>NQII01002158.1:213172-385889 GCA_002778355.1 Clitarchus hookeri
CAATACGTTCAGAAAATTCTACGACCGTGTGCTCGCCCCTTTCTGGTGAAGCTTGACAATTCCATTTTCCTGCAGGATAATGCCCGGCCTCACACACCACGGGTGTCTCTGACCTAACTTGGCGATGTCAACATTCCTCCTTTGTCAGCAAGATTCCCAGACATCTCGCCCATCGTTTGGGACCGTATTGGATAGCAACGTCGGCCAGAGGCAACTGCGGTGGATTTGGAGGGTCAGTTGCGTCTGCTGTGGCAGGATCTTCCTCGGGACATCCGAAGTCTGTATGCCTCCATGCCCGACGTTATCGCCACCTGTCTCCATGCTGCGGGTGGTACAACGCCATGCTAAATGCATCCTGCAAGTGTTGGACCCGTGCAAAACATGCTTGGTGTGGTACAATATTATGATACATACTACCATGTCTTCTACCTGTACCCACTTACGTGCCCTTGCGATGGTACCTCTATGGTGATATTTTTTTTTGGCAAATGAGTGTATTTCAATTTTACCGCGGCTACGCCTGCTGGTAATTTGTATTTTTGATTGAAATAGTGTGTGGCAGATTGACGTTTAACAAAGCTTGGGCCTGCAACTACTGTCCCTCCCACCGCTCTTCGAATATAAATTTTTTAATCTGAAATATTGTATCTATTTTAAGTGTCTTTTTAAGCAAAAATATTCGCAGTCTCTATTCGTGTTTAAGGGATATTGAATTTGCTGTGAAGCCATATTTTACTCCTCGTCTCATAAAACGCTTAGTTATCAGACATCGTTAAATAAAATGTAAGGCATTGGTATAAATGTATTGTATTTGGAAGAGAAAAATTATACTGATATTCTTTCGGTTTTAAAAAGTATTGTAGAATCCTTGGAAACACATTTCAAAAAATACCTTCTTAATTGGTATCTAGCCTTCAGGTGGTCGCACACCTAGAACTGTTTATCGAACTTGACGTTTATAAGAGTGGCAGTGATAAGGATGATAAAGCCACGCTTATCGAGGGAGTAATCGCCGCTTTGAGCATGGCTCTGAATTGGCGTGTAGTTTTTTCATCGTGATGTGTGTATCTATGGAATATTAAGTGGCGACCGTATCGTTTTGTTGGTTGAAAATATTTATCAGGGTTCATTACAGACTCCTGTCGTGTTTTTACAGAATTGGTGGCTCCAAAATAATATCTACAGCATGTGTGATATCTCAAATTACCATTTAGTCTTTTCGTAGATAAACATATTGGAGGCAAGTTCAATAGTTTCGTGAGAAAACAGGTATTTCAAACATACTTCAAGGCTGTTCAAGCTGCAGATAGGCGACCGCCTCAAGGAGAAGCCACCCCCTTTTATTTCATACTGTGTGCGTTTTATGTTCGTGCATATGGTTGTGCACGCATGTATCACTTATTTCAAGAGGGCCATGATTTTAAATATTGAACTATATAATTTATACTGAAATACTGTCGTTTGTGGTTATGTCAAGACATCGACAGACGATATATTTAAAAAAAAATAAGGCAATCAGTCCCAAATAATTTATAAATACTTACTATAAACTGAAGTAGTGATCAAACACTGCTTATAAAAGCAGGGGATGACGCCCCTGCTGGCTGGAAAGCAGGGGTGGCCAACCTCTAGATCGGCGCCTATATTTCTCTCTATAGCGGTTTGGGCTGTTAACTAATGAGTCAGCGAGCGAGAACACTCCCTTTTATATGTATAGATGTAATGGGTGAAATCGGCAGTTACAGAAATTTTCTCGCGATGAATAATAGCCAATATCAACTTTCAGCCGTCCAACTATTTCTGTGTAAGAAATTACCTCGATCTGTTGCTAGGTTGCGACGTGACATTGTTATTGCGTTTGTGTCCTTTTTCGTTTTCCAATAAGAATTTCCCCAAGGGAATGAGAAATTTTCTCGGGGTAAGAGTAGCATATGTCACTTCCCGGCCCTCCAACTATCTCTGTGCAAAAATTGACGTCGATCCGCTGTTCCGTTGCGACGTGGAAGGACAAACGAACAAACACACTTTCGCATTTATATAATAGTTAAGCTATATATAGCAGAATCATATATATTTTTCAGTTACATATCAATCGACAAGTTATTATACATATCGATACTTATCGATATATCGGTAGGTATCGACATATATAAGTTATACATATATCGATATATCGAGCATTGACGCAGTATTGTACCCCAAGCGCTAATTTTACTATTTTTTTTTTTGAGAATGAGATATTTTTTTGGGATAAAAACTAGCCTATGTAACTTCCCGGCCCTCAAACTGTTTCTGTGCAAAAAGTCACGTCGATCCATTGCTCCGTTGTGACGTGAAAGAAAGACAAATAAACATCCAAACATATATCTTTTTTACATTTATATATATGTATATAACATGGCTGTGTTGAGGTCATGGCTGTGTGTTTTACGCGAATACGTCTGCGCTAGATGGTAATATTTTCTTTGGGTTATGGAAACGAAATGAAAGTTACAAAATGAGTAATTATCTGTAATGGATTTAATCGAGAGATCTAGACAAGACCTTTCGTTTGGCGCGAAAAAAACATTGCGCAAGTTAATCGGAATCCAGAGATATACTAGCCGGAAATGATCGCCCGAGCTCAAAATTGCTGCCACCCGCCGCGGGCCCCCACTGGAGCCTCACACATGTCAAGGTCACGCTCGCATCGTAGTCGCATACTTGATACGATACCACAGTTATTCCAATCGTTTTAATAGTCACGATGTTGTACTGTGAACGTTATATTGCCGTTCGCATACACGTACCCCATGTATCGATCTGATTTTAAAGACATTTTCACGGGGAAAAAAGCTGTCTATATACATGTATCTAACTAACCCGACATAGCATTTGAAGAAGAATTCATACTTATCTCTTCGCGGAAAGAATTTTTATCAAGGAGAAGGGGGGCTACCTAGATGTCATATGGGTCTCATTATAAGTAATTGTGTCTATTCTATTTTTTTAAACTATAGAATACTAGCTTACCCGACCACGCGTTGCTGTGGCATAAAAGATTTTGGTTCTATTCATTTCTGTGAAATTAATTGAAAGAAGTATATGCATATATAAGTTTATGTATATATGTAAAAAAAATTGAGAACAAAAAACTGAAATGTTCAAACAGACAGCTGTCAACAAAGGCGCTTCCTGGCGCGAAAGAATGGTAAAAATGAGCTTTTTGCAGATTTCAGTACCATTGCAGGTAATACAGATAAAAAAGAAAGGTGTACAAACACTCGTGGGAACGAAAGGAAGGTTTATAAAAAAAAACAGAATGCAAATCGGTTAATTTTTTCGGGAGTTATACGCGTCCGAACAAACGGACACAACATTTATATATACATATATAGATTTCAAAGTAAATTTAGGGCATAAATGAATGTGGATATTTAGTTGCCAATTTGTAAATTGTGTTACGGTAACATATATGTGGTCGTTGAAAAGCGCCAAAGTCAGCAAAAGTCGCTTTGGTTGGCTCTCTGTTTACCGTCATTTATTCTTCTAAAAAACAGAGTTTCAAACTTTAGCTACAATGCTGGCTGTATATTTTATGAACACATTGCTGTATTAGAACTCTGTAGTCGCCGCTTGAAATTCTGAGGAATCAGGACACACGTGAAACTGGTTTACGCTATTCTCCATCGGCGTCGCGATGCTTCCATGAACTTGCCGTCAAGGACGGAAGTCATGCAGTGGTCTTGTACAGACGTAACCAGCCGTGCTCAGCGGGAACCGAACCCACGCAGTCCAACTGCTAAGTTATCTCACCTTAGCACAGAGCCTGTCTCATTGAAGCATGCGCACAAAAGGAGCCAGAGATCTCTTCTGGTCAAACGAGTCGTCCACTTGCGAGCTTAATGTGTCTCGCTCTACTTTCCTTTACTCAACGCCGTAAACGCCTTATGTCTCTACGTACTATTGGAATTAATCCTTGCCCAAAATAAACAAACATTTGAAAACAAAACGGTGAAATATTTAAAAACACTTTGCATTCATACTAACAAGCTAGTTGTTTCGCCTTTATTTTGTAACATAGGGATTTGCAGATTTTCGGTCTTTTGCGTTTGTGTGTGTGTGTGTGTGTGTGTGTGTGTGTGTGTGTGTGTGTGTGCGAGGGCTGATTCAGAAGTCATGGCAACTATTGTTTATCTTCCGAAAATGATCTAACACAGGAAATGTACTATGCACAATTGAAAGTGTACGATAAGTATGTTTTAAAAGTAACGCCACATGGGGTATAGATGCAGGAATGTTCGGCAAGGAACAAAGACATACATGGCTGGTTGAAATCACTGTTTCATTGGTTTATTCTCGTACAACCTGTATATATTAATTTTAACGGGTACGGATCGTTCATGTACAACCTGTTTAACGTCCTTCAAAGTATTCTCCGAGGTTGTACACTGTTAGTTGCCAGCGATGAGGCAGACGGGAATTACCATCGGTTGCATGAGATCCGTCAATGTACGCTACCTCTCGTCGAAATGCTGTGACGATGTATTGTTTGTTGGCAAAGCATTTGACACGTAATGTCCTCTTAACTTTGGGGATAAGATCGTGTCACACGGACCAAGTTCGGGTGAATAGGGAGAATAAATCGATAGCACGCTGATTTCAAGCAGCCATGTTTGTCTTGGTTCCTTGCCAGACATTCCTGTGTCCATACCCAATGTGGTGTCACCTTTAAAACGTACACTTTCACCTGTACATAATACATTTCCTGTGCTGGATCATCTTCGAGAGATAAAGAATAGTTGCCATGACTTATGAATCAGCCCTCATGTGTGTGTGTGTGTGTATATATATATATCAATATATAACACACATATATACTCACACAGACAGGTTGTCACATGTATCTTGATCACCCACAATAACTCCGTACCGGGCCTCCAAATGAATAAGGGTTTCATACAAAAATGGTATAACTGGAAGGTAGGAAATAATACTGCTGGGGTGTCAGTGTTATAAGTAGAGGCATTATGGGGGATTTGGCACATCGGGACCTGGGACCGGAGCATCGGAGCTTCGTGGTCTGTCATTCCAGTCAGCCGGCAGCCATCTTGGATCCATGTGACATTCACATTTGACTTTGACCCCGGTGACGTTTGACATTGACCCAGGTGACGCCTAACCTCGGAATTTCAAAAAAATTCCAAAAAATTTAAAAAAAATTAATAAAAAATTATTAATAACATTTTATTATTATAAATTATTAAATTTTATTATAAACATAACAAAAAAATTCTTAATAAAACTTATTTAAAAAAATTACAATTCCGAATATACACCCCCACAACCCTCCAAAACCCAAAAAGTACAACAGACGACTAACACTCACCAATTTCTATTGGCTGTTTAGTTGGCAGGACTCTACCCCCCCTACTCTCTCTTCCAATATATTTAATTGCCCATTTGCCCCACCCAAACATCCAACCTTCATTCTTCCAATTAGTCGCGTTTCTACCATTCCTTCCAATATATTAAATTTGATTGCCCAAATACCCCCCCCCCCTCCTTCAACAAGCCATTGCTCATTCCGTCGTATGCAGCCATCTCGGTGGGTTTTTCGTTCGTGATTTGTTTATAGAATGCTGGAGGTGTACACCTTCGAATTCAAATGTTTACATTTTCAACACTTAGGTGGCGCTAGTTTATTAATTACCAAATTACCCGCAATGCAGTGATAACTTCACGATTTAGCCACCAGGTGAGCAGACGTTCTCTCTTACCTATGCTCAACACGCAATCTTGTCTTTTTCATTTCAATTTTGTTTTTTTTTTCAACACCTAGGTGGCGCTAGTGCATTACTTACCGATTGCGTCACCAGACGAGCTGTGTATTTAGCCACCAGGCAGCAGCCATATTTGTTTCAGTTTTTAAAGTATGGGTGGTTCTGTCGGCGCCCTCCATATTGGATTCTATTTTCAACACATAGGCGGTGTTAATTTCTCGATTTCACTGCCAGGCGAGATGCCGGTATCCGCTCATACTGTGATCTGCGATGATTAACATTGGTATTAAGCTATATTTTAAATCACGAAATAAAATAGTGGGCAGCCCGCCCGCCCACACCAGAACATTTTTTTTCAAAGTAAACGCCGTGTTTTTGAGTTGAGAGAGAGCTTAGGAACTGGAATGGGTGGCGAAGTTTAGGTCGGTGGAGAAGTTGAGTGTTCAGAAAAAACCGGCGGACATCGCCAAGTCCATCACGGGTGACACTGTTGGTAACGGCATCGATCACGTTTCCCACACGCGCGAAAATACAGGTGCGACCCCCGCCGGGAATCGAACCTAGCTCACCTTGATGGAAGGCGTGCGCTCTGGTAGCTGTGCAACTGCTGTCGAGAGGACGGTGTGAAGTATTGAGCGTGTTGGTGCCAAATAATCACTATAGAAAGGGTGTCTGATCTCCCCCGCCACGTTTCGTGGTTCTCTGGGATGGGGATTATCGCAGTTTTCACATCACAGTTTGCAAATATTTATGCATCGGGAATGGGGCTTGCATTTATTGCTGCCGTCATTTAAATAGAATAAAGAATTACCTTATATCTGGTAAAGGACTGAGGTGCGATGTTGAGGACTGTTACTTGTGTAAGCATGGGCTTGCTTTCATCCTAGTGCGCAAGGAACCCAAGGCATTATTAACAAACATGAGGATGTGTCTGAACGTAGTCGCCACGGTTCAAAAACCGATGTCATGCATATTTACATGATTATTATCTCTATTATACCCAGCAGTAAGGTTTTCATATAAGTTTTTTTTTTTCGCAAGAATTCAAAGTGATAATTTTCCATTGCTTGGCATCGTCGGCAGTAGTATGCCAACGATTATTCCCCGAGTCGATACAGATGAAGGTTCATGGGAGGCTATTTTTGCATGACATGCTCCCCGTCAATGCCCCTGCTAATCACAATCGAAGCAACGCCACTCGCTGTGTGATGTGAGAATAATACGTAAATAAAACACGTTATAGTGAATCATATCTGAGTGATTTTTCCTAAGTTTCTTCGGCGTATATGAGATTGCGTTCCGGCTCGAAGAGTTGCGAAAAAGTGAAAGGCCATGGATACGATAATAGAGACAGTGTTGATGATTAAATCAGGATAGATTTTTTCGACGACCTCACACATCCCTTTGCCCGCTTTGCTGAAATGTGATGTTAAGAATGCATAAGACAACAAGAACACAGCCTACATATTTCCTGAAGACCCCAATGAACTTGTTTATAGAGTCAGACAGTTGATTGCCTTGCAGAGTAAGGAGATAACTTCAATCATCGGAGAACTTAACAAATGGATCTACATCGAATCAAACTATTGCGTACTATCCAACATCTGCTAAAATCAGAGAATTGCAAATATTTAATAGATGAAAAAAGTAGTACAATAAATTTATGTGGTCTTAGTTGTGCACTTTTAATATCTTGAACTTTACCGTACTGCTTTTCTGAAACACTTAATATTTCAGTGGGGTGTAAAAACGAATGCCAGAGTCTGTTCTAAGTAAAAATTGAACGAGAAAGTGCGGTAGAGGTTATATGTTTCAATCTGAAGTATAATGTCTTTCTCGGGATGTTCAAGTCGGCTGAGTTTTGTTTGACAAACGAACGAACTGAGGAAGGAATGTTTTTGAAGAATGAGGAATGTTTCTGAGGAATAAGGAATGTTTTTGAGGAATTTTTCTAAGGAATAAGGAATGTTTTTCAGAAATATTTTTAGGAATGAGGAATGTTTTTGAGGAATGAGAAATGTTTTTGGGAATGAGGAATGCTTTTGAGGGATGGGGAAAGTTTTTGAGGAGCATGGAAAGTTTTTGAGAAATGTTTTTGAATAATGGAAGTGCGAAAATATGGGAACGATCCTGCTGGGAATCGAACCTGTCTCGTCGTGTTGGGGCGAAGAGGCCGAGGGAAAAATGGGCTGGTGTTGAGCTGGACCCTCATGAGCTAAAACGTGTGTACAAATGAGGATGCCGTGTGCGTACTCGTGATGGGAAATGAGAGCTCTAGCCGCTGCGTCACTGCGGTCCCTCTCTTATGCGACATCGTGGAAGAGGTCATCCTTCCAAATGGGCCCGGGGTGCGGTTTACGATGGGGAGCCTGGAATGATATTTCCAAATATTCATAATTTCGCAAATTGCAGTAGGCCTACTGACCTTAGTAATCTCTTCTGCTGACTGATGTTTTTTAAATTTTGATAGGGTAAAAAATTCTAATGTGCGTACACACAAGTATGTTTGAAATATTTGCGCGAAATTTTTGCCTATGTGTTTGCATAATACGAGATTTTATATATTCATGGCATCATCAATAATAGTCAAGTTAGCACTCGCTTCTGGCATTTCAAAAATGTATCGTTCGTGTGTCTATAATACAATGGTATGGCTGTGCTGAAATATTGGAAACGTGAGAATGTACATCTGCAGGTTCATAAAGAACTGGGGACTATTTTAGAATCGTACTCAGCTCTGATATTATGTCGCGTATTGCGTATTTATAAACATAATAACATAAGGCGACTGGGCTTTAATTTTTTTTCATCAGGTACTTGGTGTGTAAACATAGACGTTTCCTCTGAAGGTGCAACTTAAAATACTAAGCTTTTTTTTTTCAACTCGAAATATCGCGTAGATTCGGAAATATAAATATATTGGCCCAATGTGGCATACATTCCTAGCATTATCAGACTGGCCAACAAAGAATCAGGTGCAAAAAAGATATCTTTAAATCCCTGAAAAATGCAAAATGGTATCTCGTAATGCCTCAAAAATGAAAGAAATTGCTGATACCAAATAAATCTTTGCGCTCAGTATAGCAATATTTTTTTTTTAGTTTATAAGTGCATATTTGCCTGTATTGCGTTTTGCGATTTAGTTTTTATGTTTATATGTTTATACGTACGTATTTGTCTGCATTACATGCTACGATTTTATGATACTTTTTTTTAAATATGTATTTCTCAAAACGACGATGGCTCGTGATTATGGAAACCCGATGTCACGTAATAAATGCTAGAGAAAATAGCGCAACTCCCTTCTTCTTATAATGAACCGATGTAAATGCGTTTTATTTGTGACTGTCTATTCGATTCTCGTAAAATAGTAGTGTGAGCTTACGTTTTCTAGGTGGCGTGCAAGCTAAAATAATAATAAAAATAGATTTTATACTATTTTGGGACGCAGCGAGTTGCTAGGACAAACGGGAACAAATAAGGACTCGGCCAAGAAAACATACCGGTATTCACCTGGAGTGATTTTTAAAAACGTAATTCTAGCTGGAACGAGTCGAGAATCGAACCCGGTTCCCCCTCAATATGGGGCTCCCCTGGTGTTTACTTGTGCGTGCCGAGATCTGTGTTTATTATTCTATGGATTAAGGTTGGCGTGCGTGAGAAATAAAACATGCTGCTGGTACGACAAACACAGTTCTCAGTTCTCCAGTGGTCAGTGCGCTAGGGCAAAGTCCAATTCAACACCTGGTGCAGCGCGGCTGGCCGTGTGCGCGAGCTCAGATTGCGACTGCATGCGCCTCTCGTTTACTTCTGTAATGGGACTCGTATCCACTTTTGTTTTAATTCTTTAATGAGTGTATCAGTCTCGCTTTCAAACTGGGATATTTTGGGCTCTTTTAGTGTGCGTGTTTTTGTGTGGGTTTGACGTATGAGCAAGTAGAGAATGTACATTTTTTTTTATTTCTTCTTTTTAGTACATCGAAAAGTATCTTTGGTATCACCGGAATTAACAACACACAAAGGTGGAGGTCGAACAAGCCTTCATTTACAAAAAAATTTTGTACATAGAAATATTTTTCTAGCTTTATAAAGGTAGCTATTAAAATCACTCTTAAATTGCATGGCCTCCGTAATGCACTGGCTGCAATATGCTCGAACTATTCCGCACTTGTGAAGTCATTCCCTACATGTCTCGACGAGGTCGACGGGTGTATGCGCATGTCGTTGCTGGAATTCGTATTCTATTAATCTGCATGGTAGACTAGCATGTCAGGAATAAAACTGTGTTTTAGTTGACGTAGTTCACAAAGAGTGAATACTATTGACTCCTGCTGGATTTGTGGCCGCACATATAAAAATACAGTAATTTCGTTTGCTGAAGGTAACAGTTTTTTATGATTTTGTACTTGTGGTGGATGTACCTCTACNCGTTTGCTGAAGGTAACAGTTTTTTATGATTTTGTACTTGTGGTGGATGTACCTCTACGCTAGCGTCTTCTCAAGGTATAACCTGCAAAACTTGCTATATGTACATTATCTTTTTGTATAAAGAGTTTTATATCCGGGCACTGGGAGCTAGAAATANATTCATAATTTCGCAAATTGCAGTAGGCCTACTGACCTTAGTAATCTCTTCTGCTGACTGATGTTTTTTAAATTTTGATAGGGTAAAAAATTCTAATGTGCGTACACACAAGTATGTTTGAAATTTTTGCGCGAAATTTTTGCCTATGTGTTTGCATAATACGAGATTTTATATATTCATGGCATCATCAATAATAGTCAAGTTAGCACTCGCTTCTGGCATTTCAAAAATGTATCGTTCGTGTTTCTATAATACAATGGTATGGCTGGGCTGAAATATTGGAAACGTGAGAATGTACATCTGCAGGTTCATAGAGAACTGGGGACTATTTTAGAATCGTACTCAAATCTGATATTATGTCGCGTATTGCGTATTTATAAACATAATAACATAAGGGGACTGGGCTTTAATTTTTTTTCATCAGGTACTTGGTGTGTAAACATAGACGTTTCCTCTGAAGGTGCAACTTAAATACTAAGCTTTTTTTTCAACTCGAAATATCGCGTAGATTCGGAAATATAAATATATTGGCCCAATGTGGCATACATTCCTAGCANTTTTTTTTCAACTCGAAATATCGCGTAGATTCGGAAATATAAATATATTGGCCCAATGTGGCATACATTCCTAGCATTATCAGACTGGCCAACAAAGAATCAGGTGCAAAAAAGATATCTTTAAATCCCTGAAAAATGCAAAATGGTATCTCGTAATGCCTCAAAAATGAAAGAAATTGCTGATACCAAATAAATCTTTGCGCTCAGTATAGCAATATTTTTTTTTTAGTTTATAAGTGCATATTTGCCTGTATTGCGTTTTNCAAATAAATCTTTGCGCTCAGTATAGCAATATTTTTTTTTTAGTTTATAAGTGCATATTTGCCTGTATTGCGTTTTGCGATTTAGTTTTTATGTTTATGTGTTTATACGTACGTATTTGCCTGCATTACATGCTACGATTTTATGATACTTTTTTTTAAATATGTATTTCTCAAAACGACGATGGCTCGTGATTATGGAAACCCGATGTCGCGTAATAAATGCTAGACAAAATAGCGCAACTCCCTTCTTCTTATAATGAACCGATGTAAATACGTTTTATTTGTGACTGTCTATTCGATTCTCGTAAAATAGTATTGTGAGCTTACGTTTTCTAGGTGGCGTGCAAGCTAAAATAATAATAAAAATAGATTTTATACTATTTTGGGACGGAGCGAGTTGCTAGGGCAAACGGGAACAAATAAGGACTCGGCCAAGAAAACATACCGGCATTCACCTGGANAGCGAGTTGCTAGGGCAAACGGGAACAAATAAGGACTCGGCCAAGAAAACATACCGGCATTCACCTGGAGTGATTTTTAAAAACGTAATTCCAGCTGGAACGAGTCGAGAATCGAACCCGGTTCCCCCTCAATATGTGTCTCCCCTGGTGTTTACTTGTGCGTGCCGAGATCTGTGTTTATTATTCTATGGATTAAGGTTGGCGTGCGTGAGAAATAAAACATGCTTCTGGAACGACAAACACAGTTCTCAGTTCTCCAGTGGTCAGTGCGCTAGTACAAAGTCCTATTCAACACCTGGTGCAGCGCGGCTGGCCGTGTGCGCGAGCTCAGATTGCGACTGCATGCGCCTCTCGTTTACTTCTGTAATGGGACTCGTATCCACTTTTGTTTTAATTCTTTAATGAGTGTATCAGTCTCGCTTTCAAACTGGGATATTTTGGGCTCTTTTAGTGTGCGTGTTTTTGTGTGGGTTTGACGTATGAGCAAGTAGAGAATGTACATTTTTTTTTATTTCTTCTTTTTAGTACATTGAAAAGTATCTTTGGTATCACCGGAATTAACAATACACAAAGGTGGACGTCGAACAAGCATTCACTTACAAAAAAATTTTGTACATAGAAATATTTTTTTAGCTTTATAAAAGTAGCTATTAAAATCACTCTTAAATTGCATGGCCTCCGTAATGCACTGGCTGCAATATGCTCGAACTATTCCGCACNGTAGCTATTAAAATCACTCTTAAATTGCATGGCCTCCGTAATGCACTGGCTGCAATATGCTCGAACTATTCCGCACTTGTGAAGTCATTCCCTACATGTCTCGACGAGGTCGACGGGTGTATGCGCATGTCGTTGCTGGAATTCGTATTCTATTAATCTGCATGGTAGACTAGCATGTCAGGAATAAAACTGTGTTTTAGTTGACGTAATTCACAAAGAGTGAATACTATTGACTCCTGCTGGATTTGTGGCCGCACATATAAAAATACAGTAATTTTNGACGTAATTCACAAAGAGTGAATACTATTGACTCCTGCTGGATTTGTGGCCGCACATATAAAAATACAGTAATTTTGTTTGCCGAAGGTAACAGTTTTTTATGATTTTGTACTTGTGGTGGATGTACCTCTACGCTAGCGTCTTCTCAAGGTATATATTTTTTTTACCTGCAAAACTTGCTATATGTACATTATCTTTTTGTATAAAGAGTTTTATATCCGGGCACTGGGAGCTAGAAATATCGCTGATCATGGAGTAATCATGTGGATATTTTTTCCCCCTCCCTAGATTTCCTAACGTACTGATTTAAACTTGGGAGGAAATGTTTTTTAAAGGCGAGTGTCTATGCCTTGGCGAGGGGGAATGCACGGGATCCTTCACTGTGCATATCGCATACCGCGGGGGTAGCGAAGTGACTTTAACACTGTTGTTTGTTCTTCGAGCCATGCTTACTTTATAGAAAGCTGCATAACGCATCTTTACAAGGTATATGATTTTTTCCGACATAAAATTTCAACAAATATTCTGCTGAAGGGTGGCAAGCATGTTGTTTACGGGGCACTCGGTGATTGATTTTTCATATTTACCCCGAAATACGCTCTTTGTATTCTTCTTTCTCGTGATGTATATTCCAATATGAGGTTTTGCAGTATATCCTTCATCTTGCCTTTTGATTCGAATGCCTTTCTTTCGTTGAATAGGTCAGTTTTTGCAAACCTACATTCCAGCCATATATTAGAATTTATTGGTGGTGTGTTTATGTGGATAGCCAACAGCGATGCTTTTTCCCATTCGAGCTAAACATGTGCAAATGTCCTTCGAATACCTGCTCTTGTTGTGGAGGCAAAAATCTATAAACTATGATCGAATGCAGTTTGGGCCTCCACGAAACCATTGTCACTAACCAACCCAGACCCTCCCACGATTCTTGGCCGTGGTGGTTGCTGGCACGAAGGTTGGGTTCTCATACTGAACTCTTGGTTTTGTGGGAAGTACACTCGTGCCCTGCTGTGAAGTATACTCTACACAACGGTTTTTGACAGGTTTTTACCTGCCTCTGCAGGTTATCGCGTCTAGCAAATGCCATGCCACATTAAACACTCTTATTTGTCACTCGATCTGCATTATTCGAACATTCATACGTTTGGTGTCTTCGAATTCATTTGGTGAATGCAAACGAGGCGTGTTACAGTGGTGTCACTGGCACGTGTCCTATACATGGGTTATCGGCAATAAATCGCCAAGGAGCTATATACGCCGCTTTCATAGGTGAGTAAAGTAATAAATTTGGAGTTCTAGNTTATCGGCAATAAATCGCCAAGGAGCTATATACGCCGCTTTCATAGGTGAGTAAAGTAATAAATTTGGAGTTCTAGCACGGAAAGTGCATATAGTGTAGTGAATTATACTCTGTAGTATTTCATGTAAGTGTGGGAATTGAAGGGCTTGCGTACTTATCCCGTCAGCCATGCAAAACAAAATAGACCTAACCAAATTAAACCTAACTTCACGATAAGTGAATCACAGGGGGTGGATGAACCGACTCGAGCTTACTTATGATGCTTTTTCTAACACACTATCTCGTGTCGGCACACTCGCCCTCTGTAATCACATATCGTTACGTTAGATTGAGCTAGGTTATATCTGCTTGCATTTACATTGTTAAGGAACTTAAATGAGATGAAATATAAGTCACTTTTACGTGTTTTTTCCCCACAACTTCCCTGATATTCACAGCCCCCTCCCCGCTATCGCGTTCGTTAGCATGTACTGCGAATATCGTGATGCCCCTCGTAGATTCGTGTTCTGTATCATTAGTAATGTCGAATTATACAATTTTCCGTTGAATTTTTGTTTAGTTTTTGGAAAAGCCCCTATTCTGAATAATTATATCTAGTAATATAAGACTTTGTAAATTGTTTACATTATTAATTTTACTGCAACATAAACGTTTACAGAAATACCTTAATAGTAATTTTTAAATTGCATTAAAATTATACTTTTTTTCTGTATGTTTTGAGATACAGCACAACGAAAAGCCGTTTTTAGCTATGCTGCAGAACTGTGAAATGATAGTCTTGAAATTACTCAATAGGCCTGGTGTGTGTGTTCTTTTCGCATATAAGCACATTGGTCGCACGTTTTATAGTTTCGTGGAGAGACACGTATTTCAACCAATGCAACGCAGTTGATGTGCACCAGCTAGGTGGGCCACTTAGCTGAAACTATTTTTTTCGTAATTACATTCAATAAGCTGTGTGGTCAGTGATCAATTTGCAGTGGTACAGACGACTCTGATCACAGAACAGAATCAGCGTTTACAAGTCATATACCTACATGAAATTCCATTGTCCAAAAACCCTCTTTGTGCATACGACACCGTCCCTTAGTGAGATTATACAACGCCCTTTGAATAAAATAACCATGCTACAAGAAAACAAATAGGAGTACATTCATAAGCGGTAGCTTTTTTTTTTGTTCTGGCAAATTAATTAACCCGCAATTTTCAGGCTACAAAAAATTTACGAAAAATGCAGCAATGTGTTTTAAGCAAAAATACACAAAGCATTTTTTTTAAAAGCGATATCGTGGAAGGTGACTGAGACATGCTTTAAACTATTTCAAATGTAAAACCCTATACTTTCTCTCGGCCGGTTTGTGTTTAAAATTAATTAAAACGTCAAGGTCTTGAGAGCCGATGAGCGTGAAGCGAGGCGAGTATGAAACAGCGCTGGAATGAAAGGGCGGGGAAAACGGAACATCCCCGAGAAAACCCCCCGACCAGCGGCATTGTCTCGCACGATTCCCTATTATTTAGAGTTGTCATACATGAGAATATTTTTTCCTTTATTACAGATTTTAAAAGGTAGAAATTATAACTGTTATTTTTGTTGGTTCGCGAAAATTACAGTGAAATTGTCAGCAATGACTTAACCAATCTCAAACATATGTAATGAATCGATTACAAATTAAATGCATAAAATTTCTTTCCAAAAATTGTTTTGTTTTTGGCTTGTGTTTATAATACTGTTAGACAAAAACGTTAAAAAAATTGGTCAATGTAATAAGTTATATTTTTTCGCTTTCATTGTCTTTTGTTTGGGTGGAATGTAACATAACGCACGAGTTGATTAGTTAACTTTAGTGGCCATGCCATGAATATAACACGGTGGTGAGTTCTGGCAATTTCCACAGCGCACCGATGGCTTCGTGGTGTGGAATGTGCAGAGCTGCGTATTGGAAACTGACGTGTAAAGCAGGAAACAGTCGTGCACAGCAGAGATCAGTCGCCTGGCCGCCGGTCAACATCGCAACTGGCACACGTCACGTAACATTCTAACTCGTAGATTTTACGAACTGTTGTGGCAATGGTGTTCATGAACACTCGTAAACATGTTGAAACTGGCTACGGGGAAAAGCTACATCAAATAATTTCCAAATAAAAAATCTAGTGACTGCAAATTGTAACACAATAATAAAATTGCAAAATTTATGCAAAAGTTTTTAAAAATGTCACAAACGTAATTTAATTTCAAATATTTCTGAAGAAATTGAAAGAAAAAAAACGTAGCAACTTAGCAAAAATGGATAAAACTATTTTGCATAAATATTGGACTTTTGTTGTTTTTTTTTTTTTTTTTTTTTTTTTTTTTTTTTTTTTTTTTTTTTTTTTTTTTTTGCAGTTATTTTAATTTATATGTGATTCTTAACGTTTTCTATAATGTTGTGCACACATGTTGCATTTTGACATTTGTTTTAGCTAAAAATTTTTATTTGGAAATTATTTCACAAACGTTTTTTGTGGCAACAAACTTCGGCAACAGAGAAAATGTATCTAATTACTGCAGGCTATTCACGATTAGTTAAGCACTTTTAAAATAAACCTGCATATATTTCAATGCACACACTGGCTAGCATGCATCCAGTAAAGGTGGTAACGACAGAGGGGAAGTAATTCAATTAGAAGTAAACATTTGTGAGTACCGACATGATATATTTTGCTTTAAGTGTAACAATTAGCACATTTGTAAAATATTTGCTTTTCTTATGTTTTACCTATTTCAGTTGACTGACGTACGAATGGAAAATGGTAATGATGTTAATAGTGTATATGGTATAAGTATACATAACATATATGCAAGTAGATGTTAAGGCGCTTGAACTGCATTGCAGAGTATTACATTTTTTTTAACGAAACTACTAAACGAAAAGATATCATACCGGGGACGAGGAAGGACTAACAATTTTAAGTTACCACGGGAGCTGTAAATATTAGTTTCGAGCCCTCCAATATAATTGAAAATGGCCTTTTCATATTGCCTTATCTTAAAACATACTAGCCGGACACGAGCCAAACTACGATATATGTTGAATATTAACGGCAAAGTATACACCTTTGAAAGCCCATTAATTTGGAATAATAGTCAATAAATATATTTCATTTTTTTTTTAGAGGTTCACTTTCATGTACGGTGTAATATATACACGGTATTTATTACTTACATGACAATACNTTCATTTTTTTTTTAGAGGTTCACTTTCATGTACGGTGTAATATATACACGGTATTTATTACTTACATGACAATATATATTTTAAAATGAGGTTAAAGGATAAAAAATGGCTGAAAGGAAAAAGTAATTAAGGCCTCAAAAGTTCTCGCTTTACCGTGAACAGACTGTTGGAATCTGTATTGAACTTTGCTACAGACTTTTCATGAATAAANGACTGTTGGAATCTGTATTGAACTTTGCTACAGACTTTTCATGAATAAAATGATAGGGTCACCGCTGAAAGTCCCATAGGTACACGCAGCACTACGACAACACTGCACGCCAGTTCAGAGTCCTGCGCGTAGCGGCGATGGCGCTCTTGTAGCGCGTGCCAATGTGACCCTTACAGCTGCCGCGCTTCTCAGTCGAAAAAGGAGGGAAACTGTGCAGACAGGCGGGCGGGTCCCTTGAACAGTGTTTCCAAAAGTACTCAGTTGAGGGTTGTACAGTCTATAACTGGCGGGACACAATGTCCCAGGTGTGATGGCGCCTCAGGGCTCCAGGCCGGCAGAAGGAGTGCCGACTACTGGCAGGAAGACGGAGGATGAGGCATGGTGACGCACAACTGCGGACAGCTACGACGGCACGGGTAGCCGAGGAGAGACGCACGT
This sequence comes from Clitarchus hookeri, assembly GCA_002778355.1. Taxonomy (NCBI): domain Eukaryota; kingdom Metazoa; phylum Arthropoda; class Insecta; order Phasmatodea; family Phasmatidae; genus Clitarchus; species Clitarchus hookeri. Next base: position 230,964 of record NQII01002158.1, read on the forward strand.
CCCACGTCGGGGAATTCCTGCGATGAAAGCACACNGGACAGCTACGACGGCACGGGTAGCCGAGGAGAGACGCACGTCCCACGTCGGGGAATTCCTGCGATGAAAGCACACCGCTCGTGAGTTGTAACGCCTGCCAGAGGCACCAGTCCCCGCGAGGCGAAGAGGAGAGACCCTCTGTGGGGAGCCTCCAGGCCCAGCAACACCATCCTGCTTGGCCCTAGCTGGCCGCGTTGGGGGTTCGAGTCCCTCATACGCCACTACACGAGGTTTCATTACGTCTGGAACCCACTTCACTAAAGACTGTTTGCAACCTCTACCTGCGTATATTTTAACGGGCGCACTGAGGGACATGCGCCCAGTAAATCTGGCAACGATGGAGGGAAAGTATTTCATGTCTTGGAGTTGAACTAACTGTGGTAGGTAAACATTTGTGAAAACTGAATTAAAATACTTTGGTTTCTGTTTTTTTATACATCTAAGTGTAATAATTATCATATTTCTAAAACATTTACTTTTCTAATAATTTTACAGTCTCATGTGACCAACGCGTGAGTAAAGTGGTCAGGCCATGGCAAAGTTAATTTTATTTGTTGTGAAGAAGACATAATGTTCTTAAACGTAGATCTTAAGCAGGGCCTAAGCNTTAATTTTATTTGTTGTGAAGAAGACATAATGTTCTTAAACGTAGATCTTAAGCAGGGCCTAAGCGTGCTCAGTTTACCGTGAACTGCATATAAAAAATGATATGGACTTCAAATGAACATATGACCTATTTGAACTTGCCTCCGAGTTAAATTGTCTACTCGCGGTTTCATCACACATTTTGAATCAAACATTTTGAAAACCATCCTAGTATGATGTGTGCGCTTGTTTTCTAAACATGTCGTGAAGCACAAGCATTTTATACTTCTGTTAACATTTAAGTATAATAATTTTGGTTACATTAAACTTATTATTATATTTTATCTATAAATTGTAATATTTGATGTATAATTAATATTTACTGAATAAAGAGAAGATATGTGTGTTGGTATTTCCTATTAAGACATAGTTGTAATGCAAAATATCATTAGACTGTGAGCACGAGCGCGGGGCGTGGTCGCTTTGGTGTAGCTTTCTAGACTCAGTTCAGCTTTGTCTACATGAGGCGGAGGAATATCACGGAAGTGTAACTTCAACAGGGCTTCAGAAAAGTTGGAAGTAGACGCAAATGGACTATAGTCGTGTTTGTACTGTAATAATGGGGTGCCACAGTGTAGACAGGTACAAAGTGACGAAATGGCGTCGCAGTTTATTTGACGTGGGCGTACCCATTCTCTGATTGGTTGTGCGAGGCTCTGGGAAGGAGCGTTTCACCTAACTGGCTACTGCGTACTGCGCAAGGTTCCCTATTGGCTAGACTGCCGGCTGGCGAGTAGGTTACCAGGCGCGCATTGGCGAACGGCGTTTCAACATTCTGCTGACCAGGGCCGCCACTTTGTTGGCTTCAGCTGCTGGAGTTCGCTGTATACGTCTTGTATCACCTTGTTCACTCGCCCACGATCACTCTGTCATGATTGAGCCCTCGTTCCCTTCATGACCAAGTGTGCATCTCTTCAACTTGGACACCCTTCTTCGTTCCTATCTCTGTGTTATTTCGACCTGTCTTTCATTTGTCTTAGCAACGGACGATAGTTGTCCTGCACTCGCTCAAATTTCCGCCAAACCATTTTTCTTGCCCGTAAATGTTTTTTCCTTGCGTCTATTAATTTTAGCGTATCGTACGTTGACTCTAAGCAATTCAAATATGCGTTAGAAATAATTAAAATATAAAAAGTTAGCAGCTTTAGAAAATAATATCAAACTGATACGTACAATTTTGAACTCCTTGATGCGGTTGTTCAGCCTTATCACGTTGTATGCGTGGACGTCAGAAGGAAACTAACGAAAACTAAACACCTACAAATGAAATGATGCTAAAATTTGAGCGTCAAAAAACGATTATGGTCCGAGAAGGGTATGTGGCATGTGCCCTTAGCTGAAGGGGATATTCTAGGGCGCACCTGTGTCATCACTGCGAATTTGGGCAGCGACAATGTGACGTAACAGTCCTGATGCGTCACTTTTCTAGGGTACGACGTCGGGGGAAGGGGCCCCTTGATGGCGAAAATTCTAACACGACGTTTGTGACTGCCGTAGGTGTGTTACATTCCAATCTATTTTATGCTAGGTAAGTATAAAAGAGCGGAAATTCATAAACAACCATTTGGAAAACCTTACGACATGACACCAAAACGGCTGTTTTACACATTACCTGGACCAGTAACTTTTCGCGTAAAAATCGGAGGACACAGTAGACTTTGATACTATATACACACCTCAGCTGTTGTTATACCTCCATTGGCTGCTGGTGCCGTGTCTGTTTTAAACCAAGCCACTCAGGACTAAGTAACTCCGAAACTGAACCTTCGTGATTCGTGCGCAAACGGTTAACACGGGCCAGAACATTTTTTAGCCAATCAAAGAAGCTGGACGACCCTACAGTGCTTTGGACTGTATCTTGTCTCGAAATATTTTCGTAAATATCACTGCTCCTACTGCTCCTACACATTACCAATAGCTGTAGGTAAATTTAACCTTATTATTTGATTAAGACAGGCGGTATTTCAAATAGTTGTATGTTTGTTTTGTTTATTGTCACTCGAATNCAATCAAAGAAGCTGGACGACCCTACAGTGCTTTGGACTGTATCTTGTCTCGAAATATTTTCGTAAATATCACTGCCCCTACTGCTCCTACACATTACCAATAGCTGTAGGTAAATTTAACCTTATTATTTGATTAAGACAGGCGGTATTTCAAATAGTTGTATGTTTTTTTTGTTTATTGTCACTCGGCTGATGTTTTCTTGACACGCCCTGGACTCTCTGAACCAATAGGAAACAACTTATGATAAGATGACCCGATCTCGTCCAACCAAGTCAGAAGGAAAATGTGCCACCGCTGTTGACACTGGCTCGAATATACAAACGACAGCGATGTGCAGCGTGCTAACATAAAATAACGTGAATTCCTAACTTCTCTAATTATCACTCATGTAATTAGAATGGTTACACCTTTTCCATGCTGTGTCATAACTTCTCGTCTACAGCGTAGTCACTAGAGGTGTAACGAGTTGTTCGCAGATGACAGTCCTGGTATCCAGCTGGAGTGATTTCGGAGATCCACTGGATGTCTGGACAGGAAAACGAAGTCATGTTTTCCAGATGTGAATTCAATGCGTTCCAATGAGATTGTATATATACATACTATAAAACTCAACGTCTCTCTGTCTGTCTGTCTGCGCGCTTTTCACTCGAGAACCACTTATCCGATTCACGTGTTTTTTTTTTAAATTCATAGCTATGTTCTCAGGCCAGGTTTTAGTATATATTTTGTTACGTGAAGTAACATAAGGCATAAGCAGTGATGATAATAGTGAATCAAGTCGGAAAAAAAGTTTGCCGCTAGACTTCGTCATCCTGTTTCCTTCGAGGCGGTTCTGTTGTTTATTGACTTCTGCAGCAGTAAGGAACCAGTGGTCTTTTTGACACGGTTTGACGTGATTGGCCCGTTATAGTGTTAGTTGTTTCGTATTGGTTCAAAGCCGCGCAGGGCGCATCAAACAAACTGTAGTACAGTGGCAAAGCAATGCAAATGCACATGTGTTTCAGGTCTATTCCATCTTCAAATAAGAACGCGAATGTGGCAGTTCGCTACTGATAGGGTACATCGTGTTATGTACCGCTTCCTATTGGTCTAGTTGGCGATACACAGGCTAGCTTCTATATGCTTATTGGCTCATGACTTGGAGACACTTTGGCAGGTTTTGTGGTCGGAGCTCCCGACATATACCAGAGAATTAGTTTTTGTGTTCTTAGTTATTTTATAACGAAGTTTGCTAGTCCCTACGTTGTTCATGACTACACACTAAAAATAGCTTAAAATATTTTTGCAGACAAATGAAACCTTTTTTCTAGTTATGATCGCATGACTCGCCGTTGATGATGCTCACATACGAACAACAATTATTCACTGTTAACACTTCCAACTCTTGGCAAAAACGCATAACGAAATCATCGCTTACAGCACGATAGATGCGAAATATCTTTGTGTGTTAGGTAAGGAGCGGAACATATATTTGGCAGCTACTTAGTGTTTTTGCCATTTATTTTAATCTCTTGCTTTTTGAGATCACATCTCTTATATACTGATGATGTTTCGTCAAATGCCTGGAATGTTCCAGGCTGAGGCCAGTCCACCTGTAACAACAGCGGACCGAATAAACAGTGTTTATTATTTAATTAAGCTTATTCACATGTTTAATGGCCGATGAGTGTTTTTGAGCCCTGTAAAGTATTTTTGGAGACAGATATATCATTTCATTATCCATCCTGACAAGATTTCGGAATAAAATGCAGTGTATGAACGTAAAAAATTTTTAAAGTGGACACAGAGAAAATTTATTTTGTTCAATCCAACACATTTTGTTTGCGGCAACTAAACTACTGGTTTGTTAGGGGCGATGAAATATTTTGTTGTTGGAAGCGAATTATTTTATGGTTATTATTTGGTTACCATAAACAACAATTTAATTGGCATTGTAACCCAAGGTTTGTTTTGCTCTACGTACATCAAATAGTTTCGGTTAATATAAAAAAGCCGCCCACTCGACCGAGATTCGAACTGGGATCTTAGCACCCGTGCACAGCACCCTAGCAACCTTACCTAATGTGACTACAAATCAATATGGGATGTCTTTCAACAAATACATTTTAAATAATAGATAACATGCGCAAATAAATACTTCATGTTTTACAGCTTTACTTTTAAATTTCTTGTTGAACTTGTTTTAGTAGGATATTTATACCATTTTGCGCATCAGTAAATGCACTAGCAAACACTCTGACTGTGATAATTGTTAAAACAAATGAAAAACGATCTCACTAGCTGCATGTTCGAAGGAAGGCGATCAAATGAGTGGCCAAACAATCATAGCCTTTTGATTGAACAAAATATTTGGTTTACAGTCAAGTTTCTTTTGGCCCAGCAGAGAGGTTTTTTTTGTTCAAACTTGTATTTTGTTTGATGAACAAATTAAATTTTGTTGCTTTTCATGTTTCGTTTACGTAACAAGTTATTTTGTTGGAGCAGCGAATTTTTTTTTTTTTGCTCTATGCAAAAAAATATTGTGTCGGCCTTTCTCTCAGTGGGGTGATATAATGAATGATTGCTCCTATAACGCAGGGGCACTGTGTTGAAATCGCTGAAGTACCAGAATGCTTACTGGTCTCAGCGATACGGTGAAACAGCTTCACGCACAAGTCAAAACCAAAGTCCAGTGGTGGTGCGTCAGACATTTTCATACATTTTGCAGACAATTTATTTGATCGAAGTTTCAAATATGAAATATTAGTGTCTCAAATTGATGCTATTTTCCTTTAACAATTTACGAGGCAAGAGCTAAATTTTGTTGATAGAGATAATGATTTGCAGGTTTGCAGCGTCGCGCGGACCGCCTCGGTGCTCTACTGCAGCTGAACATGACGGCCGCTCCTCCAGCCTGAGCCGCGGGGAAACACGGGAATCTCGCCCTTATCTGCAGTTCGCAGGAAACTCAACAGCGCTGCGTGTTAGCCTCGCGCCGCCGAAAAACGTTCAGCTCACCGTCACTCGAAAACTATCCACTTATACAATATTAAAATTTCACTGGCAAATCGCTGATGTTTTCTAACCATGACGCAATCAGAATATTCTCATTACTAAATATATTTTCAGCATGAAAAATGGTGAAACGATGGTATGTTTTGATTATTTATCTGGACGTGCACAGGAAAGAAAGTAACACGCTAGAGACTATTATTTTTTATTTTAAGAAATATATAGGTGATACGCGTATGAAATAAAAATGAAATGCCCAAGTTTATTTATATGTCGCTTTTAAACCATTACCTCTCGTGATATCCTTGTTACGATGTGCAGAACTTTGGTAGAACTTTGGAAATATATCAACCGTACACGAGAGCGGACGCTACGAACTTTCTTCTTTCTACTATCTTCATTACACTTCTCTAATACTGTATTTGCTTCAGAGGTAAAATAATATTGCTACTTTTAGTTAACAGACATTTACTCTGTGGGAAATATTATTATTAAAAGCAGGAAACACAAAGAAATCACGCAGAGAAAGCATATTTCGTCACGGAAATACCCAAGTTACTTTCGATTCCAAACTAAACTTGGCTCACCCAATCATATTCACTATTTAGAAAGTTTGTGTATGTCGTAGTTTGAGATAATAGTTGTCATTTTACAAACGGTCATACTATGCATGCACTAATTCCTCATTATTCTTGCACATCAAATATAGTTAACGGAGATTTTTTCTAAATTTTAAATATTTAAATCAATTACTGATTATAACAACAATGTTATCCGTTTGCGTTTTATAAGTGATAAAATAAATACGTGTACCATGTTTTTGCATCTGTCCATGACTTCCATCCGTTCTGACCCGGCGTCCACAATCGTTTATATAACGAATAGGGAAGTTCTTTTTGGCCGGCACTGTACACTGGCGAGGCTCAGTACTCAAGGATTTAAACTTGCAAAATGAAACCAGCAACTAAGCCACAAGATTGGCGAAAACATGTAAAGGTAAAACTATTGGACGTACCGTAAAGTTTATTATATTAATTTGGGGTTTATAATTGTAGTTTTACTAAGAAGCCAGCTGTATGCGCAAAAATGTTTCACAAAATACACGTCCATGCGTTGATGGCTTTAATTATAGCCCACAAAATGTCATATTTTTGGGAGGGGGGAGGTGTGATCTCTAATTACCCACACGCTGGGAACAAAATATGGATTTCTGATGGGTCGTGAGGGGGAGGTGGGAAGGGTTCAATCTGGCTACAAAAATAGCAGGGAGCTTGTTTCAATTGCCGGCCGCCACTGCCAAAGTCTGAAGGAAAACCGCGAGACGTTGAGAAAACACTAAAGCCAGCAGTCGGTCAGCTATTGCCGTGATAAATCATTGTCTGTGTTGGTGACTCAGGGCGGTCCAGGAAACGTAGAATTCCATGGCGATGGAGGACGTGCTGGGCTCGCCACACAACTGGATGGCATTCCAGGGGACGAGAGGGCAGGAGACCTGGAGATGACGGCGTTCGTCGGCTGTCCCTGGGCGTGGCGCCGGGGAGGGGGAAGAGAGGGAAGGAGTGACTTTGGACGAGAGGCACCCGGGAGGTGTGTCCTGCAACAGGTGGGGTATGTTCTAGTAAAGGCTGCTCATGGGAGAGCAGTTTCCTACACAGGACTTCATGTTGGGATACGCTGAACCTCGACCTCTGAAGTGGGCACTTTGCACAACAAGAAATGTACCGTTTCCCAATGTAAAATATATTTTAATTTCAACAGCACACTCAAGGATATCTTAAAGCAATTGTTTATTTCAATATTCAGTACACAATATTCCGTTTTTTTTTCTAAAACTTATTTATATTTATTTCCATCTTGACTATTCTGGTAAGGACTGCAGCTCCTTCAGCTCCACCCTTGGGCATGCCCTTGAGGTAAAGTGAGCCCTTTTGGAACAAACCTTTCAAAACTATCACTGCCCATAAATACTTGAATGCTGCATTACACACTGGCACTCCTTGTTCAATTGGCAGCTAATTTATGCAAATTGCTCTAAGGATTGAAGTTGTATTGCGAAAGAATGTTTCATATTATGGCTACTAAAGTTGGAGTATTTGTTTTATACACTTTTAATGTACGAAGTTCGAGTTTAATATTAAAAAGACTTTTACATTTCGGACAATCTACAGTTCCTCTTGGATGGCGTATCAATAAAGTGATCAAGCCCAAGGCAATGTTAAATTCACATATGGCTGAAGGATACAAAATGGGTAAAAGCAGATCCTAAGCAGGGCTTTCAAAAGTACTCAATACACCGTGGACCACCTATATGTCGCAAGCACTTATATTAATCCGTACTCGGAGTTTCAGTACCACAGTTCCCAACCCAGTCGCCAGTGGTAAACCACGGGTCTCGCGTTCGGGAGGACACGAGTTCGATTCCCGGTTCGGCCATACAGATTACGGTTTTCCATGGTTCCTGAACACACGCCAAGCCAAGACTCAGTCGGTTCCTTATTAAAGGACATGGCCGATTCCTTCCCAGAGTATAGTAGAATTAATAAGTGAATGTAATTTGAAGGGGGGGGGGGAGTGCCAGGATAAAACAGATAAGCGAACGCCAACGTCCGTAACGTTTTCTAAATCAAAAATTGTGTAGTGACCCCACCGGAAATCGAACACTTGTTAGCCATGGTGGAAGGCACTATGGGCCAACAGCTTATCCCATCTTAATTGATTAATTCGGGTAGTAATGGCTGAAAGAATGTTTGTATGCAAGTGTACTGTAAGTAGGAATTTACTCTATTTATAGAATAAATATATTTTTACATGCTTGCTGCTCTGCATCGCTTCCCTCGCCCGGTCCCACTCGAGCGAGCGAGTCAGGGTGTCAAATGCAGTATTGTAACCAGAGTAGTGCGCCCAGATTTACAAAGGCGTGCTTCTACCACCACGGTGAGCCTATTGGAACTCGTGCGCTCCCGTCCTTGAGTGGATTGCATTTCAGGTTTTATCGTTGCAAGAATGTTCTGATCATAGTCCCAGACTCTCAGCGTGACTCGGGGTGCACGGAAACTTCTATTTCAGGCCTGCGAGACTATTTAAGCCGCAAAGGGCCTCCGAGCTGACAGTCTGAATATTGGGTGATTGCACGTCCTTAAGAGCCAGGTGTGCAAAGACAGCGAAGTGACGAGCCAGCGAANTAGTCCCTGACTCTCAGCGTGACTCGGGGTGCACGGAAACTTCTATTTCAGGCCTGCGAGACTATTTAAGCCGCAACGGGCCTCCGAGCTGACAGTCTGAATATTGGGTGATTGCACGTCCTTAAGAGCCAGGTGTGCAAAGACAGCGAAGTGACGAGCCAGCGAAGCAATGAGTGGCGACGAGAGAGACCAGCAGGAGTGAAGTCTGCGGACTGCGAGCATCGGTACAGTGAAGAGTGCGACTGACTGGTGGGACTATTGCACTGGATGCGTGAGTGACATACATTTGGAATGATGGCAGTAGACATATTGAATATGTGTAAAGAATGAGCGTGAATTAAGTGACTGTAAGCAGTATAGAGACATTGATAAGAACTTTAATTAAAATTGAGATATACGTTAAATATTGCGCTCACTGAGAATAAAAAGTGTAATAGTAGGGAAAGGTAGTTAAATTTAGTATGTAATAGCTGTGTTTATACTTATAACAGTATATATTAATTAAAAACCAAATTTAGCTATTTTATTTGTATCAATACCTCCATCCATAACAAACTAGGATATCCCCTGGCGTCTTGTAGCAATACTATCACTGGTGCTACAAAAATTATCTGATTTACGTTTGAATATCGGAATATCGACCTGATGTTGACTATGAAGGTGTCAAGTAAGTAAAGTATCAAGTTTTATAGAATTAAAGGCGAATACGTAATTAACAACTCATTACTTGAAGTAAAGCGTAAACAAAGGCAGTTTTTTTTATCAGATAGCACATAATACGAAATAAAATAAGAAAATTTTTACGTGTAAAGCGGTAGAGTTCTACTGACTGTCAAGTTAAAAAGTGTCGAGTTCCCGAGCTTCTACTGTAAATGTNTTACGTGTAAAGCGGTAGAGTTCTACTGACTGTCAAGTTAAAAAGTGTCGAGTTCCCGAGCTTCTACTGTAAATGTTAATCACTCCATTGTCAGTGTTACCGTCAAGTAAAAGTACAGAAGTTTATCGAAATAATTGAATCATTTATGTTGTGTAATACAGCATTTTTTGTAAGATGGTAACACTGATCATTCGTGCGATGCGACTGTCGTTTGGTGTTGCAGTGAAGGGCGTTAGCCTGCAGTACGCTAGGCGCTGTGGTACTTATTCGTGCGTGCAATTGGCCAGACGTAGATGAGGCAAAATGGGAGACGTCTGTGACTTTCAACAAGGGCAGATTGTTGGAGCGCGGTTAGTTGGAGCAAGTTTTGGAAACTGCCAGTGTGTCAGTTGTATCGAGTGCAACAGTGTCCATGGTGAGGACGGCATACACCACTCGTGGCAAGAAATCTTCAGCGAAGAATAATAGTGGACTAAAACCAATCCACGGTGATTGGAATCGCCGAATATTGAAGACGATTGTCACACTTTAGAGGTGATGTGACACAAGTGAGCTCGGAACTCAATCGGAATCTCGAACAACCTCTTTATGTAATCATAGCCTGACGTGAGCTGCACAAATCATGTTCGTTCAGGTGTTCCCATTATTTTGATAACCGTCTGTAGCTGGCACCNTAGCCTGACGTGAGCTGCACAAATCATGTTCGTTCAGGTGTTCCCATTATTTTGATAACCGTCTGTAGCTGGCACTAGGTGGAGTCAGCAGCGCTTTCCGCATCGTGCCTGACCAGCCAGAACAACGGCTGAAGCGAGAGACGAGACGAGATGGAGTACGTGTAGTGGTGGAACGAAGACGTTCAGGAATCGCAAGCACGCCGAGGAAACCCCACCGTATGGCAGTGCCAACAACACTCCTTGCATGAGAGAGCACGCCCGAACAATCAGGGGCAANTAGCCTGACGTGAGCTGCACAAATCATGTTCGTTCAGGTGTTCCCATTATTTTGATAACCGTCTGTAGCTGGCACCAGGTGGAGTCAGCAGCGCTTTCCGCATCGTGCCTGACCAGCCAGAACAACGGCTGAAGCGAGAGACGAGACGAGATGGAGTACGTGTAGCGGTGGAACGAAGACGTTCAGGAATCGCAAGCACCCCGAGGAAACCCCACCGTATGGCAGTGCCAACAACACTCCTTGCATGAGAGAGCACGCCCGAACAATCAGGGGCAACCTTGCGTTCAAGACAGTGACTGAACATTCCTTTTAAAATATGTAGCTAAATTGAGCCTGTAACGTAAGTGGAAATTAATTCGGGAAAATGTTTTCAAGTTTGGGTATAAACAAAATAGGTTGTAACCAACTTTTAAATCATTATTGTGTGTCAGTTTAATTAATAAAACGATAATAATAATAATTAAGAAACTCCAGAAATGTCGCGGATCAACTTGCCAAAAAGCTGGTTCTCAGAATCCTTTGTGTACTCGAGCTTAAGTCGCTAATTGGGCGCAGCTTCACGGGATTGGTTACACTTCTCCGTGCACGTTAGGTACTGGCTCAAGATCATCCAGGGCACGGATTACACACTGCGATCCTATTGGAAAATAAAGAAAATATGTATGTGTCCGAAGTCTAGTTTGTCCTGGAATGAATTTGCAAGAATTCCCGCTTTCTAATATTGATAATAAACAATGATAATAAGTTCTGTAACGCACCAAGACCAAATGTTTTTCAAACCAATACGAAGCTACTCATTACGGAAGTGCACTAGTCCTTATCTGAAGTGGGGTAGGGAGGTAAAACATCCCCAAGGTCGGCGCCGACCTAGAGAATGTGAGGGCCGGCAACGCACAGCCTGACACGATCGATGATCGCCTTCGCACGCCCACTTATCTAACGCCGAAGCCAATCGTCCACGGTCCACCAACAAGCGCCAATTTAAGTGGAGGAGTGCCCAGCCCTCTGGACACGTACCTCTCTCTCAGATATGCTGAAGACATGACATGGAAGTGGAGACTGGGGGCTGCATGATGTAGGAACCATATAGAAAAACTATACATTTACGTTCAACAGTGTAAATTATTCTAAAATACTCTGTCATGCTTTAGATGTGCCAGATTCTTTATCCTATCTGGTTCAATCTTACCAGTATGCACACTAATCAAAATGTTACTTTTATTTTCGTCTTTATTTTTCATTTGCAAGAGAAAGGAATGACGGGCAAGCTGGCGAAGTTAAGCTTTGGAAGAAAATGTACTGAAGCAGTCTGAATAGAATGATTATGACGTGTCTGGCGCAACGGCACCCGGCACAGGCGCCTGGCGCTGACAGCCGCCATCTTAAATTTTCCTTTTTCTCATTTTCTCTCTTAAAACTTCCCTTCTTTCCGTCAAAATCGACCATTTTTCTATTAAAATTTCCCTTTTTCTTTTAAAAATGTCTCTTTTTTCTTAAAATTTCCCGTTTTTCGCTCAAAACGCACTGATATTCTCATTTGCAAAGAACGAGCCCCTTATTTGCAAAAACCATCTATTGGAAGTATTTTGGGGCTCGTTTTTTACCTGTGACCTTGAATTTGACATTGACCTTGGGTAACCTTAAAACCAAGAAAGAAATTCCAAAAAAATTTCAAAAAAAAAATCGAATAAAAAAAATTTTATTGAGGAAAATATTACATTTACGACTCCCACAACCATGTTCGATGCCAGCGACCTTGTCCTCAATAACCTTAAAAACAAAAACTTGAGAAAAAAAAGTAAAAATCGAACAAATTCATAAACGTCGGCGAGCATATTACGTTAGTGACTACGATTGCCATATTGGATCCAGGTAACTCTGACTTTGACCCTTGGCCTTGACCCTGTGCCCTTAACCTTTAATAACATTTAACCAAAAAAATTTAAAGAAATAAAAAAAATATGTAAAATTGAGGAAAAAATACACTGATGTAGCCCGACTGCAGTCTAAGATCCAGGTGACCTTTCCCCAAAAAATTGCATAATTATTAAAATAATTCCTAAGAAATAATAAAAACCACAAAAAAATATTTTGAAAAATGTAATAACTTTATCTAAACAATTTATAAAAATCTAATAAAAATCCAAATTTCTAAAGTTTTGGCTTAGAGGAGACGAAGGAATGCCACAGACCAACCAACATGTTATGACATCACACAACCGCCATATTGGATGTCTGTGACTTTACCCTGAACTTGTATGACCTTAGAACTCTAAAATTACTAATTTCTCCAAAAAGTAAAAAAATTAAATTATTCATAAATTGTTAATAACTGTAAAAATTATTATTAAAAAAATGATTAAAAAATTGAATTTCTGGATGTTCCAACAGAACCACGTCTAGCAGACGACTGACCCTCGGCAATGTTTCTCATTGGATAATTAGTCGTTTTCACTCTACTCCCTCCACTAATTATTCACATTGGTTGATTACTTGTGCTCGTTTCGCCTCCCAAAATTGTTTTTATTGGTTCATTACTCACTCTCGTTCGATGCGACACCAATATTATTCATTGGTTTATTAGTAGCCATTGACTTCTTCAGATGTGTTACTCACAGCAGTGCCGTCATCGACTTCTACAGGCATGACGCTGAAACCACAATCAATTTCTTCAGATGGGCCACCTACAGCAGTGTCGCCATCGACTTCTTTGGGAATTTCATCGACTTCATCGAATGGAGCACCTACAGCAACGCCGTCATCGGCGACTTCATCAAGGCTTCGTTGTTGTTACTGTGACAAGATATAAGCCTACTGCCAAAGTATCATGAAGCACGAAAGAACTACTTGTGTGAAGGGTCCTTCTAATGCTACGCTACAGTGTGTAAAGTGCAAAAGTCTTTTCAAACAAGGTGATAAGCTAAAGAGACATATCAAGAACTGTAAAGGCAGAGTTCCTACAGCTAAGAAACGCCATGTACTAGCTATTGGCGATACCACATGGAATGGATTACACCTAAAATAAATTAGCATTCAAGGGCATTTTAAAAGTTTATGTAATTGGAAATAACTTTGTTGGTACGAGAGACACATTAACATACCTGGACCACATTGAGGAAAGGGTAATCAATCAATTAAAGGAAGAGTTCGAAGAAGGTCCCATGAAATGTAATTTTTGACTGGAGTGTACCTATGAAAAGCCTCAAACTCTGAATGACTGCTAATGAAGCAGTGTACAATGTTGATAGCATTCCAGAGGCTGTAGAGGCCTTGAAAGAAAAATGTTTTGAGGATGAAGAATATGTGGCTAAGGTTTCTGGGTGGATGCTATCCAGTGTAGACTGTCTCAAGCTGCGTATAAGCAGATTATACTAATTATGTGAAAAGTGAGCATGTTGCTGGAAAGATATTGCATGTATAGTGTGGAGAATTTAAGGATTCGGTTATTTTGTGTTTGTAGTTTGATATACATAACCAAATATAGGTTTTTAATGAATAAACAAAAGTGTTTTATTTCTCGCTAGTGTTGATGCACCTGTTCCAAGCATGCCTACTTTCCCTGAAATAGGAAATATGGTAGCCTTGGGTTTCAGATCTGCCACGACAAGTCGATACTGGTAAGTGAGCATGATAATAAAAATAAATTTAATGGTGTGGTCAAAATATGATGATTTCAAAGTTTTTACTTCAATAATTTCTTGTGTGGCCAATCACTGAATATGTATCTTCATTGATAATGTAGCAAAGGTATATGCTGGAGCGTACAGGATAAAGAGTGGATTAATACCGTAATACATTCTAAGCAAGTTGGATGTAGCAGTCTTGGAAGTATGCTGTTGAAGTGTTAGAAATTTGACCCTGAGGCTTGGAGGGAGGGCAGGGTGAAGGCTGAGTCGAGCCTTGCCAGACCTGCTTCAGAGCAGTATATGGCGAAGAGAGGTCCTACATAAATGTCTGCATGCCCGGTCCTGCTCTAATACACCACAGTTATTTTTCTAGTAATCTCAAATAATGAACTAAATAGATGATATTTATGGTTAAAGGACATGATCATATATTATAATCAATTATTGTAGTAGTGATGTAATCCAATATGGTGGTTCGAGGGGACCGAGTAATCAGCAGTCTACTTAATCAAGGTGGAATGGTAGAGCTTGAATAATATCTGAAATGATGGGATGGTGACTAAATCAAGAAGGAGTGATAGGGAATCAAAGGATGGTAACTAAGAAAAAAAGAAATCATAGATGTTTGACATGGAATGATAGAGCATAGAAACATGGTGACGATGTTATTTACGATCGTGGTAGTCATGAAAACTAAGATGGCTGACATGGAATAACAAAGCATGGATAAAATACAAGATGATGGATGCAGCGCAGATGAGAAGGAATGACTGAGTATGATGGACAGGTGACTTTGGAAAATGGAATCCAAGGTGGTAGTCGGTGTCAATAATGTAATTTATCCCTAGATTTTTTGGAATTTTTTTTCGATTTTGTAAATTTTTTAGATGTTTTGGGTAAAAGGTTACCTAGGGTCAAGGTCAGAAGAAACCAACAAGGGGGCTAAATCGGCAACTCTTCTGGCTTCGAAATAGATAATTAATACACTAGTATCACCTATGTGATGGAAATGAAAACGTATGAGAAACTAAGAAATGAATTTGGTAGTTAGAGTGCATTCAGCAAAATGAGCTTGGAGAAGGGGATGGGGGCCTCTCAACTAATTAACCAATGAGAAACATTGGTGTCGGGTCAAACGAGCGTGGGCAGTCAAGCAATAAAACACTTTTGGAGGGCGAAACGAGCACAAAAAATCAACNCGAGCGTGGGCAGTCAAGCAATAAAACACTTTTGGAGGGCGAAACGAGCACAAAAAATCAACCAATGAGAAACATTGGTGGTGGGAGTGGAGGGGAACCGACAAATTATCCAGTGAGAAATATTGGCTGGGTCAGTCGTCTGCTGGGCGTGGTGCGAAAATGTAAGTTTTAAATATAGTTTTAGAGAATAATTTTTTTATAATTAATTAGAATTTATGATTGATTTTATTTTCCACTTTTGAAGAATTTTGTAAATTTTTGGGTCTGAGGTCATCAAGGTCAATGTCAAAGTCACAGACATCCAACATGGCGGTTGTATGATGTCATAACATGGTGGCTGGTCGGTTCCAGTCCTTTGTACCCTCTAAGCCAAAATATTCGAATTATAAATTTTTTATTAAATATTTTAATAATTTTTAATAATAGAACTGTAATATTTTTTTTAATAATTTCATAACTTTTCGGGGATTTTTAGAACAATTTTGCGATTTTTTGAGATCAAGGTTATCCAAGTTCAAGGTATTGCGTCAAGGTCACCTGGATCTAAGATGGTGGTCGGGTTATATGAGTGTAATTTTTCCCTTGATTTTTAATTTATTTTTGACTCATTCGAATTTTTTGGTCCTATGTGATTAAAGGTCACGGGCACAGTATCAATACCAAGGGTCAAGGTCAGGGTTACCTGGATCCAATATGGTGGTAGTAGTCAGTATAATTTGCTCACCGACGTTTATGAACTTATTCGATTTTTAAAATTTTTTCTCAAGTTTTCGTTTTCAAGGTCATTGGGCACATGTCACTGGTATCTGATATGGTGGTCGGAGTTATTAATGTAATGTTTTCCTAAATTTTAATGTTCTTTTTTTATTTTCCCCCCACTTTTTGGGAAATTTTTTTGGAATTCTTTGATTTCAAGGTCTTCCAAAGTCATTGTTAAATTCACGGTCACGTGTACAAACCCCCCNACGTTTTTGCAAATAATAGGCTCGTTCTTTGCAAATGAGGGGATCCGTTTTTTTTTTTAGAGAAAAATGGGGAATTTTAAGAGAAAAAGCAAATCTTTAACGGGGAAAGGTTAATTTTGAGAGTAAAAATGGAAAAAATGGAAACTCAAGATGGTGGCGGTCGGCGCCTGGCGGCTGTGCTGGGTGCTGTTGCGCCAGACTCGTCATAATTATTCTACTAGTGTTCTTTGATATCCTGGGATGTACTTTTAAAGTTATGTAAAATCCTTACTGAATAATGATATGCATAGAAAATTGCACTTTTAAATAACGTTTCCCATTAATCATAGTAAACACATAAGTAAAGCAAATTCGTCAAATTGCGCCATGGGTGGGGTAAGATGGCGAGACGAACCTAGTAGGACGAGATTACGAAACATGCGAACCATTTATATTGATGGGTTTAATAAACATTCAAATGCACACAGAATACGCTTTAAAAGCATTAATGATCAGACATAGTTTCGTAGTTTGTTATATTAATTCCACATAGAAAATGTTCGAAGCCTTTAAAGGTGTCTTCTTTTTCTTGCACACAAATACATTTATAATAATCACACACAAATCGTGCACCATCTTCACGATTATAGCAATTATCATGTCACCGTTCACAACAGAAAATTACACATAATCCAGTTTCATTCTGGATGGTCCCCATAATTTACACCACATACAGGATACGTAACATCACTGCCCTGCTTTAATCCCTCCAGGTCAAAAGAGGAAGCTTTTATGTGCCATTTTCTCCTTTCATTCCAATTGCTTTGCTTCCTTTTGCTTTTTATCTTCTTNCAAAAGAGGAAGCTTTTATGTGCCATTTTCTCCTTTCATTCCAATTGCTTTGCTTCCTTTTGCTTTTTATCTTCTTTTTGGAATAGCTGTTGGAGATATTATTGTGGATGCAGATATTGCAGGTGCAGATTTCTTGTTGCAGTTAATTGGGATCTCATCGTTTCTGTCAGTAGAAGATCCTTGTTTTAATGTAAGCCTTGCAACTTCCTACAGGACATTCAATCATCTTTTACCACATGCATAGTAGCAATCATGTATTTTCATCCCAGTTTCTCAGGTCTGTTTTTCGGTGGTTATTTCTTGTAATCGCAAAACATGTCAAAATATTAGTCTACAACTTTATTATTAAACACTACCAACAGGCATGGCCTTATTTTAAATTCCACAGTTGAACCAATGAAAAGAGTTTTTGTTGATCTACTGCACAAGCAGCAGCCAATCGTATAATGTCGGCGTGTCAGCAGTGGCCAATAGCATTATCCACAGATAAGTTACACGTCTTCCTATTAGTGCTGGTATCTGCCTATGCACTGCACTGATCATGACTTTGTATATTCTCATCAAACAACGAACATCATATCTGTGTCCAGATGCGAACAAGTAGCAATGCAATATACGTAATGGGATCCTACTTCCAATATTCGAACGAGATACGAATACACTTTGAGAAGTGGGACGAAGTGATACAAGTGTGGGGAGGGAGAAGGGAGAAGCTGGTCATTGGAGCTGATGTTAATGAAGTCGCGAGAATGGCATGCGGAAGAAAGAGATGACCGTGGCATGGCGGTTGATCGCTTCCTTCTAGAGAACGATTTTCATGTCAGGAATCGACCGGGTAACCTTGCCACGTTTGTTTCACTTCCACATGACACAACAGACTCTATCCTGGATATTACTTTTGAATACAGGAGTGCAGGCAGACTTGCTGACTTTGGACCGTTACAGAAGACTCGACCAGCTATCACCGATCAATTATTTTTGAGGTAAAAGAAAATCGTGGAAGAAAAAGCGAAAACATTCCTTTGACAAGATACATGCACCATGATGCGAAATGGGTAAAATTTTATGAAATTCTAATCGAGGAACTCCATAAATACAGAGCTGAAACTTCGGAAGATCTACACCAGAGAAGAGGAGACATAACAAGGTTAAACCAGGAGACATGTGACAAGGTTCTACAAACCTCAGTACCAGGAGTCCCACTAAATAACTGGTGGGGTGGTGAAATAGAACAACTTAGAAAACATGTCAGGATGATGAGAAGAAATCTTAAAAGACAACGAGATGAAGATAGAAGCATAATAATAGCAGAGGAATACAGAATAAAAAGGCAGTATTATAAGAATATAATAAAAGAAAACAAGAAGGACTTCTGGAGAAATTTTGTAACAGAGAAGGGAAATGAAAACAAATAGGGACTTATATATAAGATTCAGTTTTGCCTGCAAAATTAAAAGTCAAAGAAGTCTTGAAGAGCATAAAGATTACTGGCGAAACTATTACTAATATACAAGAAAATTCAGAAGAACTTGTAAAAGCTCTTCTGCGAAACGATATAATCGAAAATGAAAATGAATTGCATCTAGAAAAAAGGAATGTTATGGAAATACTGCCAGAACCTTAATTGACCTCAAAGATTACAATGAAAGAACTCGACCAGGAAAACAAAGATATGAAACTAACGAAAGCTCTAGGACTTGCCATTATAACAATACAAATTATTAAAAGAGTTTATCCTAGAACAAGCGACCCGACCCGGATTCGCCCGGGTACAATTTAGTTTTTACAGCGATATACAAATAAATAAAATTGGAAAAGATAGTAACAATATTATATGAAATGGTAGAAAAATAGTAACCTTCTATCATATATAACATACATACATACATACATATCACGCCTGTCTCCCAGAGGGGTAGGCAGAGATTATTTAACTCCATTTACCACGATCCTGAGATGCGTACCTCCTTCGTTTATCCATATTCATACATCTCTTATAAAACAATATTATATGATAGTTGTTTAGATAATAATTTTGTATACGACATTAATCGGTTTGCCTCCGACCGCCAGCATAAAAAGATTTATGTTTGACGTGACACGCGAAAGGGCTACGTATAGTTGTCCGTGTGAAAAACATGCTCCACTCAAATCCACTCCAGCCACATTAAGTGCTTGACCCTGTGCCTTATTTATGGTCATACCAAAACCAACTCTTATTGGAAAATGGACTCTTTTAAAATTAAAAGCAAATCGGATGGAACCATTGGTATTTTAGGCATTAAAACAGTTTCTCCAGTACCGCTGCCAGTTAGCATAGTACCTTCAATGAGAAAACTTTTTAAACTTTTTATTTGTAATTGAGTCATGTTGCATAATTTCGGTGGATTTATATTTCGAAATAAAATTATAGGAGCTAAAACTTTAAAATCAGTTTGTGTGGTGGCATGCCAGAAGGATTCAATGAATTAAGAAATTCTGTGGGATAGTGCACAGCTTCTTCACTGTCGAGTACCGTATCTACTGAGTAATAGACTTGTGTTTGCGCATTGAATTTTGTGACCACTAATTCATTATTTTTTTAATACTTGTTCATTAGTAAGCGATAATATCGCTCTTTCAATGAACCACGATAGTGTCTTATTTGAAAGGTGGTGTATTTCAGGGTATACGTTATCTACCAGTTGTTGGTGGTCGGTGACTAAAACACATATTTCACTATTGAGAGAAATTTTTCCACATTCGATTGGAAGTTCTTTATTTCCGACTTCCAGTAGCATGTCAGCAAACATGCTGTTATCTTCTGAAGACAAATAGGTCCGTGCGCCCGTGTCTCGATTTTAGAAATTACTTTTTCAGAAAACCTTTCATAACTTTTAAAGTATTGGCAATAACTGGATGCTGTTCAAAAACATTTCTGATTTACATTTATTAATATTAATTATTAATTAATTAATTTTGCTAAGATTATTTTTTGTATGGTTAGAAAAGTCAGTGAATTTTACGTTTGTTTTTACTTCGTAATTTAAATTGTAAACACGCTTATTACTACTTATCTATTAAAGATAGCCATATGCTACCACTGACTCTTTTGTACCTCATTTAATTTTACACAATTCTTTCGCACATGTTTTTGTTATGCCTCTAAAGGATTAGGCAGCGTATTCCATGAGAGCGCGCTGGCGAAAACGTTTTTACTGACTTGATTCACTAATACCGTTAATGCTCAGCTCATATAAGTGCTTCTCAGTGATTCTCGAGATTAGAGCAGTCATACAGACAGACAGACGCGCGTCAGGAACTTCCTTTTATACTATGTATTAATAGGACAAGACCTGCTGAACATAATCAATTATGGATTGGAACAAAGATGTTTCACAAGAATATGGAAAAAAAAAAAAAAAAAAGAGGCATTCTAAGAGTACTCTACAAAGGTGGAGAGATAGTTCCTACAAGTATAAAATCGTATCGACCATTAGAATTATTATCAGTTATGTGCAAAATGATGGCGACGTTGGTTGTCAAACGACTGATAATCTTCTTGAATGCTACAAGTGGACTACAATAGCGACTGTGTGGCTTCAGGATAGAAGTGGCACAGAGCGAGTAGTCCTTGAATTAATAAAAAAGTGAAACTATCGCCCCAGATTATGTCCTAGGAATTTTCCTATACATAAGAGGAGCATTTGACCAATCATGGTGGCCAGAAATATTACGGCAACTAAAATAGAAAGAATCTCCAAGAAACATATATCGACTAATATCGAGCTACTTTGAAGATAGATTAAGTATATTTACAGACAAATCGATAGAAGTTTGGCAAACTTTGACGAGGGGATACCCGCAAGGCTCAGACTAAGGTCCTCTACTATAGAACGTCATTTTCGACAGTATACTGCAGATGACCATACCAGCAGACTGTGAAATGTTTGCCTATGCAGACGATGCCCTAGTAATCATACCGGCTTGAAGCAGAAGAGAACTAAAAGCCAAATCTGAGGAAATACTAAGTAAAGTAGAAGAGTGGGGGAATGCAGTGAAACTCAACTTTGCAGTAGACAAGACAAATGCAATGGTTATGAAGAGTAACCTCAAGAAATCACCGATAATAAGATTTCAAGGAAGGCCCATCAAGCTGAAAGACAAGGTCATGTATCTTGGTGTGTCTGTGGATAGTAAATTACGATTCCACGACCACATCAGACACTCAATTGATAAAGCTATAGCAATCTACAGCAAGATGAAATCTATGTCTACCGTCTCCTGGGGACTTCACTTCATGACTACGGTTACACTATATAAAGGTTTCTCCACAGCAATTGTCATGTATGGAGAAGCAGTGTGACACAGAACAGCATCACAGGTACAGATGAAAAAGTTAATTTAAAAGACAAAGAGAGCAGCGCTTTTGGCAGCTACGGAGGCAATCGAACAGCATCCACGGAAGTTCTTCAAGTGACAGCTGAGGCGAGACCGCTGGACCTTTTATATTAAAGAAAGAGGTGAGATAATGGATGTCACCGTAGGTAGAAAAGGACCACCACAGTTGAAGAAGGAGAAGAAACAGTACTTTTGTGGCATGACAGATGGAAACGGTCTGGCAAAGGCAGAATCACATATAAAATGTATCCAACTGTAGAAGAAGACTGAATTGCCGCTGGGTCACAACAGGTCATCACCTGTCTTAGCTACTGTCAGGACACGGGAAATTCAAGGGAACATTATACAAGTTCAGTTTGGTGGAATCCCCCAACTGTGTTATTTGTGAAACAGTAGTTGATGTCCAGCATCCCAATATTAAAGACATAAGAATCGAGCTGAGAAGGAAACTAGCAATAACAGAGGGTAAAAATATGGACGTTAGAATTATAATGAAAAGTAAAGAAAAATATAAGATATTTGCAGATTTTGCAAGACTGGTCATGAAAAGGTTGGAGGAGTTTGATGAATGGTTAACTCAAAACCAACACATGGTTGTCCCGTATTAAACAGATAATCTCGGAAGTGACACATTCGCTATAGAAACCTAGTAGTGAGAGCGGACCCACAACAAAAACTGGGAGTTCCACGATGAAAAATCATAATAACTTTATTAAGGTATAACCAATAGGCAACTGGTTAAAGTGATGTGCCCGAAAATCTCGGTGATAACAACCCGGAAAATGTCAAGGATAACGAAACTGGAAAAATAAATACTTAAAAAAGCACTATGGCTAACGTGGAAGTAGCGAGTGAAGAAGGAAAACGAACCTGGTTAAAGACGACTCGGTGCGAAAATGATACCTAAGACATAAGGACATGACTCCAAACTGCTGATGGGGGGAGGGGGGAGGGGGATCGAGTGAGGCAGTACAGGCCCCGCTCTCTACTTAGAATCTCCTTGCTGTGTGGGGAACAGTGGTGGATGGCAGTTCAACCGCGCCATTCCCATATTCCGGGCACCAAGGGCAACCACTAAAAACCTTAAATAAATAGATAGAAATGACAAGCCACTTACGGGGTTAGATACATGTAATAAATTTAAAAAAAAAAAGTACCAAAAAGTAATGTGGTCCGAAAAAGGAAGCCATAGGCCAAAACATAAAAATAAAAGGAACCTTAAATCGCCGCATTTCCCAGAAAGGGTACAGTTGTACGAGTGTAATGTCACACATGAGTCGTTGAACCTATGGCAGGCCATGTACAAAACCAATTCCTGAGCAGGACGAGAATAATCNAAAATATATGCAAATAATAATAATTACATTTGGTTGTGTACGAAACAACTGCATCTTCGATAACCATCTGCCTGTATTTGGCGTGATATTATCTCCCGGGATGCCAACAGAAGCCGGAGGAGTCCCGGGGTTCCCGTCCTATCAGCCCTGACCTTTGCCAGGCTCCAGCCTGACCTTGGGAGAGGGGAGGAAGGGGGGAGGACGCAGGGCTAATATTGCCCTCTGCTTTTACGCTCTCACCAGGATCGTTGCGAGCGACAATCGCCCCAGTTAGCCAGAGTCGGAGGCGTGCCACAAGCAGCGAGCTACCCGCAGTGACCTTGAAAGTCATTAGAGGCGTTCCACTCGTCGCGTCGCGTCCCTCCGGCTGCCGTCACCGCTTGAACTGCTCCTGGGAATGGAACCCCTGACCTACTCTACTACTAAGTACCTTGCTTAGGGAAGCCCGATTTTCACGAAGACTTAATGTTATTATATTTGAAAACACTATAGTTGAGATCCGGTGGTTTTAATTGATATGTGTGTTAAGGGCCAGCCCGCGAATCACAGACGTTCAGTAGAGTAGTAACATGATCCTTATTGGCACAGTCAAATAACAGAGTATCTTCTTATAAATACCGTTATCTATAGGAGCCAATTACCAAACGAAATTACAGGTTTGCACGTGGATATTGACATCTAGCCTGCAGGGAACTCTTTCCCCGAAAATCAGGTTGGAGGTAGATTTAGTCTACAATGGCTAGTTCACAAATCACGGCGGTGATTGGCGCACGTGACCCTCTGACGTCACAGCTAGGGGTCCCAATGTCCCAAGGTCCCATATCTCAAGACCGTTCACCAACTTCAATGTTCGTCCGCGAATCTCTGCGAAGTAGTCAGCAGAAGAAAAAGCGCGCGCGAACTGCAACCTTATTAATGTTACACTCAAATTGACATGTGAAGATGGAGTCGCAAGAAAAAACCCGGTCTGATAGGGAGGATATTTTAATTGGTGCTGATCGTATGGGGCAGGAATGCAAAATTAAAATAAAATGCTATAAAAGATGAGCTTCGGCCGGTACCGAATTTATTGCACTCTGGTGCCATTGTGTGAAAATTTAACTTCGGACGTGGTAATTGCTATGTGACGCAGCTGGTACGTGCGTTCGCGGGCGTAGATTGCCCTCGGAGCAATGATTCGCAAACGAGCTGTTGGGAACTAGGCTCTATGGACAACCGCTGTTCAGGGTTGAGCCCAGTACGAAACACGTGGGGGAAAAGGAACCATGGTGCACGACCGCGCTTGCGGGATGGCCTCCTTCTAGATGTTATCTATACGAGCTGAAGCTGTATCTCAAAGGCAGAGGAAAGAACAGGCGTGGACCCCAAAAAAACCCTCTCACCAGTAAACCATTTGGTAATTAAATGCATTATAAATAATGGTAATAAAAAATATTAAAAACGTTGAGGAAAACTTGACGTCATTGTTTGTGGAGTCGTGGAAGCACTACATACGAGGTAAAAAGTAAATGTTTCTAAAGCAGTTGCCAAATATTTTCTTGTTACTCTTGAGCTGGAATTTTGTTTATTTACAACAAATTATTTTAAAGAACTTCACACTTGTTTATAATAAACTTGGAGTACACAACACTTACTTATTAAAATCCAAAATTTGTTTTACACATTCCACACTTAAGTTTTGTGGAATTTACTTTAATTTGTATACAGTCATACAAAAATGTATTTGGCCCGTAGTTTGAAGAGAATTCTCTTGTACAAATACAAACAAGGAGTTACTGCTGTGTATAATGAGCATACTTTCCTCAAAATGGGTGCAATTAATTTTTTGATAATTTCTTAAAAGCTGAGTTGGTATGTAGGACTCATCGTCTCGTTGAAAGAATAAATATTAGAGATGGAACCAGAAGCATATGCAACTGCAACAGTATTGGGAAAATTACAAACACACACGTACCTTACCCGGAACTGTAAGCCAGAAAACGTCGTACCATAAGCTAGTGTGCAATCCACTGCATTACGGAGGTCGCATTCGAGCTTCAACTTCAAATTTAATCAGTCTAATGTTTTGAACAATAGGATTTACTAACCTGAAATATTTAAACAGCCTAATTATTTTTAATGAGTGACTATCCGCCATGAAACACGCAAGTTTACATAGCCTACCATAGCACTACTTATATGAAGAATTTTGTGAAAATCGGTTCATTGGTCCCTGAGATATTGCATAAAACAACCAGTAGGACAAAACGTTTTTCATAGTAAGCACATTTGATGATTGTATACTACCAGTATACAAAGTAAAGCTTAAATCGAGTATATAGTTTCGTATATATAGCACACTAAGCTAAAATTATTTTATAGCCACCATTATGAAAATAAGTGTTTGTAACACTTAAAAATTCATATAGTTATATGGCCTACCACAACACCACTCCTTCGCCAAATTTTTTAAGAATGTGTAAATTCTTTCCTGAGATATGACATTAAAACTAAATTTTTATTTTTATTGAGGGACTAACTTACAAAATGGCTGAGAATGAGGCTCTGCTTATAGAAATTTGATGGTGTAATTGATACTGCCAGCATACAAAGTTAATTTAGAAATTGTTTCGTTAATAATAGATACAGAGCTAACAAGTTTGTATAGCCATCATTTTGAAAATAAGGGCCTAACCTACTTAAAACAGAGCAGTTTTAATTACCTGCTTCAGTGCAAATTGTTTGCCAAATTTAGTAGGAATCTGTTAATTGCTTCCCGAGATATTATATAAAAACTTTATTATTTAATGTTGCATGTCTTACAAAATGGTGTACAAAAGACGCCCAGTGTAGACGGATTTAATAGTTGTAATATATTGGATGTTCACGAACAAATAATAATAAATACCAGAGTGGGGTAGTTAAGTACAAATAGAGCATATTTCTTCAAGCAACCAATAGCCTAACGTTTATAGTTAACCCGCTAGTGGCGGCGACAATGTGCAGTGGCGGGTAGGCAATCACAATAACTAGCCTACAGGCAGTGCACTTTATTTACACATTTGGGCTGAAGGCATGGGGACCGAGTGTCTGTTCAAAGTGCCCGCCACCGTCAGCCACACAGGCGGTGCAGCGCTGAAGCATGTTGATACTCTCATGTTCAAGGGTTTCCGGCTTGATGAGATCATCCCTCGTGTCAAGTGGTGTGGCATACGCCATCGCTTTGATGAGGCCCCACAGCAAGAAGTCAGGTGGTGTGATGTCAGGTGAGCGTGCTGGCCATGTTATGGGGTCTCCCATACCTACCCACAGGTTCGGGAAGTGCATGTCGAGGTGCCGGCGAACCGTAGTGGTGAAATGAGGCCACGATCATCTAAAGAAACTTCCTCCAAGTGTTCCGGTAACATAGCCTGCAGGAACTGTAGATACGAAGCACCTCCGAGACTGCGACCGTGCGGTACTGTGCGGTGTTAACAAGCACGCAGACCTGCGCACAGGCTGGGTGCAATGCTAAGCACGCAAGGTTGCATATCCACCCCTGCACATTGCCANAGCACGCAAGGTTGCATATCCACCCCTGCACATTGCCACTGCCATTAGCAGGTTAACTTTAGGCGTTAAAATATTGTTTCCTTATGAAATATGCTTAATTTGTAATTATGTAACCCACTCTGATGTTTATTATCATTTGTTCGTGAACATCTAGTATACTGCCAAAATACAAAATTAGATTTGGAATTGATTACCTGGTTTCGACGATGAAGAGTAGACAGCTAAAATGCCTATTTGGCCACCATTTTAAAAACAAGTGTCTGACATGCCTAAAATTAACTATTTTACTTAATATGCCACAGTACTACTTGTTCGCCAAATTTGACAGTTATCGCTCAATTGTTTCCAAAGATATGAGATTAAAATGTATTTAATCATGTGGTGCTAACTTACAAAATGTCTGACAAAAGATGCTCCATGTAGACGCATTTGATAGTTGTAATATACACTGCCAGCATACAAATTTATGTTGGAATTGATTACATGATTTCAACGATATAAAATGTTGAGCTAAAATGACTATATGTCCGCCATTTTGTAAATAGGTGTATAATATAACTGAACCATGTAATTTAACATAATCTGTTGCAATACTACTTGCTTGTCAAATGTGGTGGGAATCGGTTTATTTTTTACTGAGATATGACGTTAAAACTTTATTTATTCATGTGGTGCTATCCAACAAAATGGTTGACAAAAGTGTCTATTTTTTGCCATAAATGATGCTTATAATATATACTTTTAGTATACAAAATTTGGTCGAAATCGGTTAAATGGTATTGTAGTTATACACAATAAACCTAAAATATTTGGATTCCTCTTAAAATCCTCTACAAAATGAGACTAAAATAAATCCTATTTAGTATGTGGTTGTCTAGGAATTTATTTAAAATTCTCAGAAATGTAGTAATCAAAGCTTATTTCTGTTCCACTATATACAAACAGACAAATATATTCATAAATATAGATACAAATACACAGCTATACCAAATAAACCTAAAATAAACCTAAAATGGTTATCGTTTTCAAAATAACAGCATAATCTAGTTCAATCGTTTACGTTTGCTTACCTGACCAGTCTTAGTATTACTTACATACCAAACTGGGTGAGAATTGCTTTGATCCTTTTCGAGATATAATGTAAAACATATTTATTTTATTTGGTGCTATTTTTCGAAATGGCGGACTAAACAACTATAACCATATAAAAATGTAATGCTTACGCGATTCTCTGCCAGCATACAAAATTAGGTTCACATCGGTTGAATGGTTCCCTAAATATGACATGTCATGGTAAATATTAAAATTACCGCTATTTTGAAAGTGTCTGGCTTGTTCGAAAACTATAGATGTCAGGTGTTCTTACTAAGTACTCTATACAGCATATACCGAGTTTGGTGAAATTCGGTTAACGTGTTAAAAATTGATGGGGGTTGGTCACACATATGCACAGCCACACACGCATTCACAAACAAAGGCACACAGCCAGGAAAGTGATCTCTTCAGCATTTCTTCTTTCCTTTGGAATGTAAGCTATATANCTTTGTTTAAATAAAAGTATCTTAATTTCTGGTTGAATTGAAGCGTTTACTGTATCTTATATATACACAAGCTTACCCGGCCACGCGTTGTTGTGGCATAAAAGATTTTGGTTCTATTCATTTCTGTCAAATTAATCGAAAGAAGTATATGCATATATATATATAAGTATATGTATAAATGTAAAAAAACAACTCTTTGGAAAATATTTGCCAAGATTATCTTCGTAAGATTTCAAGATAGTCAGAGAAAAGTGTACACATCACAGTGGAACGAGTAAATCTAACATTGAATCCGATCGAGCAAACAATGTCGACTTTAGCGTAAATGTAATCGTGGGGACACACGTAGATTTTGTGTTTTCCTTTAGGTCCTATAAAAAATTGTGTTGTAAAATACTTACTTGTAGCGTAACAAAAAAAAAGTTTGGTATTTAATGTTTAAATAATTTCTTGTAAAACGTAGTGTTATATTGGTTGGTTTAGTATATATAACAGATAGGTTAAGATAAGGAAATTGGGTTAAGTTTNTAAGGTAGCTGGAGATGTGGGAATTGTTTAATATCTTGGTTCATAAAGCGTAAAAGAAATAAAAATATTTATAACTTTCTTAAATTTGGTAGCTAATGGTAATTTAGTAGAAATTATAACATCAGAGATACGAATGTTACAAATATTAAATAACGTACTTGGAGCGACTGGAAGCGGGAACCCCGAGACGAACGGAGGGAGTGCACTTAGTGGCGGGGAGGGGTGGCTCACTGCTAACACGCCGTTGTCGCCAGGAGATGTGTGCCGACTGCAGAGTGGTGTTGAAGAGGCGCAGTCGGAAGTGTGGTAGCATGTTGTGCGAAATGCATTGAGCTCCGGAGTGCGAACTCGTGCTCGATTGCATAACTTTGAAAATCACTAATTTGAGTGCAGTTGTAACTTTGAATTCTTTGAAAAAAAATTACCTAAGTTAGAACTACCAGAACTTTAATGTATTATAACGTAGGAAATAATAACTTAGAACCATCATAACTTATAAAATTTGTAACTTAGAAAGTCGGTACTTAGAAACATACAACTTAAAACAGCCGTTCAGTAGATACTCACAACACAGAAACACATAACTAAGTAAAATCGTAACTTAGAACGGCATAACTAAGAACTGTCATAATTTATAAATACACGACTAAGAACAGTCGTGCAGTAGAAACACATGACATAGAACTATTTCATAAGTTAGAAAGTTCACAAGCTAGAACCACGTAACTTATAACTGGAATAACTTATAAAAGTGTATGTTGTATGTTTGTAAGGTATGTAAGTACTTCAAAGATAGCTATTTCTAAGTTATGACAGCACCTTCGGGCAAGCCCCCTTGGGCAGCTCGTGTGCGATACGTCACGCAACGTACGATATATACCAGACGATTATCGTAAGCAGCTCGTCGTTCTGGTACGACACGTGAAACTAGCTGCAACATTTCTTGTGCACAACAGCCAATCACAGATCACGCTTCTTCTGGTTATTTAAGTTTTCCCCCGGACTTTATTGTAAAACGCTGCGGTTGAAATTAGTAATAATAATAGCAAAAACAAATAAACATAAGTTTATGCTTTCGGAATTCATGGAAATCAAGTCTAACTTAATTCAGTTAGTAAAATCTCGTGAAACCATTAATAGCTCTCGACATGTACGAAATAATTTCTTGTTTAAACAGCTAACTTTTATTCAGTTTCATGATTCTTGACAAGTAGCTTAAAACATACTGTTTAAAATTTCTTCTAGTTTGTCAGTTATAAATAGGGGCAATGATATTTCGCGAAAAGATTTCGAGTCAAGATACAGTCCAAAGCACTGAAGGGTCCTCCAGCTTCTTTGATTGGCTAAAAAATGTTGTGACCCGTGTTAACCGTTTGCGCACGAATCACGAAGGCTCAGTGTTGGAGTTACTTAGCCCTGAGTGGCTTGGTCAAAGACGGACACGGCACCAGCAGCCAATGGAGGTATAACAACAGCTGAGGTGTGTATATAGTATTGAAGTATACTCTGTGCTCCGATTTTTACGCGAAAAGTCACCGGCCCTAGTTATAAATACTTGCAGCAGCTTGTTTCCGCAACATTAAGTTATGTCTTTTTCATTACAGTAAGTGTTAAATTAGGATGTAAATATTAAGTAGTTTGTAAGGTGGCATTATATACAAGTTATTGTTCAAATTGCATAATAACTTCTAATTTTTCTACATTATACGCATACGCATAATGTTTATATTTTCAGACAACTGGAGACTCGCACAGAAAAAAAAGTAGGTGATTGGTTTTTTATTATTTTACCAGAGAAACGATTAAAGAGAATAACAATTCTATTTTCAATTCGTAGACATGTTTATTATATTATTTATGTAATACACATTTTATCTTTTTATTACTATCTCTTACAATACAATTATTACCATTTTAATAAAACGCCATGCAACAAAAGTTTACAGAGACTTTTGGCTACCCGGTGATCTGAAACCGCGAAACGTGTTACACCAAACCGTCATGCTAGCAAATCAACTACCTAACGATGCATTTTATATGTGTCGGTATTTTTATGAAATTTAAGTTTTTAAATACGCATGCAATTATAACCTTTATTTTCAGTGCTTCGCACTGTAATTTCGTTTCACTTCACGCATAATTACAGACACTGCTTTTCATAATTTCGCTGTCAATTTGTTTCTTCTCGCGGAAGCGCCAGTTCAAAGTCCGCCATGCTGTTTGTTCGAACACTAATCCCGTACACGGACAGCCTTCTCGCATGGCAGTCTGCATACCAGAGAGAGGGTCCACTCGCGTGGTCCAGACATATACGATTACGGCTTGAGCTGACCGTTTTCCGAAGTCATCCGCGTCAGAGTCGCGTGTTCTAGCGCCATCCGGATACGAGTGCAACTCTAAGTGAGAGTCGCAGAGCTCGCGACTGAATCCTGCGTGAGGATTCTCGGAGCGGGCAGCACTGCTTCTCAGCGGCTCTCTCGTCAACGGCGGTAGCGCGAGCTCACTTCAGCTTCGTTCGCAGTTGGAAGCGTTACAGTAACCACAGAGTTTAGGTCGTGTGCACATGAACTGACCGCCACGTGTTCGAGCCTGTTGGTTCACAACTGCGCACAGCGTGAGTCATGAGAGGTCCTGATGTACTGCAGAAGGGAAATGGTTCTATATTGAATTCCTTGTGCAGGCATACGGAGCAACAGCCAACCAGAGCAGAGTACAAACCTTTTGACGAAGGCGTTTATTTTAAAAAAAAAAGCAGTTAGGCTGAAGAAACAGAGAAATGTCGCAAGATATAAATTTAGACGAAAGTGAGTTAGAGAATAGATTTGGACGGCTCTTAACATCCAGGTCTTGAGAGCCGATGAAGGTGAAGCGAGATGAGTATGAAGCAGCGCTGGAATGAAAGAGCGGGGGAAACGGGATATCACCGAATAAAACCGCCCACCACATGTGAAAATCCAGGAGCAACACCGCCGGGAATCGAACCCGGTTCTCCTAGGTGGGAGGCGAGTTGTCTTACCACTACACCACCACGGCCCCAAATTAGACGAAAGAGTAGGCAACAGTGTACTAGCAGATACAGGCAAATCTTATCCAAATATTTATTATCGCAATAGAAAATATTTTTAACAAGAGTAAAAAATCCCAATTATTTTAAAATCACTACCTTGCTACTAAAACAGATTTCGTGTGTTTAAAGACAACCAAAATATTATAAAATTATTTCCGATCAGTAACTCACTTCAGACTAATCGTAAAGTTTAATTTCCTGAAAATAATACACAAGTACAGTATATTCGCGGTTACTTCACGCTTTTTGAATCAAACCTTTGAAAAATCACCTCATGTTTGGTTGTTTCCTAAAAATGTCATGTTGTGTTTCTTTTAGTATAAAAGTGCCTTACTTTTGGATAAATTTTACTTTTACTAATATTTTATCTATAAACTATAGTAGTTAATTTATAATTAATATGAATAAAAACAGGGAGAAAAAGGGTGTGTTGGTAATGCCTATAAATAAATTGAACTTCTACTTATATCTTATTTATAAATTATAATATTCCATTTATGTTTTAATTTTTATTAATAAAAACTGAGAGAAATTAGTTGTGTTTGTAATGCCTAGTAAGAATTAGTTCTCATGCAAAATGTTATTACACGGAGTGCCCACGAATGCAGTGAATTGTCTGCTTGGTGAATATTGTAGAGTCAGTTTAGCTTTGCTTGCACGAGGTGGAGGAATATATTGGAAAAAGATCTTCAGCAAGGTTTCAGAAAAGTTGGAAGTGACCGTGAAGGGAATATATTGAACTGTGAATCACAATAATTCAGGTCGTGTGAACGTTGTACGGTTATGCCCCATGTGGCTATGTCTTTCGTTGGTTGACGACGTGTTACTGGAGCCCAGCTGGAGAACACGGCTGCAGTAACGTCCAGTGCTATTGACGTCTCCACTGGAGCGCTGCTCTCGATAACCATCCTCATCTACAACCTTGACGACTCCCCGCACGAGCTGGAAACCTATCTGCGACTCCAAGTTAAATACATAGTACCGCTCGGCAGGGAGGCATTAAACACAGCCATGTAGGAAGGCGTTGGCAAGCGCGTACATTACGCCGCTCGAGAACTCTATTTGCCTCGCAAGTTGCGCATGACCAGGGACGTAAACTAAAGACGAAGTTGTAAATATTCCCCTGGGCAGAACCCGGCACAGCACAAACAGCAAACAATCAAATCTCCATAAAATCTACATAAAATCATATATTATACTGCACTGTTCTAATGCATGAGTGTGTGTGAATGTTATGTTGAGATGCCTTAGAAACCGGCCGAAGCCATGTGAGAAAGATTATGCCCCGCAGTTTGTGGGATAAACAGTAGTGCATGACGTCACGATCCACACAATTAAGGCCAGTAATAAAGACAGAAGTTGAATTCAGAAGACTTAAATCCCGAAGAAGAATTCAGAAGGCTTAAGTCACATGAAAATAGCTGTTTAAAAACTAAAGTTGAGAATTTCAGAACATAACCTGGAGTTACTTTCAGGATCATGAGCATAAACCCACGTGTCTAAGAGAAGTTAATTTTACGTTCAGCGAAATACTAAACTGGCAGAAAATTAGATCCTAAGCAAGGCATTCAAAACCGCTCGATTAAATGCGAACATACTTATGTAAGAAATTTTGTGAACGTAAGTGAAAAAAAAAAGTAGAGGACGCATATCAGATGAGGGCGAAGCGATGTAACGTTAGAAAAGCTACGGAATGTAGAGGTGGGGGAAACGGGACTGCCCTGAAGAAAATCCCCGCCGGCGTTCAGCAACGTCCGCCACGATCTCCACTCACGAAAGTCCTTGTTGGAACCCGCCAGGGATCGAGCGTGGATCGCGTGGTGAGAAGCCAGCGTGTCGTAGCCTCTGAGGAATGTACGGCGTTTATATTTCCGCCTGAAATGAAGCGCATAACCGAATATGAAAACTCTTCACTACTCAGAATTGCTCAGTACAGGGAAATTTGGCATAAGTTTCCATCTTAAGGATTTTTTGCTCAACCTCTTATAGGTTACTAAACTACCAGTAAGCAATTGTAGTTCTCTCTTCATAGTCGGGATATCTTACTTTTTGTATGAAAAATTTTTTTGTAGGACAATTAATACAAATTTTGCATCACAGATAAGTTTCGTAATGTAAGTTGTTATAGTCTATACTTGCTTACTTTTAACTTTTCTGATGCCCTGCTTTATTTTTACGTTCGTCCTACTCCTTATCTATCCTTCCATCGTGTACACAAGTATACTTAGAAGAAAACACCAAAAGGGAAACGTCGGACCAAATTTGCGCTCTGAAGAGACAATTAAAAATAAATAATTCCACTTCGATAACAACGAATTATATTTTTGCAAAGTATACCGGAAAATGTAAATACATCGCTCAAATAGTTTACTTCACAAATAACGTAAGAAAATTGTAATTATTATCATAACTTATCTGCAATAACTATATCTTATTAGTTATTACTAGAAACCCGGAAATTCCACGAAATCATTTAAGGACAAGTTAAGCTTAAACACCACGTTCATTTGAGTTCAACTAACGAGCTTGCAGGGGAAACAAGACCCGAACACGGTGATACCTACTCTGGAGTTAAATGAGGCCAACAACCAATGAGCAGCTGACTGAGGCTCGAGTGCACACAGTATTGTGGAGTCTAGCTTGCTGCCGAGTGGATCCGCGAAATTCTCGGCTCTCTGGTTATAACCAACGTTCCTCCATCTCAGTCTTTAGCGAGTATTGACTATAACATAAATAATATAATTTAAAGAAAGATTCCTTGCACCAAATGTAAGGTACTTTAGTGTTGACGAAATTATTGAACGCCTGTTATATACAATTAATTTAGGAAATAGCGAACTTGTAACACAGGTTGTTTTTCATAGGTTACATATATGTATATATACATATATATACATATATATATAAGGCTATAGGAGTGAATGCACTATACACTTATTTTCCCCTGTTTTTCAGTTGTGTTATTTGGATGCTGTTAAAAAGTAGAAAATTATTTATGTTCGAAATTTTATATATTGTTAATTGTTATACTTTAAAATTTCACATGTCCATTAAGTTAACTGCAAAACAAAATAAACAGAGAGATATGTATAGTCTCATTTTGGAAAATGTTCATGTAAAAATGTTTAATGAAGAAGACATGTGAGAGCCCAGCACGGCTAGCGAGACGTAGCTTGATGTTTCGTCGCGAGCTAAGTCCCAGCCACTTGGGAGACTTCGAGCAGGGGGATTTACGACAGAGACGCACTTATTCTGATTTGTGGACTTCTGCGGAGAAGGGGAGGGGGAGTGTAGGAAGATCTGAAGATGGATCAGCGACGGAATGCAAGGGTGGGGAAAACGAAAGTATCCTGAGAAAACCCGCCGGCCCAACTGCAACGTCCGCCACGTTCACCAGTTGCAAATTTCATGTGCAGCATCACATGGAGCCGAGCCCTTGGTTAAGGATCGAGAGAAAGCCACATACTTAGCGTGGCATCTGTCCCTTTTACGATGTTTCTGTTTCAACAAACATCATTAAACAATATTATGGAAACTATATAGGTGTTGGATTAACATATTTTTACTTGCAATATTATTTCAGATAAATATACATCCCTCCCCCGTCTGTGACAAGATAGGAAGATATAAATGCAATATAAATAACACTAAATTTGTAGTTTTGTACTTGATGTTATTTGCAAAAACTGTTTATGAGATGACGTAATACAGTCTCAGCAACGAATGATATATCCCACCACGTGAGGACCCCACTTTATTGGACACTGTTTTCTACCTTTTATTGCGCACCTCGTTAAGTTCTCTAATTATACAACGTCCCATGTACACAACACTGCGACTGAGTGGGTAAATGTGCTCTGTTTGAAACAGCAGCGCTCCTTGCGGCGGAAACTTTCCCTATGTCAAACCCTCGATGTTTTTCCTAACCTACCATAAATCTGAGAGGAGAGTCGGAGGTCACAAGTAGCGATGGGACCTAAGTGCGTCTCAGGGATGAGCCCCATACGCCTAGGCATGCAGGGGAGGCTCCAACTACACGTGCTAGCGGCTTTACTGGGATTGGACAAACATGGCCGCGATTAGCGTTGTGGTCACCACCCATGATAAGCTAAACTTAACTACGAAGGAAGGGGAAAACCGGCAAAGACCACGTACAAACCTCTCGTCAGAAAATAATTACGAAATTCCAAGCGATTTATGTAGTAAAAAAAAAAAAAAGAACTCCACCAGAACATAGGAGGGTGAAATACAACTTTACCTAAAACACTATAAAAGGAAGTTTGTGAAGGAGGGGGGGGGGGGAAACCTTGTCACAAGGAATTTCGTTTCCTTCCCAGCCTGAGCACAAAGACCTAAGTGGAAGACACGGGCACGGTGTGCAGTTTGGCTCGGGATCTTTTGATACCGGAAAAAAATACCAATGTTGTTTAAATAGTTTATTTAGCTTGTGCCGAAGCACAGATAAATGAACACAAACAAACTTTTTTAAAGCTCATATTTTGGCAAAATATTCTTATAACTCGTAGCACTATGAAGGCGTGTTTCGAACCTCTTACAATTCATAAACTTGATCATCACAAACTTTTCCAGAATCCAAAATATGCATAGAAAAGGTTAAAAGATTAACCAAAAGATGTTACGAAAAGTAAGACTATTCAANCGTTTCCTTCCCAGCCTGAGCACAAAGACCTAAGTGGAAGACACGGGCACGGTGTGCAGTTTGGCTCGGGATCTTGATACCGGAAAAAAATACCAATGTTGTTTAAATAGTTTATTTAGCTTGTACCGAAGCACAGATAAATGAACACAAACAAACTTTTTTAAAGCTCATATTTTGGCAAAATATTCTTATAACTCGTAGCACTATGAAGGCGTGTTTCGAACCTCTTACAATTCATAAACTTGATCATCACAAACATTTCCAGAATCCAAAATATGCATAGAAAAGGTTAAAAGATTAACCAAAAGATGTTACGAAAAGTAAGACTATTCAANTTTCCAGAATCCAAAATATGCATAGAAAAGGTTAAAAGATTAACCAAAAGATGTTACGAAAAGTAAGACTATTCAATTAATTGCCCATACAATTTAATATCGATTAAAACGTGAAATACAGCATTACCACTTGAATACAATGATTGCAAAGGTTTAGTAAATTGCAAAATACCAGTACGTTGACTAGAGTTTAGACAATGAGCAATTAGAAAAAAGGAGGGCAGCCTAAAAAACCCGTAAAACCTCCTTTAATAAAATATACGTATTAAAAATCTAATAAAATGTACTTAAAAATGAAGTATTGGTGGAGGCAGCCAATTGACCAATCGGAGCTCCATCGATTAAAAGGAAAAAAAAAAAAAAAAAAATTAACACATTTAAAATTAATTTGTTACTCCCAACGAAAGAGTCGTGGACGCCAGAATATGGCGAAAACTTGCATGAATCTCGGGCTGCAAACAAAACTAAACACCACACGTCAAAAAGACTGGAACACACAGAAGAGCTAGAGTTTTAGTTAGANCTCGGGCTGCAAACAAAACTAAACACCACACGTCAAAAAGACTGGAACACACAGAAGAGCTAGAGTTTTAGTTAGGCCGAAACCAAATGTGGGCTGGCGACCGAAAATAAACACCAACTCACTGCATGCACAAGAGGACACAAACTACACCATACAAATATTACAAACAATAAATGCAGACCCGATTTGCACAATGCTTGCGACGACGACTCGCTGTTTNACTACACCATACAAATATTACAAACAATAAATGCAGACCCGATTTGCACAATGCTTGCGACGACGACTCGCTGTTTCGCGTCACTCAACATCAAGGTCACTCAGGCGACGGAATAAATTAAAAGTTGCCTCATCTCTGCACACGTCCCACGGACGGCTCAATTACAAACTAGAACAAATTGCAGCTCCTCAGACAACTCC
Source organism: Clitarchus hookeri (assembly GCA_002778355.1). Taxonomy (NCBI): domain Eukaryota; kingdom Metazoa; phylum Arthropoda; class Insecta; order Phasmatodea; family Phasmatidae; genus Clitarchus; species Clitarchus hookeri. The sequence continues at coordinate 268,596 of NQII01002158.1, forward strand.
CGCCGCCGACGACTGGGTGTCAAATAGATGGCGTGCGTGCGTGCTGTGAAAGGAAAACGTATTAATGGTGACGCACAGAAGGAGGGTAAATCCGAAAGGGGGAGAACAGGAGAGAAAAAAGAAGGGGAGCCGAGCCGGGCATAGAGCAAANACAGAAGGAGGGTAAATCCGAAAGGGGGAGAACAGGAGAGAAAAAAGAAGGGGAGCCGAGCCGGGCATAGAGCAAACATTTCCGGTACATCGGAACCCGATATTTTGTGTATTAAAGGACTTGACAAATGTAAAATTGCTTAGAATATTACATATTGAGGACACGAGGCATTGGAGAAGGTTGCAGCGCCTGTTTTTGGTGCATGTTGCCTAAGTAAACACAGTTGTGTTTTAATTTAACTTTTGTATTCAAGTGCGTATTAAAAAAGCATTTTTGAAATATTTCTCCGTCATCTGGAAACAAATGTTAATTTCGATAATATATCCTTGAAATATATCGACAAATTATATCGATATATCGTTGAATCAATATCGTCATTGCGATGTGTCGATGTTTTTCCAACATCCCTAAGTTTGGCTTCTGTATGCGCTGTTGTTGTGTCTCGGGCGTTGAAGGGCGGGATAGGGCACGTCGGCGACCTAGTTACGGAGCGGTAGGGCTAGACAGAAAGAGAGCGACACAGAGAGAGCGCGAACAGAAAGGGAAATGCGAACTCGCCTTCCTGGAGAGAGACAGACGACGGCCAACAGTGGAAATGCAGGGAAGCTGCGAGACAGCGAGCGGCGACGCAAGCGGACAGGTAAAAGGGCAGACGTGCAGTGTGGGGCCATAAGGGTCACCTTCACATGTAGGTCAGATAAATTTACGCAGGTACGGGTTTATCCAGCACGGAGTACAAAAAGGAGACGGTGAGCTCTGGTATCGTTGAACTGGGCACTTTCTAAAGCCCTGCTTAGAATTTGCATTTCATTCCATTTTCTCTCCTACCGCCATGTGCAAAATGNAGAGAGCGCGAAAAGAAAGGGAAATGCGAACTCGCCTTCCCGGAGAGAGACAGACGACGGCAGCAGTGGAAATGCAGGGAAGCTGCGAGACAGCGAGCGGCGACGCAAGCGAACAGGTAAAAGGGCAGACATGCAGTGTGAGGCCATAAGGGTCACCTTCACATGTAGGTCAGATAAATTTACGTAGGTACGGGTTTCTCCAGCACGGAGTACAAAAAGGAGACGGTGAGCTCTGGTATCGTTCAACTGGGCACTTTCTAAAGCCCTGCTTAGAATTTGCATTTCATTCCATTTTCTCTCCTACCGCCATGTGCAAAATGACATTGCCGTGTAACCGACGACTTAATTCACGCATCACTCAAGTGAAACTGTAAGTTGCAAGACATTTAAATAAGTTAATAACGTGGCAATTCCTACTCTTATGCGTTCATAAAACAAGCAGAAACCGAGTTGGATAGAACGTGTGAACATCACAACGTTTTATAGGACTTTCCTTATATAACTGACAACTTTACCGGATACATGAACTTACTACAGCGCAAATTTGGATATTAAAACTTTTTTTATACTGATTCAGCGATAACAAGCTTTAACTGAGTGTTTCGAAACATATCATTAAAATATAAATTTAGTGTGGCGACAATTTTTATGTATTTTCAAATTTACTTGCCGTGGAGAAAAAATACACGAAATTTTGCAGCTTATTTTCTGCCGCGTATAAATTGTAATTTTTCACCATTCTATGTAAAATTAGCTGTACAATTTACATGTTGGTATAATAATTTATATGATAAATCTACTCAGACGTACAAAAAAATAAACATTTACATATGTAGGTGTAAAATTACACTGACTTCAGTGGAAGCACTGCTGCCACATACATCAATACATAGTATAACAGGAAGTCCATGGCATGCGCCTGTCTGTCTGTATAACTGCGCTATTCTCGAGAACCACTGAACATATTTGGATGCGATTTTTACTGTTATGATCTGCATTTATCGAGGCAGGTTTGTATGTATTCAAAATTACTTTAGCACGTATATGAGCTGAGCATTAACGGTATTAGTGAATCAAGTCGGGAAAAAAGTTTGCCGCCAGCGCGCTCTCATGGAATACGCTGCCTAATCCTTTAGAGGTATAACAAAAACATGTACGAAAAAATTGTGTAAAATTAAATGAGGTACAAAAGAGTCAGCGGTAGCATATGGCTATCTTTAATAGATAAGTAGTAATAAGCGTGTTTACAATTTAAATTACGGAGTAAAAACAAACGTAAAATTCACTGACTTTTCTAACCATACAAAAAATAATCTTAGCAAAATTAATTAATTAATAATTAATATTAATAAACGTAAATTAGAAATGTTTTTTAACAGCATCCAGTTATTGCCAATACTTTAAAAGTTATGAAAGGTTTTCTGAAAAAGTAATTTCTAAAATCGAGACACGCGCACACGGACCTATATGTCTTCAGAAGATAACAGCATGCTGGCTGACATGCTACTGAAAGTCGAAAATAGAGAACTTCCAATCGAATGTGGAAAAATTTCTCTCAATAGTGAAATATGTGTTTTAGTCACTGACCACCAACAACTGATAGATAACGTATACCCTGAAATACACCACCTTTCAATTAAGACACTATCGTGGTTCATTGAAAGAGCGATATTATTGCCTACTAATAAACAAGTATTAAAAAAATTATGAATTAGTGCTCCCAAAATTCAATTTGCAAACACAAGTATATTACTTAATCCCACAGAATTTCTGAATCCATTAAATTCTTCTGGCATTCCACCACACAAACTGAATTTAAAGTTGTAGCTCCTATCATTTTATTGCGAAATATAAATCCACCAAAATTATGCAATGGGACTCGATAACAAATAAAAAGTTTAAAAAGTTATCTCATTGAAGGTACTATACTAACTGGCAGCGGTACTGGAGAAACTGTTTTAATGCCTGGAATACCAATTATTTCCTCGGATTTGTCTTTTAATTTTAAAAGAGTCCAATTTCCAATAACAGTTTGTTTTGGTATGGCCATAAAAAGGCACAGGGTTAATCACCTAATGTGGCTGGAGTGGATTTGAGTGTAGCATGTTTTTCACACGGACAACTATACGTAGCCCTTTCGCGTGTCACGTCTAACAGAAATCTTTTTGTGCTGGTGGTCGAAGGAAAAACGATTAATGTTGTTCTCAAAAATACATTTTTATACCACTAACATATAATGTTGTTATATTAGAGATGTATGAATCTGAATAAAGCGAAGGATGCAGGTATATCAGGATCGTGGTAAATGTAGGTCAATAATCTCTGCCTACACCTCTGCGGGATAGGCGTGACGTGTATGTATGTGTGTTATATATTATAGTAGTTTATTAATTTACTATCATATCATATAATATTGTAACTGTCTTTCCCCAATTTAATTATTTGTGTATCGCTGTAAAAGCTAAATTGTACCCGGGCGAAGCCGGGCCGGGTCGCTAGTTATGTATAATAGTACACACATTTTTTCTTACAGTGTAGGTAGGCATATAGAGGTTACTCGGGTAATGAAGTACTACTTGAGCAACCTTTCAAACAAATGGCGGTTTAGATGAGAGAACTCTGCCAACTGTATGTATTGTAACTGGATAATACCAGTAGTGACGCAGGAAAAGAAGTTCCACTTATTAACGCCGTACTTAAAGTGTAATGTAACTTCCGGACACTGAATACACTTTAATTAATTTCTTTTTATTTTTACGAACATACGACTGAACATTTATATAATTTTATCCTATTTACGTTGCTAACAATTCCACAGCTTCCCGTGACCAACACACGAGTACTAACTTTCTACATGAGGCGGAAAGATATATAACGAGCGGAAAATTGTTGTGAAGTAAGGCTTTCAAAAGCACTCAGTTATATGAGATCAGCCTGTGATTTACACAGGGGCGACGAAGCCATCAGATATTTTGTCGTCGTTTTTGGTGCTAGTTTTGTAGATGTAGCTTCCTTTTGCTCGTGATGCTTTCGTGCGATCAGCAAAGCAGATGACGCTAGCCGCTCGTNTTGTTTTAAGAAGCCATGGCTTGTGTCACCTCCCTGGGCGTATTTAGCGGGTCCGAGGCGTGGCACAGCGCGCAACTCGCTGCCATGACGCTCTCAGCAGCGAGCGTGCCATTTGAAGGCGTCAAACACAGCCGTATGTCACTGGCTCTACTAAGAAGAAATAGTTATTATAGATAAGGGATTATAATAATTTAAATTTCCATACGTTATTTGTGAAGTTAACTATTTGAGCTATATATTTACATTTTCAGGTATACTTGGTGGAAATATAATTCGTTGTTATCGAAGCGGAATTATTTATTTTTAATTGTCTCTTCAGAGCGCAAATTTGGTCCGAGGTTTCCCTTTTGGTGTTTTCTTCTAAGTATACTTGTGTGCGTGATGGAAGGATAGATAATGAGTAGGACGAACGTATAAATCAAACAGAGCATCAGGAATGTCGGAAGTAAGCAAGAATACACTATAACCACTTCTATTACGAAACTTATCTGTAATGCAAAATTTTTTATAATTTCCTACAAAAAATTTTTATATACAAAAAGGAAGATATCCTGACTATGTAGAGAGAACTACAATTGCATACTGGTAGTTTAGTAACCTATAAGAGGTTGAGCAAAAAATCCTTAAGATGTAGTACGTGAAATCCTAACTAATATTATAAATCCGAAAGTGTGTTTGTTTGTTTGTTTGTCCTTCTTTCACGTCGCAACGGAGAAACGGATCGAAATGATTTTTTGTACAGAGATATTTGGTGGGCTGAAAGGCGATATTGGCTACTTTTTATAGCAAAAAAAAATCTCAACAAATTTACAAACGATAATAGTGAATCAAGTCGGAAAAAAGTTTGTCGCCAGCGCGCTCTCTTTCAATACGCTATCTAAACCGTTAAAGATGGAACAATATCATGTAGTAAGGAATTGCGTAGAATCAAAAAAACCTAAAAAAAAATTCCGTGGTAGCATATATTTATCTATAACAGAGAAATACTAATAAGTGTTTTTACTATTTAATTCACCGAGACGTTGNCATATATTTATCTATAACAGAGAAATACTAATAAGTGTTTTTACTATTTAATTCACCGAGACGTTGAGTTTTATATTATGTATAGAGTATAGAAGATTAACACTAAGTAAAATTCAACTTAATTTAAAAAAAAAACCTAAACAATAATTGTGTAGTCCACGCGAGCGGAGCCCCGGGCACAGCTAGTAATATATATTATTTAAATTTTAATGCTTGTGGTAGTTACAGTAGGCATTCAATTAATCAATTGTATTGAAAAAAAAATGTTTAAAAACTGCTGAGAAATTACTTAATCCGCGGGGCAGTGCGGGTCTACATCCACTGTAGACGCGGGCGGCGGCTGGGCGCAACTTGCGCTCGGCGACTACAGAGACGAGTGTGAAGGCCAGGACATCACTCATCCACACGAGCTCGACCTACACCCACACTCGTCATGTTGCTGTTGCACTTGTCCAAGCGCCGCTTCCTCTTTACCCCTCTTGCTTCTCTGCATTCCAACGTGTTGAAGAGCTGTGCGCGTCGGAGCGGAGTGAGAGGTCTTGACGGCAGATCCCGAGGAAACCCACCGACCAGCGGCGTCGTCCGGGAGCGACCCCGCCGTCAATCGAACCCGATCCGCCTGAGTGAAGGACGGGTAGTCTGACCACTACACCACAGTGGCACCATAACAATGGAGGAAAATACTTTCAAAAAACTAATTAAACGAGCTATAGGAGTTCTAAATTTATGTATTAATTTTGGTACAAATCTCAAAATTATATAAATTTAATACGTTTGGCTACAGCTTAAAATCATTGTTCATGTTTTTTAAATAATATAGCTACTCGTATTTATTAAAAACGTGCTGTGCGATCCACCCGTATTTAAATTTAATACTTCGAGACAGAATTTAATATAAAGTCGAAATAGCAAGTCGTTAAACACAATTTCCGCAGACGAAGCTAGCGTTGTATTTCAAAGGAATTGCCAACCAGCCGTTTCTGTGACTTCAATAAGCACTTTGGCTGAAATCAAGCTTTGGATTGAAATCCATTTTTGAAATGTTTGTGAAGTAAGAAATTTTAAGTTGCAATTCTTAAGTTAACGCTGAAAACCTTACTAACTGTTATTTTTCATATGATTAGTGTTTTCTTCGAGTTGTCATCGATATTACATCGCAAAACAAAATGTTTCTAGCTTACGTTGTTCAAACCAACAAGTATTTCCGCTAACAGGTATTAATGTTATGTTATGCTAAACAAGCATTTTGCTTGAATGCTTTAAATCTGAACAGACGTTTGCCCTTACAGGTGTTTGACCTAAAATCGCTATGCAGAAAAAACATTTAGCTAAAAAGGATTTATCCCAACGGACATTGTGCCTGATAAGTATTTCACCTAACAGTATTAACCTACAGTATCTGCTACTTGGCGTTATGTTTAAATGATAGGTTGATTAGATTATTTTATAAAATATTTTATTCAGTTATGTTGTGTAAACATTAGAATTGCATTAGAATACTATTTGTTGTTAAATTTAATTTTAGTGTTGTTTACATCAGTTACATATGAGGTTAAATGTCAAAATTCATTAAATGTATGGCTTCGGTATATTTCAGTAAAATTAGTGCTATTATATTTTTCTCCTTTAACGGAAGTTACAAATTGAAGAATCCCGGAAGTNGGTATATTTCAGTAAAATTAGTGCTATTATATTTTTCTCCTTTAACGGAAGTTACAAATTGAAGAATCCCGGAAGTTACTCAAACAATTTGCTAACAAATCGTTTAACAATCCTTGACAATGTAGTTTACGAGTATAATGTACTTTTTTTTCAAATTCGAAAATTAGTACATTGATCGTGATGTTCATATTAAATATAACAATAAATCTTATACTTTGGGAGCAAAATGCAGGTTCAACCACGGCTCTCAGTCCGTCGGAATTTAGGGCATAGGGGAGATAGTGGGTTGATATTCTGTCCCCACTTCCAAAAAAAAAGTATAAGGCAAAGGTGCGCGCATTTGTTTAGTTTGTGTTCCATATATTATTTTAAACTTATTCGTGTCGAATGTACGTTGGCCAAATTTTCGTTATTTTCGGAAACTGTGAAGAATGTTCTGCCCATAAAACTTATTAATGCTTACCGGCCCCCTCCGCTTCACCTACCTAAAATTTCGCTGGTGGACCGCCGTTTGTTGTTTTGTGTGCGGACGTCCTTTGTGTCGTTGAAGCTAGCCTGAGGCATGCCTAGGTGGGCACGTATGCCGCTCTTGCGCGCGCCCGCTAGCGCTGCAGCTCTGCTAGAAGAAGATAGACAAACAGCAGAGGGGCGCGGGGAAGCCTGCAGCGCCGGAGCAAGGTTAAACGAAAATTGCATTTCCGGGTCCGTCTTTGCAGGCTGCGTCACGCGGCACGGCAGCGGCCCGCAACTGTGACGGTCGCCCCGCGGCCTTGGCGAGAGATGCTGCGACTATAGACACACCACTCTGACGTGGACCCTCTCCCCTTGCTCCCCGCACCAAGTTGCAAGGTACAACGGTGCTTGCTCACTGCTGTACGTAATCGGTGCATGCACCACGAACCAATAACCACCGTGGAGCCGGCACATACTGAAAGTACTGTGACCACTTATACATGACACACGTGCCGTGATGTCTGCTGAAGACGTGGACCCTGATGGCAGACCAGGTACAGTATGCAGCATACATTACGAACTCTCACCAGCCTCCTCTGTTAGGAGCTAATATCGAAGTTCACCTTGGGAGCCTCCATTGCAGTGTTCCCTAATAAGTGGTTCGCATACCAAGTCAATACTTTTGACACTAACCACTCAAATAAAATCTGTCTGTAAAACTCCATAGAGTTTCACCTTTTCATTCACATTGCCCACTATCGTGGACTCGTTCCACGCGAAGGAAATAACATGTACACGNCATAGAGTTTCACCTTTTCATTCACATTGCCCACTATCGTGGACTCGTTCCACGCGAAGGAAATAACATGTACACGGTCAAAAATATGTGAGGAGTTCAATAAGTGGTTCTCTGTGAGTAATGTAAGTTTGTTACTGCACTTCTGGTTTATGATTGGTTGCTGCTAGTATCACCTAGCACAATGCACGTATAGTCCATAGTCACTGTTACTTCACACTATTTTAACGAAACCTTTGTAAAATCGCTCCATGCATGACATGGTTGTTTGTTTTCATAAATATGTGATGTATCATAAGCAATCTGTTGATATAACATTACCTTATTTTTGGTTAGATTGGACTTTTATACTAATAATTTAACTTTCAAAATATTATATTTCATTTTTAATTAATATGAACAAAAACCCGGATAAATTAGGTGTGTTGGTAGTGCGTAGTAAGAAATGGTTCTCATGAAAAATATGGTCTCTTCGGGTGAGCTTTGTTTGCACGTGGGGGAGGAAAAGCCTGGAAATGAGCAGGGCTCGAGAAAAGTTGGAAGTAAACGTCAATGAATTATATGTAGTCTACTTGTTGCCCGACGTAAGCTCGACATAAGGACAGAGAACACAGGGACGTAACATGACGCAGCACTCGGGCTTGTAAAAATACGCGCAACCATACGGATGAATGTGAACGCTGACTGACTGGCACATCAGTCATGTTGGCAACGGTTGATGAAAAGTAGGTGTCTGAATGAACGTCTCGATAATACTGGCTGTGTCCAAATTCAGCATATAAATATCCTCACCCTGCATTGCGCCTTAGAGAAACATATCAAGGACGTGGCGTAGTTTTGCCACTGTCCAAATTCACAGCCAAGCACGATTATACCTTACACTATCCCCTTCGCGCACGATTATTCCTTACAGGGTCCACTTCAGCCAAGCGCACGATTATACCTTACACTGTCCACTTCAGCCAAGAGAACAGGACACATATTCATCTCGAACCCTTGGTGGGTTTTTCGATGTTCTAGTATTTAAAGTATATCATTCACCGATTTTTACAACTGTGCACCGCTGCGGAAAATACTTGCTACTGTCACAAAGACAGATTAAACTCGCGTGAAGTAAAATTCGCTTGATAATAAATCGAGGTGGAGACGAAGAAGAGTGTCCGAAATCACAAAAGAACATATTGCCGGCAAGGCAGTAAGGTGTCCTTACATGTGAAGGGATCAGGGGCAAGTTAACTAGGCCGTGTGGTACGGAGTTTGAAGACAGCAAGTGCAATGTTTATAATTATTATCAATTGCAACTGATTAATTTTCTTTACATACACAGTACAGTGAGAGTTGTCGTAATAGTGTTTCGAACAATCCTGACACTTCAGAACAAGAACACTCGCTAATCGGTCCGTGAAGATGTACAATTTCACTTATGGGTGTTGAAGCACAGACAACAAACTAGACAAACTTACTTATTTAATGTTGAATTTCGCCAAAAATANGTGTTGAAGCACAGACAACAAACTAGACAAACTTACTTATTTAATGTTGAATTTCGCCAAAAATAAATATGCTGTCTTTCTTTACAGCCAAGAAATAACCTTTTATTAGAATCATAACATTGAAGTTATTATTTGAAGAGAAAATACAATTTTTAACGCTGTGCAGTTATCTATTGGTTTTCTGCTCATTGGACTAAAATTTGATTTACATGTTGTCTGCGGTTTTGAACCAATAGGTAACAACTATGACAGCCCAATCAAGTCCAGTCAAACAGAAAGGGGGAATAGGTCCTCACTGTTGCAGAAGCGAAAAATAAGTTACACCGACTCCAATAAACATAGGACGGTGAAATCTAGTGAGCTGCCGGCTGATAACACGTATTTCGCAAGTCCTTACCCACCACTCTTCATGTCAGTTAACGACATATTCGTATGGTAATTTTTCTTTACGCGTAAGATTAATTTGCTTCCTTAACATGAAAGGAGACTTTCCCATAAACTTAATTTACTTTGCAGGGGTAAACTGTACGCAGGTACAGTTTCTTCAACAGAGAGTTCATTATAAACGAGACACGTGCTTGGTGTCACCCACGTTATTGTTTTTTTTTTTTTTCATTTCCTGCTGATCACAGTTTTTGAGAAGTAGCACTTTGAAAAATACCGCTGTATACTATACAGCGGTATACTATACCGCTGTATAGTATTTACCTTACTCTGCAGTACAGACATATAATCCGAACTATGGATTTCTACTTTCATGTTTNATACCGCTGTATAGTATTTACCTTACTCTGCAGTACAGACATATAATCCGAACTATGGATTTCTACTTTCATGTTTAAGCCGAAATTTTTTGTTTAAACCTATCATACCTGATCTAATTTGTGGTTTCTGGTGTTATAAATAATGATTTTTTTTTTCGTGGTGCACTTTAACACGTTATCACAGCCACAGTGAGATGTAGGCTTTGGTTCGGACATAAAAAAAAGAACTATTCATAAAGTAGAACAGTAGCAAGGTATAGGAATAAGTTACCCACAGGAGGATCATGGGGCGTCGAGACTCGCAAGGCAGAGTACTCGCCGAAAAATAACGTCCTTGTACGTTGTGTAAGCAATTGCGTACACTGGGCGAGAACGGCATAACATAATAACAGGAGTCGAGCTTGGTTTTCACGATCATGTGCGCATAAAAAAGCCGTTTCTAGCCGTTTTGGAGAGCTCTGAAATGGAGTTTCAAACATGCGTGACATTATGAGATCCTTCGACGGGCATCGTCTGAAGTGTGCGCTCCTTTCGTAGATCTGCACATAGGACGCGCGTTTAGTAGGTTCTTGGAGAAGCGTGTATTCCAAACACTTTGCAAAGCAAGGTGGGCAGCGTCGTGTGGGCAGTTNATACAAAGTTGCCTGCAGGACTCGGGGTCTTCGCGGCTTTGTGCGGCGCGCACTAGCTAGCATTCCAAGGTCGCCACCTAGTTGCAGGCTCTGTGCCACGATAGACAAGGCGCTGCTTGCACTTTCACTGCCACGACCACGGCAACTGTCAAGGTCGCTATGCATCTCGGCTGCTCACTCGTACGGCCCCACTATGTATCAACTTCGATCTTCATTACTAGCATTTACCATGTATTTCACGCCGCGCTGAGAGCTTTACATACACACATGTAAGAAATATGCATCATCATAGGACGTCATAAAACACTACTTATCACATTTAAAGAAAATATTTGTTGGTGGTTACGAACATATTTCCGGTTGATTCTTTACAGGGCGTAATTTCCTTGCTGGCAAAAAGCCGATTGTGGTTCACAATAACAAGGTGCTGCATATAAATGTCCTTTTTGGATGCGTGAGAGGATTTCCGGCTTTATCTCAATCAGTGAGAGTAAGAGAGATAGAACAGTGACAAGGCGTACTTATAAGTTGCTCACAAGGAAGATCATTGAGCGCTGAGGTCGGACGTACTCATGCCGATTGAATTGGCGTGTGCGCCGGCACAGATTTTATCGGTACATGTAGGCTACGCTCGTTCTGAGCTTATCAGTGTACGGCATTAACAAAAACCTAAAGTTCCTATTCAATATGTACATTATTGTATGCACCGGGTTTTCAGTGGAAGTCCCCTTGTTCCGCAAACTGGTACATCGAATGCATTGAAAACAGGCTGCTACCGCTGTTTCTATACACGATTAGGTGAATTTCAAGCCAGGTGTTACTCGATTTTGATTTTATAAAGAGATGATGCTTTTACACTAGTCTTCTGTGATATTTAAAATTAAACCAACTATAAGGGAGGCATGAATAACGACCATAGTTACTGGGGAAAAAAAACACACAGGTAATCTTATGGATATGTGATTCTTGTATGTTTGTTTTACTATCGCATTTTAGCAACGATTTATTTGGCGAATCATTGAGGACTGCGGCTCGATAACTGGCAAATAACATAACAAAATGCAGGCTCAATCCCCACATCCTACTGTGGGAGCAAGTAACCAATAAACTACAGTTATCTCATTCAAATTTAAAAAAATTATTGGGTGAGTATGAAAGAATATCCCAAATCTGAAGGTCTATAATATCAAAACCAAACAACCTACAACCTTGATTAACCAATCAAATTAAACTTTGAACCATGGAGTTTATTTACCATACATTCCTAAATGTTCGATGTGACCACCATGAGCAGCCTGAACGACATCTATGCAATAATTAAACTCATTCCATGCTATTGGCAGCATGTACAGTGTTACGATTTGTATGGCGTTCGTAACTCTCGGTTTGAGATGCTGAGGAGGTAGCGATCTCGCATTCGACACGTCAATGTGAAGGGGACGGTCTGATGTTTCCTTTATGGTGCGTGACCCCAATGGCACCTAGTTGTTCACGGATACCTGAACGATACGTTGACGCAACGCAGGATTGGTCGAGGAGCAGCTGGTGACCAGGCTCTTCATTACTGGCCCCCAAGAAACCCGGATCTTGCCCCGTGCGATTTTTTTCTATGAGGATAAAGTGTTTCGTCCAGCATTGCCGGCTAACATTGACGACCTTAAATGGAGAATTACGGATGCCATCCAAACTGTAACACCGGACATGCTGACAAGAGTGTGGAACGAGTTGGATTATCGCGTATATGTCGTTCGGGCCGCTCATGGTGGTCACATTGAACATTTATGAATGAATGGTAAATTAACTTCACAGTTCCATGGTCCATCTGATTGGTCAATCAAGGTTGTAGGTTGATTGGTTTTGATATTTCAGACCTTCAAAGTTGGGGTATTTTTTTATACTCATACTGTATAATGTCTAGCACGTAGCTCACCGATACCAGACATTTTTACAGTCGCTTCTTATTAATAGAGCCGAGTGTTTTGCGAATCTAGACTTTACATTGCTTTGTATACTCGAGCCAATACCAGGGGCCACGGTGGTGTAGTGGTCAGACTACTCGCCTCCCACCTAGGCGAACCAGGTTCGATTCCCTGCGGGGTCACTCACCTCACTTCATCCTCATCTGTTGTCAAAACCTTGGTGTTAAGAGCCACCCAGATCTCTCCATTAGAACCACAATGCGAGGCTTTTGTGCAGGATCGTTCATGACTGTCGTACTGTATAAGCTCTCTCTTTGTCAATGGTTCACAGTTACACTGAGCATGTATAAGTTACCGATCTAAGAACACAATAAGTGATTTAAATCAACTCTGGAACAAAAAAAATTGCGAAATACTAGAGCAATGGTTGTTAATATTGTGTATCTGTAACATAAAGTAGCACAAGTAGTGTGTAAATATGTACACCTATTTTAAATCTATTGTCACCTCTCAAGGGTGCCGTGTCCTCTGCGACCTTGATAGCTATAGCGTTACATTTACAAACAAAATACTAGGTTCAAATCCCAGATAAGACATGCATGCGAGTGCTTTTTGAAATTTCAACTTACGCCATCTTAGTTTGCCATTAATTTAGTATATCTTCAATAGCGTACAACAAGATAAGGTGAAAGGATTGGCCTAACTGACCTAAGTATAGAGATAGAAACCCAGAGGAGCATATTACAATCCAGTGCGTTGTTTTGCACACCACGGATTTAGACGTGGTGCGAAACCTACATTTGAGTTCTGGCTTTATCATGCCATCTAAATGGCACCGCTCTTGTATCGCCCTGAGATATCCTCCTTTGTAAAGTGGCTCCACGGTGGTTTTTGAGAACTGAACTGGGAAGTTTAACTAGCAATAGGTCGCGAGACATTAGCTTGCGGGTGATTGGTGGACGAGCGACACTGGTACCCTACCTCTGCGTCGTCGCGAGAAATAACGGACTGCGTGGTTGTTAGACAACCGGATCCTCGCCAAGGAATCTGTGTGTTGCCATTATTTCTGCAAGGCGACTTCACACAGACGGCGAAGAGGGTGCTGAAGAACAGTGACGTCCGCTGTCCTGCGAGCCTTCGGCACTTTGACGTGCGACCCCTCGCACGTTTGACAGTGTGGAATCACGTGGACTTGTTTCAATTTGTGATTAATTTGGCTTGAACTGTTGCAGTGCGTGCACTGGACTTGACGCACGTCACGAGTACTGGAAGTGGAGTAAATTGAACGTGTATTGGACTTGCTGACTGCAAGAAAAGCCTTTTTGTAGGACTTATAGTGACACAAGTGTACAATGGCAACTAAAGTAAGCCAGTTCAATCGGGCTAAAGTATCAGTGGTAAATGTTTTGCTGCTAAACCCTAATGTGAAGGGGAAGTCTTTAAAAGAAAGATGGAAGGACTTGATGGGACTGTTTGTGCGAGGCACTGTCCCAAGTCGGTGCCCTCGGGAGCAGTGAACAGACTGCATGTCGAGGAATTTGTCTGTNTGTTTGTGCGAGGCACTGTCCCAAGTCGGTGCCCTCGGGAGCAGTGAACAGACTGCATGTCGAGGAATTTGTCTGGAAGCAATTCCAGATGTCTCCCGAGGAGGAAAAATGGCATAAAAACTGTGGTATGCCACAAATGGATTTGAGAGGAGNTGTTTGTGCGAGGCACTGTCCCAAGTCGGTGCCCTCGGGAGCAGTGAACAGACTGCATGTCGAGGAATTTGTCTGTAAGCAATTCCAGATGTCTCCCGAGGAGGAAAAATGGCATAAAAACTGTGGTATGCCACAAAAGGATTTGAGAGGAGNAAGCAATTCCAGATGTCTCCCGAGGAGGAAAAATGGCATAAAAACTGTGGTATGCCACAAAAGGATTTGAGAGGAGCGTAGTGGACTCCTGGATGTCCAAACTTTAAGAGGAAGAAGTGGAAGGAGAAGGTGGAAGTGATGGCAATGAAGAGGACGGCAGCGAGTGTGTGTTGGAACGTGGATAAAAAGAAGATCCCAGTATATACAGGCGGAAGAAGGGAGCAGAGCCTCTCTTCAAGTGCGAGAGAGAGATCTTCATGATGCAAAGAAAAAGGTCGATGAATTCATTCAAGTTGGCCACTGTGGAAAACTAGTTAAGAAGGTAGCTGATGTCGGTGGAACATCAGAACCTGAGAGTCCAAAAGGCCTTGAACTTCCATCAAAAGATGTAAGGGCAAAGAGGTTGCTCTGTGAGCAACAAAGACAGTACGGAAGTGGCTTATTGGCAGAAGCTGATATCATAAAGATATTTGAAAATAGTATGGAAGAGATGTACAACGAAGCCAGTGAAATTGTCTCGGGTATGATTGACTGGCTTTTGAGTAAAAACTCAAATATTAACACTACACCGGCGAGATGGTTAGTTCCAAAAGTGCAGCAGTTACAAAATCTTTTGAACATGGTGTTAATTGAAAATGGTAAATTAATTGGTGAAGTGCCAAGTCTCTAGTAGCAAAGTGAAACAAATAGATCGCAAGAAATAAAGGAAGAGGCCATTATACCGGATATTAAGAGTTATGCACAGACAATCAAAGGTGACGAACTGCAGCCAATGCCACTAATAAAAGTCGTATTAGTGTACCCAGAGAAGGGTACAAAAGTTAAGGAAAACAGAAAACAATCTATCGACCCTAGGGAAGATGGGCTGCAAATAAGGAATATAAGAGAAATTTGCAAGCGTGGTATAATGATTGAAGCGGGTGATGATGAGATCCTAGAAAGGTTGAGAAATCAGACGAAAATTTAGGAGCTTGTTCTAAAGTTAAGTTCTTAATTACATCCAGAGAGTGGATGACAATGACCAACTGGCAGAGATAATATAAAGGCAGAATTTTAGACCTGCAGATATGGCTAAAGATGTATTAATGAGAAAAGTATCGGTTAGTCATAGAGTGGGAAATATGGATACTGGAAGTGTAAACGTTGTCCTGTAATGTGAGCCGGACATAAGGAATAAACTTTTTTTATAATGGAAGAGTCTTTGTTGGGTATGAGAGTTGTAGAGTGTGAGATCGTATCTTAATATCTAGATGTTATAAATGCCAGCAATGGGGCCACATTTCCAGGAGATGCGATGCAGGTTTTGCATGTCCAAGATATGCTGAGGAAGGCAATAAATTCGAAGATTAACCAATAAAGACAGACAGGAAGTACCCAAGAGAAGTGCTTAATTTGTCAGAAAAAGCAATTATACTATAATCGCAGGGTGGATTCAAGAGATTGGCCTTAGTATCAGAAAACCCTGTCAGTTGAACTCACCTATATTGATTATGGCATATAAAATCAGATGTGGGCAGGTGAATTTGTAAAGGTCTGCAGTGGCGACCTCTGAGCTGAATAGAATATTTGTGGAGTATAGACTNGATGTGGGCAGGTGAATTTGTAAAGGTCTGCAGTGGCGACCTCTGAGCTGAATAGAATATTTGTGGAGTATAGACTGCATTTGGTTCTGTTCCAGGAGCCATATGTTCCGTTTGAAAAAGTGGATGGGTTGAAAGGCACGGCCCTGTCTATTGGAGGAATGCCGAAATCATTGATCACCAATATGGACGTGGACATAATAATGTTGAACAGTGTATATAATAAACATCTTATACACATCATGCATGTGTGCAGGTTCAACATAAAGACCTACAAATATGGTTAGTGTGCTCATAATTTCAGTTTGNTATACACATCATGCATGTGTGCAGGTTCAACATAAAGACCTACAAATATGGTTAGTGTGCTCATAATTTCAGTTTGGAGATGAAACCTAGAATCATATCGACAGATGGAATATGATAATGTATGTGTTGCATGGGAAGCCTGTGGTTATTGGGGCGGATATTAATGGCAAATTCGAAATGTGGCCTTCTGCAGAGACAGATGAAAATGTCAATTTAATCAGCCAATATATATTGACAAATGACCTTGAGGTAGCGAATGTGGAAGGTGAACTACCCACACATGTACCAGAAGCACATAGGATGGAACATAATATTAATGTGACACTAAATAATGTCAGAGCTACTGGAATGATTGCTAATTGGACTGTCATAGAGGAGAGTTCCAGTGGCCACAGGCAGATCATGTATGAAATGATGGGCCCTGGTTGTGACGGCACAGTAAGCCAGTCACAATAAGAGAGGAAGACAGAACTAAGGTATGTACACAACAATATTGATTGGGAGGCATTTAATCTTAATATGCTGACAAGGCATGAGAGAATCTTCCCGGAAGATGATTTGAAAGAAAATGTCAAGGTAATCACGGATGTCATTAAAGGGACTTGTAATGAAGTACTGCATAAGACACGGCTTGGACTTCCTAACCTTTCCTGTTGGGATTTGTAACTGAAGGAAGAGAGTACGAGTCTGCGATGATAGAGGAGAAAACTTCATAGGGAAAGAGGTGATGAACAGACGATTCTTGCAAGATGGTGTGAAAGGAAGAAACTAGCCTACTTCAGTAGAGTCAGATCGAAGATCACACAACCATGGACAGATTATTTCACTAATGCAAGGAATGAAGTTCCATTTGGTGTGGTGTATAAGATCATTGCTGGAAAACTGAATACGACTACACTGCCACCTAAAGTTATAGTAAATGGGATATTGGTGACTGATCTGAATTAATGTATGGATGTCCTCCACATTGGTTACTATATGAACCCCAGGAGGATGAGAATGAGGAGCACTTCCTCAAGAAGGACATAATGGAAGAACTCCCAGATGAAATTAATGCAATTTTCCAGTCTACATTCACTCGCTGCTCTTCCAAGCAATATGCTTTAGTAAGTGCCGATATTCCTTCTCAACATCAGCCCCTCCGAGCATCCACAAAGAAAATATTGTGAATACGTTCTGATAAAATAACAGGCGAGGTAAACGGCATTAAAACTAACTAATATTAACCATATGAATTAAGATAATGATAAGCTATATTTCTATTTCAGACAAGGCTGCAGAAGATATAAACTAAAAGATGCCATCTAACTCTTCAATAGGTTTTAAAGCGTAATGGAATTATTATATATAATTTTGGAAGACAAAACGCAAGTCTTAAAAACATTAAAATGTCGTATCTGAACAACAGTAACAAAATACGGCTGGCATATTCGTAATGAAAAATGAAGTTGTACAGTGAATTGTAATGGTGTTACGCGCTGTTCAAGGTGGAATTGGAAAGTAAGATTACTGGAAATATCGCAGAAATTATTCAACAGAGGATGAAGCGTCTGTATAACATGTTAACTCAACGAAGACCTCCAAGTTTGTAACACCTGTCGCTCTCAACAAATTAGTTAACGGGTATGATTCATGTTGCAACCGTTAGGTTTGCAGTAATTTTGTGTCAGGGAAGCGTGGTTGGTTTTAAAATTGCGTATTATTGACCTGGATACTGATATTAAANTTTGCAGTAATTTTGTGTCAGGGAAGCGTGGTTGGTTTTAAAATTGCGTATTATTGACCTGGATACTGATATTAAATAAAAATATTTTCATATTTGATTACTAAAGACGATGGCTTATTGCAGGGAAAGTTAACTGTTTGCTAGGATTCAACANAAAAATATTTTCATATTTGATTACTAAAGACGATGGCTTATTGCAGGGAAAGTTAACTGTTTGCTAGGATTCAACATATCACACAGTTTTATTTATTTATTGGCTGTCATGCATGTACGAAGTTAACATCCCATTTAACTAAGTCTGTCAATATTCGGATCCTCTAAGGGAGAGCGTTTGTTACTGGTGTGCAAAGAACTTTGCCGAATAAAATTCTCTGTTATCCGATAATATAATGATAAACTAGATAACAGTGCTATCAAAAATATGTTAACTCAAAAAATGTTCGGGGTTTTCTACTATGTCTAGTCATTACCACATACCCCACAGTTCCAGAGAAGTTGATATAAAATGTCATAGCGAGGTCATGATATTCGATGCGAGAGGTTTCAGGTTCGATTCCCGAGCTTGTGGTAGACAATGTAGGTCACCACAAGCGGAGCGTGGCCCCAATATCCGTTAGCCAATGAAGAGTGTGAGAATGGCGACGTTAAAAGCTGCGTCGAAGGTTTCGAGAGCCCGCCGACCTGCACTGAAACACGGGCGATTAGGAATGTAAATAGCACTTGAGTTAGAGAAGTTAGATCGCGGAAGGCGCACCACGTGTTCTTGTCGGCGATGTACGGCGGCCGCGTGGTTCCATTTTGCATTTCAATGCGGAGTGCAGCGCCAGCGAGTCACGCTCTAGCCTGTATCAAGTATACAAGGCCGCCGTTTTACATAGTTGGTTACGAAAACTATTTTCACTTTAATGCGCGCTGCCTGCTGGCGGCCTCAGTAATTACATGCAGCCTTTGCCGTCAGGGCAAACGGCCATGGGTTTTCAATGCAGCTGTCCTTCTGCACTTGGTAAAAATTGCCGAGATTGTCGATAGTGGGGAACGAAAATAGTTGTCGGCAGTGAAGGACGTGGCAATAAATACCGCGGCCAGTGTTGCTAGGCAAGAGTCAAACTCGACACTGCGCCGCGAATTGCAGAAAAAAAAGAGCACTAGTAAAAAAGAAACCCGTGCCGGATATAAAACAAGCCCACGAGCAAGCTATCATATTCAGCCGCCACTAGACCAGGTGTCCTTGACTGCCAACTACTGCACAAAGTCTTGAATAGTTTGAGTGTTGTGCAAGCGGCGAGGAAACTGGTTTCGAAGCTTTTAGACGTTAGGAAACAATGAGAAACGACGAGCTCACACTAACGCACGTACCTCCTGGCAGATCCGAGAACCAATCACCGAGCCTTACCCAACGGGTATAGTCATTGACAGGAAAAACTATCACGCTCGTGAATCTTGTGGCGTTCGGGCGACAGTTGGGGTATATTCGGCAGGCTGGCCTATCCTGCCGTGGGCGTGGCTAACTAACTTGGATGAAGAAGGGAACAAAACGCGATGTAAAATGCATCACCATAGTTACAAAAAATTCAGGAAATTTTTTTAATTTTTGTATAACATGAAGTTAATATATATCGTACAAGCTGATCTAAAATTTTCTTCAGTAATTTGATTTTTATTATTTGAGGAACAGTATTTCATATTTTATAAGTTAAATCACTACAGTTATTTATAAAACGCTATAATGGACTATAGTAACACTGCCGTCGTGATACAAAGCTATTTTTTAAATAAATTCCTTTATATTTATGTCATGCACTTTTCTTGGGAGCGAAGTTGTTAACTTTTCCCCAAAGTTATTATGAAAAGTTAGTGAATAATCTCAACTATTGTTAATACATATTTACATATTATGGGAAATTAAATAAATATAAAAAAGACATAGTTATTGTGATTAAAATGTTTAATCCAAAAAAACAATGGTGTTTATAAAAATTATTGCCTATCGATGACCCACCGGATTTTCGCCTGTGGGAATCGTGCCGGACGATGCCACTGGTCCACGGGTTTTTTCGGGGATATCCCGTTTCCCCCAACCTAGCATTCCGGCGCTGCTCCATGCTCACCTCACTTC
Source organism: Clitarchus hookeri (assembly GCA_002778355.1). Taxonomy (NCBI): domain Eukaryota; kingdom Metazoa; phylum Arthropoda; class Insecta; order Phasmatodea; family Phasmatidae; genus Clitarchus; species Clitarchus hookeri. The sequence continues at coordinate 288,990 of NQII01002158.1, forward strand.
GCCCTCATCGGCTCTCAAGACCTCGATGTTAAGACCCACGCAAATCTCTGTACTTCACCCCTATCCACGAAATGTGAACTTACATGATGTGATTTATGTCTCGTGGTTCAAGACAACAGCAGCTCATACACAAAACAGGGATAACTTGTAGACAGGATACTGTTTCCAGATAAATCATCATCTACGCAGGTTCCCAAGGAACACCTCGTTTCTACACCGAGTCCCAACACGGGTTGATCACACATGATCGTAATGCCGAATGAGAGATGAGAAAATGAAGGCCGTGTTATAGTTTCCTGCAGTTGCCTACACTTTTATCGGTAACTTATATATTTCACAAGACGGCTATGAGATCTTGGTTGACATGGAAATTTCCTTTTATTTAATGCGATTTCTTGTTTTATTGTGTCATGAAATCTTACTTCTTTAGGTATAAAGACGATGGTTTGCTGTGAGAAATGTTGAATTGATCATACATTTCAACGTATTACTTGTATATAATTTTCGCTGTTCCCCAGTGTCTCTATAGAGTTTCACTGTTACTAAGGGACATTTGCGTCACTTCTTGTTCATGGAAGCTTTAATGCACTCTAAATATGAATCAGTGAAAATTTCACTTTTAAATCAGTCAACAGCGCCTGACTGATTCAACAGTCACCTCAGTAATTTAAACTGCTGAATTAGCAGTTTAAAAACGCCAATTTTCCTTCACTTACTGATTCAGTGACATTTTCCACTGTTTCACTATCCATTTCATTCGCTGTTTTTCAGTGGTACGTTTTTTTAAATGGCTGATCCGTTAAACAACGTGTAACAAATTACAGTTAAACAACACGTATCAAACGAAATAACAACGCATAAACTAATAAAACTTATTTTAATATTTTTTTTAAATGTGAGTGTCGTCTTTTATAACCCTCTGTTACGAGACAACATGAACATGCAGTCTTTCATTTCGTTTTCCCAGAATCATTGCAGCGCTCGGATTGAAGGTTTAATTAAACGGCATTAAAAAGTGAGTACAATCGTACGTAGTATTTGTTTTTGAACTATCCAAATGTTACCAATTAAACTAAAAGCGAAAATAAAAGGCATTTAATTTAAAGCTACATATTTTTGATAAAGAATTATATATATGTATATATATATATATGTATATTACGTTCCCCTTTGTAATTATCGCTAGCTGGAATGGGACGACATGGGTTCATATCTAAGGCACCACGATCTTTTATTTTTCTTTAATTACGTTTAATTGCACATTAATAACAGTGACTTTCGCAATTATGTTTACTTCTCGTAATGATTCAGCAAAATTCAATAAAAACAATATTTAATTCACCACACGTAGTTGGCTGTAACTTATTCAATCAGTGAAATTGTTTCACTGAATCAATCAGTGGTTTCCAACCGATTCTAACTGGAGCCATTTTCACTGATTCAAGTTGCTAATTTTCTCTGCGAATCAGTGATTATTCACTTATTCAAATTTAGAATTAGTGCAAAATGACGCGCCCACTTGAAGTGTTCGTAAGTGTTTGAGCATGCCGAATTTTTTTTATCACCTGACAATAATACCCGAGACTTTTGCTTTACAGACACATTCTTAGTATGAAAACGACGGCACTGTCCCTTCGGCACTCAGTTGTAAGTGATGATATTTCATGTAATTAGGTGGATAATATTTTTAATAGCCTGCTATTTTTTATACTTTGAATTTTTAGGCACTTCTTTACAATAATCTGTCTGTGACCTCTTAGAGAAGGATGCAATTCACATAACAATTAAAACAGCACAGCCGGCTAGAATATGCAATTAAGAAAGAAATTTTTTTTGGCTGGTTTAGTTATTTTTAAGAATAAAGCAAAGCTTTTTTTAATCTGGCTATATCGTTTCATAATCAGATATGTAGCTGTTATGGTCAAAGAGGGGAGTGTTATAAACGCATGTAGAATAATTATACATCGAGTGACGTCATGCGACAGACGTCACTTCCCTGCTGTTTACGTTGTATGCTACGAGTTAATGATGTCGAACAGTTTTGGAGAAATATTAATGACACATCTTTCTTAGATATGGCATAAAATAAATTTACAAGTAATTTATTAACAAGACTTGGAAGTATATTAACTTATTAGGCTATCACTGAAGGCGGTGAGAATGTCTTTACACAGTACAAAAAAAAACTATTTATGACATCAGTTTAATACCATATGATATTTCTTCAAACTTTGTGGCTTGTATTAGGTAGTTCAATTGAGATAATTACTTAAATATAAACTTTGATAGAACAAAGTATGGAGATCGCTCGGTAACACCACATTACATAAATAATATTGTAATTTAATATCAACTGCTTCGTCTTCCATGATAATTATTTTTAATGTGAGATGAAGTTTACTTATTTTCATTAACATAAATTGTTAGAATTTCGTNTTTACTTATTTTCATTAACATAAATTGTTAGAATTTCGTAAGCTAACAGGATTATAGAAGACTGACTGTTGGAAATTTAGCTAGACTGCATCTATTTGCTACGATTGGCAAACTTGCAGTCACGTTAGCGATTTAATATTAATGAACACTGAAATTCATTTTAATTAAAATAATTTTTTCTCAGAAACAAATTAGACGATTACTTCGAGCCTAAAAGAAAAAAAAAGTGTATAAATANGCGAAAATAAAAGGCATTTAATTTAAAGCTACATATTTTTGATAAAGAATTATATATATGTATATATATATATATATGTATATTACGTTCCCCTTTGTAATTATCGTTAGCTGGAATGGGACGATATGGGTTCATATCTAAGGCACCACGATCTTTTATTTTCTTTAATTACGTTTAATTGCACATTAATAACAGTGACTTTCGCAATTATGTTTACTTCTCGTAATGATTCAGNTTTTCTTTAATTACGTTTAATTGCACATTAATAACAGTGACTTTCGCAATTATGTTTACTTCTCGTAATGATTCAGCAAAATTCAATAAAAACAATATTTAATTCACCACACGTAGTTGGCTGTAACTTATTCAATCAGTGAAATGNATTCAGCAAAATTCAATAAAAACAATATTTAATTCACCACACGTAGTTGGCTGTAACTTATTCAATCAGTGAAATGGTTTCACTGAATCAATCAGTGGTTTCCGACCGATTCTAACTGGAGCCATTTTCACTGATTCAAGTTGTTAATTTTCTCTGCGAATCAGTGATTATTCACTTATTCAAATTTAGAATTAGTGCAAAATGACGCGCCCACTTGAAGTGTTCGTAAGTGTTTGAGCATGCCGAATTTTTTTTATCACCTGACAATAATACCCGAGACTTTTGCTTTACAGACACATTCTTAGTATGAAAACGACGGCACTGTCCCTTCGGCACTCAGTTGTAAGTGATGATATTTCATGTAATTAGGTGGGTAATATTTTTAATAGCCTGTTATTTTTTCTACTTTGAATTTTTAGGCACTTCTTTACAATAATCTGTCTGTGACCTCTTAGAGAAGGATGCAATTCACATAACAATTAAAACAGCACAGCCAGCTAGAATATGCAATAAAGAAAGAAATTTTTTTTGGCTTGTTTGGTTATTTTTAAGAAGAAACAAAGCCTTATTTAATCTGCATATATCGTTTCATAATCAGATATGTGGCTGTAATGGTCAAAGAGGGGAGTGTTATAAACGCATGTAGAATAATTATACATCGAGTGACGTCATGCGACAGACGTCACTTCCCTGCTGTTTACGTTGTTTGCTACTNTTCCCTGCTGTTTACGTTGTATGCTACGAGTTAATGATGTCGAACAGTTTTGGAGAAATATTAATGACACATCTTTCTTAGATATGGCATAAAATAAATTTACAAGTAATTTATTAACAAGACTTGGAAGTATATTAACTTATTAGGCTATCACTGAAGGCGGTGAGAATGTCTTTACACAGTACAAAAAAAACTATTTATGACATCAGTTTAATACCATATGATATTTCTTCAAACTTTGTGGCTTGTATTAGGTAGTTCAATTGAGATAATTACTTAAATATAAAATTTGATAGAACAAAGTATGGAGATCGCTCGGTAACACCACATTACATAAATAATATTGTAATTTAATATCAACTGCTTCGTCTTCCATGATAATTATTTTTAATGTGAGATGAAGCTTACTTATTTTCATTAACATAAATTGTTAGAATTTCGTAAGTTAACAGGATTATAGAAGACTGACTGTTGGAAATTTAGCTAGACTGCATCTATTTCCTACGATTGGCAAACTTGCAGTCACGTTAGCGATTTAATATTAATGAACACTGAAATTCATTGTAATTAAAATAATTTTTTCTCAGAAACAAATTAGACGATTACTTCGAGCCTAAAAGAAAAAAAAAGTGTATAAATANTAATTAAAATAATTTTTTCTCAGAAACAAATTAGACGATTACTTCGAGCCTAAAAGAAAAAAAAAGTGTATAAATATTTACCGTTTCTTCTTTCTCATATAGATGTTTGTTATTAAAAAATACATTATTTATATTAAGAGTTTGGTAAATATTATGTAATGCTACAGGTTTGGCTTCTTCTACCTTCACATATACTACATAGCGTCTAAAATGACTCGTTGAATTAGTAAATATATCCATAGGTCGGCCTTGACAGTTGTTAGGCACAACCAGAATGAGGTTGCAAAAGAAAAACAACCGTATTTGTAGTGGCCGGACTCCGAACGATTTAAATTGGTTGTTTATTATGTGGGTTGCCTTAGAGCGAAGGCCACACACAGCCTTGCGTAAAACTGATGATTCGCGAAGTTTGCTTGGAAAACGCGAAGTGCTCACTTGTTCGGACGGCGACTGTGCAGTCGGCAATTAACTAATTCCGAAAGCGAAACACCGGTCGTGGGACTGAAGAGTGGAGAGAGGGGGGAAGCGTTAGAAGGTCAAAAAAAGCGCAGTAATGTTACTACAGAACTCCGCAGGCGCACGCCCACATGACGTCAGCAGCGCTGTTAGCTGAGCACGGCAATAGACGCAAATACATCTCTTCGTCGCACTCACTCTGATCCCCCCCCCCCACACTCCACAAAATGTACATTGGGAATGAAGTGGGGGAAAAGGGGCATTTGCCTACCACCAGTGTCACTAGAGGGTGCCTAAGACTTCGTGATNCATTGGGAATGAAGTGGGGGAAAAGGGGCATTTGCCTACCACCAGTGTCACTAGAGGGTGCCTAAGACTTCGTGATGGTAGACCACAAGAAAATAAGGCAAATTAAGTTTTGTACTTCGTATATATATTTACTGAAAATTGTGAATTGTGTTCCATAATAGTGTTTATAGAGGCATTATAAATATTTCTGGCCAAAATGTGTGAATACAGTTGATTTAAAAACAACATTTTGGAGGGTGGGGGAGGGGCCTCCTTACAATACTAAGGGTGCGAAATTCTCTAGAAGAACTTGCCCCCTCCGTCCATTCACTGTTGATAATGTCACCGAGAGTCCTTGGCTACATGAATGCCTTCCTCGGGAAAGATTTTACGGTTCGCAATTCGTGAGAAGCAGATATAGATACCCCCTACTCCTTCCTTGAAAATATGTAGAATTAATTTACTTAGATATTTTCTGGTAATTTCATATTGACTATATTAATTTATATCTTCAGATAACTAATCCTAAGGAGAAACATTATACCAATAAGAATGCCCAGAAACCGCGAATTTATTTTCTATAAAATAAGTACATTGTTNAGAAACCGCGAATTTATTTTCTATAAAATAAGTACATTGTTTGCTTGTCGCACATACAATTTTCCTCATTTCGTTAAAAATACTAAAACAGCTACAGTAGGGCTAAAATTATCTTTTCCAGAAATATGCATTACATCATCGTTTGAAGAGCCATGTTCTGGTTTGTGGAAACGGAAATGCGTCGAGTGATATTACATGTTGTTCTTAAAATTGTTAAATTTAAATACAATTGTTTTAATACCAAGTACGTCTACATATGTTCATTCTCCAAGTCCTCTGATACACTGATATTTTTTTTGGGGTGGGGGGAGGGTGTAGGAGTAAGGGTGATGGGAACAAACAAACAGAAACGTTCAGGTTTAATTAAGTTTCCCAATCTCTAAAACTTATATTTATCAGACCCCCATAGAACTTTGTTTTCAGTTTTGAAAGGTATCTAACAATTTGTGGTGGGATGTGAGGAGTTGCTGAAACTAAGAAATAATTTGATGAGAGTGTTGGCGGAACACAATAAGAGCGAGAAATGCAATTAAGAACACTCTGTACAATACAAATATCTGCCAATCACTTGGTATGTGGGGGTGATCAAAACATCAGGTCCATGGGACATCCAGAGCATTAACTGCAACACATACAGCAGACAACTTATTAACGAGAGCAACGACCCTGACACATTCAGCAATTCTGGCGTGTAACCTGTAGTACAAGTGCTGAATGTTTCTCAGGGGATGCGATATCCCAGGCCCACTGTACTTTCTAGTGTAGCTGAGCTGGGTGATGTTAGTTGCCGGGGCTGGGCTGTCCCACACATGTGATCGATGGGGATGACATCTGGTTACCTAGTGGGACAGGGTAACGTACGTAGACCATGCAGAGCACGCTGAGTTGCCCTGGAGCGATGGAGACGTGCGTTACCATGCTGGAAGACTGGCTCCTGCACTGTGTCGAGATGTGGTCGGAGGGCAGGTTACACGTCGAGCTCGCCATGCTCCACTGAATGAACACGACAGGCGGCCGGGATGTGTAGCCTATGCCTCCTTCCCCCAACCCGTACTATAGACAAAGGCGTGGCGGCGTGGGTCTGGTGTTGTGAGTGCGATGGATTGTACCGCTCACCTGCACGTCTATGAACGCGAATACGGCCATCATGTTAACCAAGGTAGAAACGACTGTCATTACCACTGGTCTCTATTCGCCTCACCAACACGCAATCTGCCAACATCACCGGAGACGTTCACGGCTACGAAAAGGTGTCAGTGGTGTAAGTACCAGAGGAACACAACAAGTAAACCTAACTCGTACAATTGATTGCAAATTGTTCATGCTGACACATGTGGGGCCACAATTGTTCTGATTGCACCTGCGGTTGCTTCGTCAGTCAGGGTGGCCTCTACCCAGGCGCTCATCAGTGTAGCGACGTAAATGCAAGGTGGTGCTAGACGGCTGTGGGTACCGTCTGCCAACCACATTCTCTATCACTGATAGACCACTGAGACGTCAATTCCAAAGTGAGTGGCAATTACGAGAAACGTCCAGCCACCCTCTCACAGTACCACTATACCGCCACTCCCAGAGTCATATTACTGTTCAATTGGTACTCCCTGTCGTCTTCTATACCGGCATGGAAGACACGCTCTGTGATACACACGCAAATGAATCGCACAGCCAACTGTATTCGTCGTGTTGTCAGCCGGCCTGCTATAAGACTTTTGGTCGATCGCCTGCAGACCGGTGAAAGATAATGGTGCTCTTCTATTTACGATCAGAGCGCTCTCTACACACGAACATGTTGGGTTGTAAAACCAGTTTGGAATGGTCATTGTCGACTAGTTCTTCTTAAATGCATTTCCGCTAGTGTATTAAAACACCACACGTGGGAAAAAAGGAAATATACTTTTATTAAAATTTATTTAATAGGGAATATTTTGAGAAATGTCCTTTAGTGATTACTACCGCAGTAAGATGTCTGTAGTTAAAACGAAACATTTTGTATATATAACACAAATAATGCTTGTCTTTTATTTACTAACAAACTATTCTGCGGCGTTTACAGAATGTTATCACTGCAACATCATAAAGTTAATTTTTTAATGAAATAATACCAATCTCATTTTGTTTGACCTTCAAACATTACCCTTGCCAAGCTTGCATAATAGTGAAACGAGTATGCCAAGAGACAACACAACCATAAAAATATGTTAAACATAATTAGAAATGGTAATAATATAAACAATTATCTAAAAAAAACTTGAGAAAAGCTCTTAATTAATTTCAGACACATCACATTTAGTTCGACCAAAATAAACAGTCATATTATAAAGATAAGTGCGATTAGAGTGTGTTTTTATTTGTAAATTTTTAGAGTTCAGGGAATAAAACCTTTATATTTGAACTAAAAAAACTCACAACCAATATGTTTTTTGATATGATGTTCTAAAAACGTAATTATGGAAGTTCACAAGCAATTATTACACAGCTCATTACATTAAATATCCTTATATTGTTTGGCAAGTAGTGTGTTTTAGTAGTTTTTAGCCCTTCGGTGTACGCGACAATACCAACCTGCGAACAAACATAGATGACTTTTTCATTAAACACCATTATACTTTTGAGAAAAGAAGAAGATTTCGTATTACCTTTTAGAATATTGTTAGTAATCAACATATAAAATTATGCAATTGTAAAAGGTTTTTTTTTATAACGTACAAATTTTTTTATATATATGCTTATGTTCACTAGCATTTATTAATCGGGCCATAAGCTTACACCTTGTCATATTAAGTTAGGATTTTCGTAGATGGTTCTCTTTGGTGCAGGAGCCAAAATGAAATGTACACATCTTAGTTAGAGTTGGTCACCGGTTCCAATTCACGAACATACATTAAATTGATAAGTCGGAGACTTTAGCTTCAACAAAAACATATTTCTGCTTGGTAACTTGCACCAGAACACCGATGTTATATTTTTGAGACCTTCACAGTTTTAAGAGCCCAGTTTTGGACTAAAAATCGGTACATCTCATTTTTAGAGTTAATACGAGTGTAGGAACCAGGGCCATTCTGTCAAACGAGTTTTACCACAATGGTCAGCCGCTTGTACACATAAGTACTTGTGAAGTATCGTCATATATAATTGGGCCATGTCCTGTTGAAACTCTCGACGGTTTGTCGCTTTGAGTGGCTTTCATCATGAGAACGTCTTCCTTTTATTCGTTGAAAACTGGTTAGGAGGAAATAAAATGTATACATTTCCTTGAACAAAATTGCAGTTTGAAAATTGCATTGCTTCTCTGGAACTGTAATCACCGTCGCAGGGTGCGGAAGCTTCATCGACGAGGGGCCTCAGACGGCTACAAAGTACATCATTTCATAGAGATAAAATGGCGTAGTGGTTCTTTTGATGTGGAAGTAGTACTCATTCTCTTATTGGCTGCGCAAAACTCTGAGAACGGGCCTCGTTTCTTAATTGGCTACTGCAGTCTGCTAACGGTTCCCTACTGGCTGGGCTGCTGGCAGGCGAATGGACTACCAGGTGCTGATTGGCAAATTGCGTTTCAACATGTTACTGGCCAGTAACGCCATTTTGGATAATCTTGACCTCCATCCGCCATATTGGTAGCAAGTATATAATCTTGTTCCCGCCATTTTGTTTTTGCATTTCATGCTCTATCATTTAATCTTGTATTTTCATGACCTATCATTCCATCTTGTATTTTCAAACTCTATCATTCCATGTTGGTTTTTCATGCTCTCTCATTCCATCTTCTATTTTCATGCTCTATCATTCTATTGTGTTTTTTCGAGCTCTCTCATTCTGTCTTGGCTGTCTGTCATTCCTTCTCGTCCACCATCTTTTAATTCCGGCTGACATATTGTATTCGCCCGCCATCTTGTTTCCAAATTATTCACCTTCACATCTGCCGCACGCTGTAGTTCTCTCGTCATCTGCTAGAGTGCTCCATCGATCCCTGTAGTGTTGTTTATTTCTGCCAGAGTGTGCCACCTTATTACTCACCTTCGTTCGAACACCATATTTATTTATGGAGATGACAGCTGGTGTCGCTCTCTTTCGGTCGCCATGTTGGTTGTAGAATTTGCCATGGGGGGGGGGATCTTTTTTATTTCGGAGCTCAAAACAGCATTTAGAGGAGGGAAAAAACGAACTGCCGAACCTTGAGTCGGCATGCAGACGCCTTACTTAGACCACTAGGCTATCGGGACATGTATTGGGACAATGGTTTAAAAGAAATAATAGCGTGTGTGTCGGACGAATAAATATTTTGTCGTAATTATTATAATCCACAGTAATAATTGTTATATACGTTTTTAGCGGTATTAGACATCTAGGAATGAATGCATTTATAAATATGTAGAATTATTTTATTTCAAATAATGTTATTAATCATTTGAACAAGCTCAAATGTTTTAAAAAATGCAGTGCAATGTATCGAAAATGTATNTTTCAAATAATGTTATTAATCATTTGAACAAGCTCAAATGTTTTAAAAAATGCAGTGCAATGTATCGAAAATGTATTTTTTAATGCAAAATTGGTTTATAAAATTAAATTATGTCTGATCGTTTTACGATCTATCATGCTCGCAAACTCAATTTCAGTAACCTAAATGGATAAAATTTTTTAATAAAAACTGTGTTTCATTTCTAAGGTATACTTTTTCATAAAATTTTGAAAAGGAAAAAAATAAATTTAAAAATAATTTAAACTATATGAAAATATATACTTATTGCTGGTCTATATAAGTTTCAGATAGTAAAAAAAAACCTACAAAAATATTACTATGAATAAGAATAATTAAGACAGCCAATTTATTCGTCCCTCCCCACACACACACACACACACACAATTGCTTCTTTTAAACACTTGTCCCGGCACATGTCCTGATAGTCAAATGGTCTAAGGCATCGGCATTCTGACCCAAGGTACGGTAGTTCGCTCCCACCATCCTTCAAACGATATGTTGAGCTCCGAAATNAAGGCATCGGCATTCTGACCCAAGGTACGGTAGTTCGCTCCCACCATCCTTCAAACGATATGTTGAGCTCCGAAACAAAAAAGCCGTCCCATAGCCAATTATAGAATCAATATCGTGGCCGATCGAGAGCGACACCAGAGCATTCTAGCTGTAATCTCCATAAATAAATATGGTGATCGAAGGTGAGTAATAGGGTGACACACTCTAGCAGCAACAAATAACNCCCATAGCCAATTATAGAATCAATATCGTGGCAGATCGAGAGCGACACCAGAGCATTCTAGCTGTAATCTCCATAAATAAATATGGTGATCGAAGGTGAGTAATAGGGTGACACACTCTAGCAGCAACAAATAACATACAGGGATCGGTGGTGCACTCTAGCGGACGACGAGAGAACAACATCATGGGCAGATGCGAAGGTGAGTAATTGGGAAACAATATGGTGGACAAGATGGATTGGTAGACAGCTAAGATGGAATGAGAGAGAATGAAAAATAACATGGAATGATAGAGCATGAAAATAAAATACGGAGTGATAGAGCATGAAAATAAGAGATGCAACGAGAGCGCATGAAAAAACAACATCGAATGGTAAAGCATGAAAATGCAAAATAAAATGATAAAGCATAAAGTGCAAAAACAAACTGGCGGAAACAAAATGGTAAGATATTGGCTACCAATATGGCAGATAGAGGTCAAGGTCAAGAACATCTAAGATGGTAGTTATGATGTCATCCAAGATGGTGGCCGCAGATCCATAGCCTTCAACCCTTATCCTCATATCGGCATAATCTAACTACTGCGACTGTTTCACATCTGTAATTTTATGTTCTCTGTGCTAAAGCTAACACTGTCACACGATGTAGATGCTGCCCTTCTGTGGAAGTGGCCTCTTCTTTCTCACTGGTTCAGACCCGGTGAAACTCCGAAACTGGAACAGCTCGTAGCGTACTCCACACTCTAATATAGACGTGACCTCAGCATATAAATAATATTCGTAGCTGACGAATCACACCATTTAAACTCACCGCACTGCAATAAATAATATTGTCTCGGCCACAATGTGTATTCTTTATATTCATCCTGCCAATGTTTTTTTTGGTAACAATACAACATTTTCTAGTTGCCATCACTGAACCTTTGCGGCCACTATAATTTCATTTTGTAGTGGCTACCAAATTGGCAGGGCGAATACCAACAAAGCACTTCAGGCCACTACAAAATAACTTTTTCATTGCCACTGACATTGTTAGATGCTATTTTTTTCTGGAATCTTATTTTTCATTCTAGCGAATCGTTTAGCACTAAAATGTCCCGACATTTCCGCTATTATAAAACTGCACAGAAGAAGATATAAGTCAGATCCGCGGTGGCAGCTGCATTATTCAATACATTTGTTTGTATAATTGACTAGTCATCCATTTATAAAGATACAAAACCTACTATTAAACACATCACGAATTATGCAATTTATAAAGTTTAGTTGGTTTCCTAGTGTTACCATATTAGTTCATGCGACATAAGGCAGTACACGTTTAAGGTAAATCACTGCTTGGAAAGAGTAAAGTGCTCAATAAAGCTGAGGTCACTCTATTACTTTTAACTCACTTTAAATTACTCTACATAGCTCTCGTTGATGGCAATCCAAAGTTCAGTACAATTCTAGCAGTCTGCCCGCCTCATACTGTCTCCCATGGCAGTGGGCTAAGACCTTGCCCCAGTCTCGTGCGTGGCTTATATACACGGCGTCGCTCTCGTATATCGGTGCGGCGGTTCTGTTTACCCACGTCTCTCAAAACACTCATACCCTTTCCGCTCAGGCACCTCTCTGCATGCCCTGTTGTACTCGCAATATCATCACCTCGCTTGAAAAGGTGGCTGTCCTCAGCTGGCATAGATAGAGAAGGGAGGTATGTTGTGTGAGAGAGACATGCTGGTAATACAGAGCTGCCGGAAACTCCAGTGAAGCAATTTCAATCAGTGCTAGTGAGCTTTCTTCGATGCTGTCGCTGTTGTCGCAGAATTAGTACGCAGTTGCCTTTTGTCAAATGCCCTTTTTCTAATAGTCCTTTTGCACTTATTGGTTTGTCGTTCTAGTAGAGTGTGGAATGGGTTATAAAAGTAAATAATTAAAATGTCTTAAAATAGTATTAATATGTTTTTATAATATAAATTAATATTTACATTTGACATTGGGCACTTTGCATTGAAAATTAAATGTTTATGCATTAAAGTTTTAAATTATGAAATGTTATTACAGTCTTACAAAACTATTGAATTAAAATTTACANTAAATGTTTATGCATTAAAGTTTTAAATTATGAAATGTTATTACAGTCTTACAAAACTATTGAATTAAAATTTACAATGAAATATATCATCACTATACTTGTGGTAGGGCAATATTACAATCTTTACTACAACAAAAGTTTTTGTTTTCATTTTCAGTTATTATACTTATGTGTATAATTACATACATTTATATATATATATATATATGGTGCCTCGTGTCATAACTAGGTTAAAAGGAATAGGATCGGTGCTAACCTTTCCCTATTTAAATGTAGACACCGATCTCAAGGAGTAAACAGATGGAGGTAACACGTGCATGTTTTTGTTGCAACAGTTAGCTCCATTTTTATTCTTACTTATTTACATCCCTTTCCTCTTTATAATAATAATATGTAGGAACAAAATTTAAAACAATAATAAAATATGCATCATTGGTTTTCTATAGGACAATTTGAAATAATCATTGTGATGGTTTTGTCAATTTATAAGCTATACGCTACAGATATATTCTACCTCGGGGTTTGATAGTTNTATATATATATATATATATATATATATATATGGTGCCTCGTGTCATAACTAGGTTTTAAGGAATAGGATCGGTGCTAACCTTTCCCTATTTAAATGTAGACACCGATCTCAAGGAGTAAACAGATAGAGGTAACACGTGCACGTTTTTGTTGCAACAGTTAGACCCATTTTTATTCTTACTTATTTACATCCCTTTCCTATTTATAATAATAATATGTAGGAACAACATTTAAAACAATAATAAAATATGCATCATTGGTTTTCTATAGGACAATTTTAAATAATCATTGTGATGGTTTTGTCAATTTATAAGCTATACGCTACAGATATATTCTACCTCGGGGTTTGATAGTTTTTTTAATCTGAAATAATGTTATAGTCTTAGATACTGGTAGTTTCTGCACTATTGTGTGCGCAGTGCATCTGAGCACTCTAGCGAAGAAGTTAAAATCATTAGGTTTTTCATGATGCCATATACTGGTATGTGGATTACGCGTTTGCACTCCGTGATAATTGTATACTGGTCGCGCGTGAAGCTTTATTACATTAATAGCAAACTATTGTGCAAATGCGCGAATTATACAATTAACGGTACCGATTTTGTTTTGCAAAGTTTTACATAAGTTTACGTTTTGCGTATGTGAAATGATATGCCGGCCGGCGTAGCGAAAATGTGAACTGCTTACACTCGTAAACTGGGTTACCATGTATGGGATACTGGAGATAGGTAGGGATCTTCATTAATGGTTAATTATTATTATTAAGCAGTTTATTTAACATTATGGTTAATTGTAAGAGCAAGTGAAGCGATTGTTAGAAAAATAATACTAGTGCTGCTGGCATAATTGTAATTGGTTTGAGTTAGGAATGGAAAACCATTGTCTGCTTCCGTAATTTGTGTTTCCATAATTTAAGAATATATATTTTTTACGTGTTGAGAAATACATGCGTGATTCTCCACTGAGTTCCAAGACATGTGTTCATATATTTAAAGTATATTCCTTCATCCATATCTAGTTGACTAACATCAAAAGACTCTTCGGTAATCAGTGTCTTTGTAATACACTGAAGAGCCAAAAAAACTGGTATAGGCGTGCGTATGCAAATAACAGAGGTATGGGACCAATTAGAGTAACGCGATGCGGTCAGCAGCTAGATCGGTTACTGCTGCTACAATGGCAGGTTATCAAGATTTAAGTGAATTTGAACGTGGTGCTATAGTCGGCGCACGAGAGATGGGACATAGCATCTCCAAGGTAGCGATAACATTTGGGTGTTCGCGTATTACCATTTCACGAGTGTACTGTGAATATCGGGAATCCGNATCTCCAAGGTAGCGATAACATTTGGGTGTTCGCGTATTACCATTTCACGAGTGTACTGTGAATATCGGGAATCCGGTAAAACATCACATATTTGATATCGCTGCGGCCGGAAAAAGATCGTGAAAGAACGGGACAAACAACGAATGACGATAATCTTTAAACGTGACAGACGTGCAACCCTTTCTCAAATTGGCACATATTGTATTTGTGGACTTTCCTGCCAGATTCATGGTGTGATTCGCCTCCTGCATACCTTCAGACATTAGTCGAGTCCATGCCACGTCGTCTTGCGGCACTTCTCGTGCTCGCGGGCGCCCTACACAATATTACACGATATTAGGCAGGTGTACCAGTTTTTTTCGCTCTTCAGTGTAGTAGCTAGACGTGATCGTGTGTCGCATACGTGAAGTGTTTGCAACCAAGCGGCCAAGAAACCCCAACTCACACACTCGACCAACTCAACCCTTACAACTGTATTCTTAATGCAGACATGAGGACGGTAATTGACCGAGGACTGTCGCTAGGCGCTGGTGCAGTCTGCCCGCCTGTCACGGGCTCCCGCGGCACGGCACGGCGTCGTCCTAGTCTCACGGTGTGGCAGCTCTGTTCACCCACGTCTCTCAAAACACGGATACCCCCTCCGCTCAGGCACCTCTCCGCAAGCTCCGTTGTACTCGCAACACTATGTACAGTTTCAGTTTCATGTGATCGCTATAGCACAACAAAACTCTTTTGAACTAAACTTTACATGCCGGATTTTTGCTTTCATGCATTACATTTAAGAATTAATAACATCTTTTGTATGCCATGTAGAAATATGCCACCTTAAATTTATACTTTACCATCATAAAACAATTTCTCTTCCGATTCTCACCGATTGCAAGCAAACAGTTCTATAGAAGGCTACCTAACTATTTTATAAAGTAGTACCTTAGTTTCAAAGCGGCAACGTTAACCTTGTAATTAAATGGTCCATATTTATTTTACCATTGAACTTATTCAAATTACTTTATGTACCGATGCAAATATTGTTTGCACTGAATTCAGTCCACAATAGCTTCAATCGTCCGTCATTTTGGAGATGCCACCAAAACCTTACTGTTATATATCTACTTTATTTATCCGGTACTACTTGGACAATCACTATCACTACATCTTAAATATTTCTTTTGCCTTGACATTTTTAATACACATGTTTCTTTTATCTAAATATTTGAGTATCTCATCGGAATTGTTTGCAGAAGTATGTAGAGTAATGTTGGCTATTTAGTCTTATTGGTTACTTCTTTTTAAGTTTCTGTTTGGATCACAGCGCTTTAGACACACCATTGGCAATAAACAGAAAACATGGAATAAAACAAGGACAGAATCCTGCGTATTCTGGGGTAAAATCGGCTACTCATTGGAGCAGCAACCAACAAACAAATATCTGAAATTCAAGGTTGCTGATGGTGGTTTCTAGCATAAGGGTTTATAAACAGTCGGTTTTCTTCGTCCTGTGTCATCGCAATTATTTCGTGTTTGTGTCGTCATCAATGGTTTTTTTTCAGGTTGTCTGTATCCACAAAGCCCTCAGCAGTCCTCCGAGTTGATAGAATTCCTAGGATAAGTAATTGCTAACAGTTTCACGTTGTTTACTTTTTCTTTGTGACAACACAGACGTCCGATAAGTCTTCACATAGGCTCTACTATTTAACTTGACAAATTCTTTAATTAAGAAACTTACGGCATTCTAAACACACAATAAAATGTAATCCTACAAGTTTTCTCCAATCCCAGGTAGAACTTATAATACGTTGGGTGTGAGTGATTTTTAGTCTGGTCACACGTACCCATCCAGCTTACTAGTAACTTTGTTGAAACTATTTTTTTTTTCAAATAAAATCTATTGTTGATAGACGTAGACGCACTGATTTAGAGTTGACGGTTACACAATACCATTTATATGACTATCACAATACGAGGAATGTCAATCATCTCGTAAAGGAAAAAAGTTATTTTTTATTTGTAAAATAAAATAATATTTTCCATACGTCTGTGTAGAACACAGACAACTGCACTTGGTGGAACATAATTACTTTCAAAGTAGTCGTGATGTCAGAAATTATTGCGCATATTCGTATCGAGAGTTGCCTATGTTTTGATAACGGGTGGTCGCAGTCAAACCACCCACAATCCAAGTCACACATTTAACCTGCAGAGTTGTCAGCGCCAGCCTGTACTGCATGCATCTGCGAGTTTTCCTCCAAGGATGTTGCAGCCCATATTTCTCTACTCCCTGAAATGACACCAAGAAGTAAAACGTCAAATAACGCGAGTTTTGANGTATGCCATGTAGAAATATGCCACCTTAAATTTATACTTTACCATCATAAAACAATTTCTCTTCCGATTCTCACCAATTGCAAGCAAACAGTTCTATAGAAGGCTACCTAACTATTTTATAAAGTAGTACCTTAGTTTCAAATCGGCAACGTTAACCTTGTAATTAAATGGTCCATATTTATTTTACCATTGAACTTATTCAAATTACTTTATGTACCGATGCAAATATTGTTTGCACTGAATTCAGTCCACAATAGCTTCAATCGTCCGTCATTTTGGAGATGCCACCAAAATCTTACTGTTATACATCTACTTTATTTCTCCGGTACTACTTGGACAATCACTATCACTACATCTAGAATATTTCTTTTGCCTTGAAATTTTTTAATACACATGTTTCTTTTATCTAAATATTTGAGTATCTCATTGGAATTGTTTGCAGAAGTATGTAGAGTAATGTTGGCTATTTAGTCTTATTGGTTACTTCTTTTTAAGTTTCTGTTTGGATCACAGCGCTTTAGACACACCATTGGCAATCAACAGAAAACATGGAATAAAACAAGGACAGAATCCTGCGTATTCTGGGGTAAAACAGGCTACTCATTGGAGCAGCAACCAACAAACAAATATCTGAAATTCAAGGTTGCTGATGGTGGTTTCTAGCATAAGGGTTTATAAACAGTCGGTTTTCTTCGTCCTGTGTCATCGCAATTATTTCGTGTTTGTGTCGTCATCAATGGCTTTTTTTCAGGTTGTCTGTATCCACAAAGCCCTCAGCAGTCCTCCGAGTTAATAGAATTCCTAGGATAAGTAATTGCTAACAGTTTCACGTTGTTTAGTTTTTCTTTGTGACAACACAGACGTCCGATAAGTCTTCACATGTTTGAACTTGACAAATTCATTAATTACGAAACTTACGGTATTGTAAACACACAATAAAGCGTAATCCTACAAGTTTTCCCCAATCTCAGGTAGAACTTATAATTTGTTGGGTGTGAGTGATATTTATTCTGGTCTCTCGTACCCATCCAGCTTACTAGTTACTGTCTTAAAACTATACACTATTATTTTTTTCTTCAAATAAAAGCTACAGTAGATAGATGTAGATGCACTTATATAGAGATGACGGTTACACAATACCATTTCTATGACTATCACAATACGAGGAATGCCAATCATCTCGTAAAGGAAAAAAGTTATTTTTTTCTTTGTAAAATAAAATAATATTTGCCATACGTCTGTGTAGAACACAGACAACTGCACTTGGTGGAACATAATTACTTTCAAAGTAGTCGTGATGTCAGAAATTATTGCGCACATTCGTGTTGAGAGTTGCCTGTGTTTTGATAACGGGTGGTCGCAGTCAAACCACCCACAATCCAAGTCACACATTTAACCTGCAGAGTTGTCAGCGCCAGCCTGTACTGTATGCATCTGCGAGTTTTCCTCCGANTCTGCGAGTTTTCCTCCAAGGATGTTGCAGCCCATATTTCTCTACTCCCTGAAATGACACCAAGAAGTAAAACGTCAAATAACGCGAGTTTTGATTCGCTTGTCTCGCGCTTAGGGGGCTGTAAGCCACAGGTGTAAACGTTAGTTAGTGCGTGTTTAACAGTTTCGGAAATACCCGGCCGGACCCCCCGCGTGCTCACGTGTGCAGGTATTCTGTTCCTCGCTTGTGGTACGTGATAAGACCTGCGAACACTCGAGTGCGTGCGCGACTTTCGTACAAACCACCTGATGTTAACATTGTAACCGAGTAAGGTGGCACAGTGGTAAGAACACTACACTTGCATTCGAGAGGACCTGGGTTCTGTTCCCGGTTCGGCCACCCGCGCTTCGGGTTTCCAAGGTTTTTCGAAATCACTCCAGGCGAGTGCTGAGATGGTTCGGTAATAAAGGCCAGGCTGATTCCTTCCCCATTCTACAATGTCCAGGGATGTTTAAAACAACTAACAATATTATTAGTAGTAGTAATAATAAGTAATATGTTTAAGCGGTGTATACTGATTGTTGAAACAAAAAGTCACTTTTTCGCTCACCATTTTCAATGCGTATCAATTCTAAATAAGAAACTCAAAAGTAAAATCGTTATAAAATATTTTTTTTTACTTATGAAAAGAAGAATGTATGTACAGTACAGGAATATGAATCATAATTACGCATGTCCTAATTATCGTAACATAAAACTATTCGTCAGTGCTTCAATTCGTATGGCTGCCATGTTGGAGAAAAAGACCGCATGTTATATCGCATAGAGCCGATGAGGCACTTGTTGGACGTGTCATTATCGTCCTTGGGGTTCCTCACGCGAAAGGGGGGTCTACGAGGTAATGTTGCAGTCGCCAAGGCTGCGGAACCAAATGAAACTGCGTGATCACTGCGCAGGGTTAATATCCCGTCGCCTAATGTCTTCCCCGGGTTCCCTGGTTGTATTCCTTTCGTAGCACGGACCTTCAGAACAGAACACGTGCGTTTGCAGACGTGTCTCAGCTGCGCTGCTCTTGAAGTTGGAGTCACGTCAAGAAGATTTCCTATTGGTTAGTGAAGTGTGCAGCAGGCTAGCACACGGGAAGACTTAGCGCCATTTTGCTAGGGCGCAGGATACACTTAAGAACATGAATTTCTTGCACTTGTGGACCTCAAGAAACGCGGGTACTACACTGACCGGCGTTCACGAGCTCAGACAAAATGGCGGGCACTCAACAACATGAAACCACATATAGCTGTTTGTGTAAAAACTAGGGATGATGTAAACCGTAGTTTTGGTGCAAAAATAATAAAAATTCAAGTTTAAGTAACGTTAAAAATTTAGAACAACTCAAAAAATGCTAATATAAATTAAGAATATTTTTTAAACAAATGAAGTTGTTCATGCGTTCTTCTTAACCGAATAANAAAAATAATCAAAATTCAAGTTTAAGTAACGTTAAAAATTTAGAACAACTCAAAAAATGCTAATATAAATTAAGAAGATTTTTTAAACAAATGAAGTTGATCATGTGTTCTTCTTAACCGAATTACTTAAGTAATATTTTGTAGGTATTTAATGTGTATGACTGATGTCCCGACGCACGTTTTAAAAACAAGATAATCTGNACTTAAGTAATATTTTGTAGGTATTTAATGTGTATGACTGATGTCCCGACGCACGTTTTAAAAACAAGATAATCTGCTATTAAGAAAAAGTAACTATTCGAAAGTGCAGTCAGCCGGCAGATATTTGATGGCAG
The DNA here is from genome assembly GCA_002778355.1 of Clitarchus hookeri. Taxonomy (NCBI): domain Eukaryota; kingdom Metazoa; phylum Arthropoda; class Insecta; order Phasmatodea; family Phasmatidae; genus Clitarchus; species Clitarchus hookeri. Next base: position 309,448 of record NQII01002158.1, read on the forward strand.
TATGAAGCGCAACAACTCTCTAATCCGTTAACCTCAGTCCTTTCCAAGATGCGAAATCGTATTCTCCTTGCTTGGTTAGTGCCTCATTGTATCAATACGAAAATAATTCTAAGCCTTACGAGTCAAGCTGGTTGTGATGTTAAAAATGCGGGGTTTTAATGGAAATGACGTGGGACCGAGTTCCTGAGCCGTGAATAATATTTTGAAATAATTCCCCTCCCTCCTTCTTTCTCTCTTATTAATTGATCACATTAGTTTCCTAGAGTAAAAAAATAACTTTATTTCCACTTCTCAATATTCTTAGTGAAAATTCAAACCTATCATTTGTAACATTACAAATAAATGTTTTGTAGAGTTTACAAGAAATTTTTTGTAGTAACAGAAATTATTTTCTTGATAACTAAGTTTGCAAGCATTTTCATTATAAAATTATAAACAATTTACGGTGTGGTAAGCTACACTCTCCAGTATTATACATAGAAACGAAAGATTTGGTGATTTACTCATTGCCTGCTGCCCCAATGAGCAGCCGATGTCACGCCAAAACAAATTGGCAAGAGATTCGGTTCTTGTTTTATTTTGCAAGTCAGTTGTCGATTCAGAGACGTTCAGGACGTGTCTAATAAACCGTTACGCATCTTCAAAAGGACTTCAAATGCATGCGTGCTTAAAGTTTAGTCTCTAATGAATTGTATTCGCAGACGTGTCCCTTTTCATGTTTATTAAAGAAGAAAATAATGATAAGAAACTGCGAGTCATCGCAGGAAAAGTTGACTGTTAGTTTTCATGCTTGGCGGTGCATTTTCGTTAATTGGTGTAGTTAAAGTCAAGAAATTTAAACAACAAGAATGGACACTAGCGTAAAGCTGAATCCCTTATTGATTACCTACAATTTTTAGTTAATTTACCACGTTTTATGTATCTATATTCGTTCCACCATTTTGGCTTTCCCAGTCTCCTAAATGATGAGAAAGATACCTATGCATCACAATGAATTAAATATGTAAATGTGAATACAAGTGAATGGGTAAATGTTGTAAAACCAGAATAATTTGAAATGAAAAAAAATAACAATTATAAGAAGAGCTTGAAAATATGGTCAAGAATGTTGCAAGTCGTTGCGATGGTGGTGGTTAGAAGTACGTTAATTTCGCGAATTCTTTATGTGGCAGGCGAGACTTCAAACTTATAGACTCTAGTGTTCCTTTTATGACTGGAGCACAGTGGTTTAGACACGTCCCGTTAAATCATTTAGCCAGTAATAAACAGGAAGAAATAATGTGACCGTATCACGTGCAGCCAAGTTGAATAAAAATAAAGTTTTTCCAATGACAACAGCCGATAATAAAACAGTATTGGTCCGAGTATATAAAGGACTCAGAAGTCTTAAACTGCTGGCAAATGAATTAATGAAACAGTTCCACCTCCAGTGATGGTCATGAAGGTATTCTCCAGAATGTGCAAGCCATCTCACCATGTATTAGGACTGTGGAGGGAAGTCTTCTTCCCGATCTTCAGGTTCCGCAGAGTGCTTATGGTGGAAAGGTCATAAGCAGATGGTGAATATTGTCAGGCATTGAAGTCTTTCAGGAGGAGTGGCTTGGGGACTATGGAGTCATATTTAGCGATAGATGAGATGGAGGGGTTAGATTGACGTGTGCATCTGGAGTACAATTTAGAGGTGTGTTTGTTAATGAAATTTTGAGGATATGGCGGACCTGATATTTCATAAGCACGAACCTCAGCCCTCTGTTGTACATGAACCTCAGCCCTCTGTTGTACATGAAGCTCAGCCCTTTGCTGTACATGATTCTTATGGGACGACGATCACTTGCGATGATGAACGCCCGAATGGGGCAACTATAACAGCGCTGGAGACAAGGGCACGGAATAGTGTGGGGCGCTCGGCGTGGGGTAGGAATTGAACAAACTGTTGTTGTACTACGAGCGAATCAGACTTTTCTTATCTGTACGGCAGCCAACAGTAACTTAAATACAAACTGCACCGTGCCTCATAAAGTTTTGAGGGATTGCAGAAATGTATCGCAACTAAACCACGTAACGTACATTAATGGAAACAGTAGAGAATGGACGAGGAGCGCAAACAGTTTGTGGGTGTAGTGTATGTGTACATGCTTATGCCTCAACAAGACGGCTGTCCCACCCATCTCCACCATGATGTTCGTCTCCACCTGAACCACGCGTTGCCCAGACGGTGGATAGGACGTTCATCTGAAATGACCAGCACATAATGCTGTGGCGCCCAACATCAACGGGCCTCACTCATATTGTGCACTTATTTTTGTGGTGTTACATCACAGTTGTTGCCACGTAATATCGCAGATCTAAGATCGTCGCAGCGGTAAACACTATCGACAGGCCCATATCGATGCGAGTGTGGCAATAAATAGACTGTCGTGTGGATGTACGCCGTGTCACCCGCGATGCATATATTGAACATTTGAACGTGCCACAAAATACGGTTTGAGTTCCACGCTCATTATGCACTGTTTTCATTACTGTGAGTTTAGTGGTTTCGTTGCGATACAATTTTGTAATCTCTCAAATCTTCATGAAACAATCTGTATAAAGGAGATGGAGATACATAAAATAAAAATTCTCGTTGTTTTTATTGCATCACTAAATCTTTTGCCAATCAATTTAACATCCACTATAATTTAAACGAAATAACGAGCACATGACGTACTTTCTTTCATCACAAAATTCTTTTAGAACAACCTAATGTTGGAAATATAACCACATGGTTTAGCAAAAAGTAAATTATTGCTGCTTACTTTTATTGCATGTTTTCTCAATATTGATGGTTACTTGATTGTTAACATCCGCTATTAGTTTACATTTTCGAGGGAACAAAAGTAATTCTCTGTTTTTTAGTTAATCTGATGAGATATGTTTCGTGCAGATGTTTTGTGAAATAACCAGTCAACAAAAAAAGTCGACTTTCTGTGCTAAGGNTCTGATGAGATATGTTTCGTGCAGATGTTTTGTGAAATAACCAGTCAACAAAAAAAGTCGACTTTCTGTGCTAAGGAATAAGCAAATTTTCTGACAGTAGTGGTAATATTTTATATACTTCTCTGAAGATTGTGGTATCATTATTTCACAGAGTCAATGGTAATTGCAATATTCCTGNGGTAATATTTTATATACTTCTCTGAAGATTGTGGTATCATTATTTCACAGAGTCAATGGTAATTGCAATATTCCTGTTATGAACATTCGTGATTCGTCTCCTAAGAGTTAAGTCATCTCAAAAATACATAACCCGACCATATGGTAACAAGACACATCGATGTTTTGTAAAATACGTTGAGTAGATAGATTTAAGTGAATTTTCAATATTTGTGAAACATGAAATATTTTTTTTCAGTGGAACCGTCATTCTTATTATAGCGACAATTAAAAAAAGGTTAGCTTATCTTACAAAATATTTGATTGCGAAATATAATGGCAAGAAAATAGGCCTACAATTTTATTAGGCTTAGTTTATTAATAAAACATACTTTCAGGTTTTCACATTGACGTGTNCAAGAAAATAGGCCTACAATTTTATTAGGCTTAGTTTATTAATAAAACATACTTTCAGGTTTTCACATTGACGTGTGACGCATTAGGCGTATTAGAGCGGTGCTGTCCCACGACCCCCCCATCCCTGGCCGCATAACCAGTATAAGGACTTAGAGAGACCCGTGGCAGTCATAATCCCCGTACAGGGAANCCCCCCCATCCCTGGCCGCATAACCAGTATAAGGACTTAGAGAGACCCGTGGCAGTCATAATCCCCGTACAGGGAAAGGTCAAGCAGAGGCCGACACACGCTGCCAAGCCGGACACATGTCGCTGATGCATAGCCCTGCACCCCCCCCCACCTTCACCCCTTATGCATCTAGCAAGCCCATGAGATTTGTTTAGCGCCGAGATATCACAAAATAATCATGTGTATTTCACCGGAAATCAGAAAATACGCACCGAGAAACAGCTGACAAGCTGGANATCACAAAATAATCATGTGTATTTCACCGGAAATCAGAAAATACGCACCGAGAAACAGCTGACAAGCTGGAAACAAACCCCCCTCCCCCTTAGCTAACCACGGGTCAATGTGGACATGCACTGCGGAGAAATAGCTGACAGAGTAAGCTAGGTGCAAGGTGCCACCTTCCCCCCGCCCACCAATCTTCAGGAACCAGGGCACATTTTGTGAAAGGCATTGTTCTGTTTTCGTCCCACCACCCCCTCCCCCAACAAGGCGANTTCAGGAACCAGGGCACATTTTGTGAAAGGCATTGTTCTGTTTTCGTCCCACCACCCCCTCCCCCAACAAGGCGATATGTGCCAACAATTAGGAAAGGAAGCTAGAGAGCATATAAGCTTCCTTGCGGGGAAGGTGGAATTCAGTTCTTAATTGCCGTGCAGAGAGGTCAGTTCGAGGAGGCAGTCGGGCAGAGAGCGTTTGGCCAGGGGATTGGACCCCTGGCCACATCAGTACGTCAGTAGAGCAGTCCAGGGGAGACGACCACATACGCGGGCCTTTGCCAAGGCCGCCCAGATCGCTGGAGCTCGTCCCCAGCTGACAGCATACAACAGCAGAGTTAAGTATAAAGTCGCCGCCCAGAGAAGGACCCCCCTCCACCACCAGTTGTCCACAGTTAATACGAGTAGCCAGAAAAGAGTACCACACCTCGGAAGTGTTTCTGTATGTTTTTTATAACTCGAGACAATATATTCGTCCTTCAAAATGAAACAGCAAAAGACTACCTTATTGAAAACCCCTCAACATTCTAGGCACCTTATAGTCTATGCCTGAAGGAATTAACTACGACACTATAAGTCAACCTGTATTCTCCACAGGTGGGGAAAAGTGCAAGTTAAATTGGCTTCCCCAACTATTTAGCGTCATGTTATTTAGCCCTCGACTGTGGGGCGGAGATGCGTCAACATAATAATTATACATTTTCACTGTGGTTGAAAAATAACTTACAAATTACGAATAATTAATTTGTCTCAATCAACCCAACATATATTATAATATTTGCACACAAGTGCAGCCCGTTTTTTTTAGTAACTACGTTTTCATGTTAAGTGAGATAGTTAGGTGAATCGAAAACTGTAGGCATATTTTAATGGGTACAAAATCTTGTTTTCTTTCTGTTGCATTTTTAGATATTTGTGGATGTGCTTCTTGTTTGTTCATAGAACTCTCTTACTCGATGCAGCGAGGATTGAAATCTCCGACGAATCTTCAGTGGAACAAATTCCAGACTCCTTGTTATATCTAATTAAAAATGTAAAAAAAAAAAAATGCATTCAATGTCGTTAATTAAATAAGAATTTTTACAATGTTATCAAACACGTCTTACAAGATATCAGTACTGAAAGTGATTTTTAAACTTCGCCATGCTAAACATCGCTAAACAGGTAAAACATCCNGTCTTACAAGATATCAGTACTGAAAGTGATTTTTAAACTTCGCCATGCTAAACATCGCTAAACAGGTAAAACATCCGGTATTGGGATGTTATGTATTTGGTAGATTTACTCTGAAAAACTGTTGCACCACATAGTGAACGAAGACTTATTTCAGATGAATGAGCTTCACTCGTTCTTTATCAGTGTGATATCGGGCAATTGTGCTACAAAACGCAGTGTGTGATAAGCCCAAAGTTCAAAGCTTGGTACTAGTATGAGGACAACGAAGAGTCATGTGAGAAATTACTACAGATTTGGCCGTACGCGACTAGATAACGAACAAAACTCGGACTACACGAGATACATAAATACCCATGCAGACGAGCGTGACTATTGTCCACTCAGAACAGAAAACAAAGGCAGCCTCCAATCATTACCAGAAGCATCCAGTTCCAACAGGTGCCGGCTAAATTACAAACACCACATTACGGAACGTAAGAGCATTCACGCTAATGGAACTAACAACACAATTTGGCACTATAAGATCTACTTACCTTCTTTACGCCACCTGAATAGAAAAGGCGATGGCTAGAAGAACAACGGCATGCTCACAAAACTAATTCTAGTTTTTACCAATGAGCTTACATTTACACACGTTTCAACGCTGGGGAGATGTTTTCGAAACGGAATAAACCTTTGGCATAAAAGTACTAGAAATTTTGAACTCTCTAGAGAGCTACTTGGTTATTGAGTAAATGGTTCAATTACACTGTTTTGTAGTAATTTAAAACGTTAAGCTGGGTATGTCGTATCAATATTAAAACTTTTAGGCAACAATTTTTTATTTTATTGACGACTAATGTCAATGATATAGTAGTTCAGTAATATAAATGAACCATTGTCCCTTAATTAAAATGTGATGTACGTTTTGAAACAAGCACTGGAATATTCATTGTAATATAACTTGACTTTATAAACAAATAAATAAAAGTTAAAAATAGCAGGCACAAATTTTAAACAGCAGGCTTTACCTGGAAATCATCCCAATAAGCTTGGAGATAGGGTTGTTCTTCTACCTAAAGTACATTAAATAAATATACACTGATCGTACATAAGTATTAAATTTTACAAAACCAAGAAATGGAATTTGTGCTTTATACATTTTTTTTTTCGAGTTCTGTGCAAAAGTTNAGTATTAAATTTTACAAAACCAAGAAATGGAATTTGTGCTTTATACATTTTTTTTTTCGAGTTCTGTGCAAAAGTCGTGTTGGTACAGAACAGGAAATGGAGCTTCTAATACAGACTCTAGGAGACCGTGCCAAGGATAGTTCATTCATATCCGTATTCATGTGGTTAATAAAATATGCATTTCAGTATTACTTATAACCGAAAAAATAACAATATTNTCATTCATATCCGTATTCATGTGGTTAATAAAATATGCATTTCAGTATTACTTATAACCGAAAAAATAACAATATTCCGTTTGCAAGCTAAATGTTCTTAGAAGAATAAGTTAAAAATTTTCCAAAAATCTTGAAACAACGAAATGTAAACAGAATATATTTGTTACGACTGAGAAATATGTGAAGGATCAGCTCTCTATATGGGCATTTGTTACATAAATTTGACCACAGGATTCTGAGATTTTTTAAAAGTAATAAAAACGTCTCGTGCCAGAAATATGCTTGTTGCGAGACATTTTTTTTTCAAGTTATAAAGAAACCTCAAAATCTAATGCTAATTAAATTGTTCATGACTGAATCACCTTAGTCAATTTTGAGTTTGTCTTCAAAGAAACCAGCTTTTCTCAAAAAAAAAAAATAAACTTATTTAAATGCGAAAGACTTAAAAATATAAATTGTACTTTATTGGATGGAAAACCATATACACCAAGCACCTTGTATTAAAATACAAGACGAAAATTTGTATACAATTTTAAAATATATAACTAAAATGTTATTGCAATATTGTAGTTTTATGTCAATAGTAAAATTTAAAATAAAATAAAACTCAAAGTAAAATAATTCTATGTTCATTCAAATATTATTATGTACATGTTACTTACAAGGAAGATACATTTTATAAGTCCTTATGGAACTGAAATGATTTCTGCGTTGTAGGACTGATAGTCCCTATGTAAAAACTTGTCGCATTAAAAAAAAAATGTTTTTCTTCCAAAATTATATAATTTATTTTAAGTTATAAAAATTACTTAATCATTAAAATCTTTATAAAAAAACCTTTATAATTACTGTACTAAACTAAATCCCGCTTTTTATAGATCTGGGGTTAAAACCCTTTTAAAAAAGAATCAAGATTTGGAGGGATAATAGGTAAACCGGCTTATTCCAGTTTTTGCTCAAAATTTGGTATGTCTGTGCTCTTAAAATTATTCTTGCAATAAAGGTTAATGACTGAATAATATCTTTGTTATCGAAATATGTACTCTACTGCAAAATATGTATAGAACTCTGAAATTACGTACGTTCAAAATCATACCTATTCCAATTAGCTATGTGAGAAATTAGTTAGGGTTGTGATATATATGTAATGTAAATTGTTTCCAGAAGAACAGCCCCTATTAGTTAAGTGTTTCCTGAAAACACAATGCGTATTATGTTTGGTTCTGGCAAATTACCCTTTTCACAAGACAGGGGTATTTTTTCAAGGAAAATTGATGGCAATTTTGCATTTTTTTGTAGTGTGATTTATAACGAATGACTGATTAAAGAAGTGGAGTCGTACGTGCAAGATCTTAAAAATAAAAGCCAACACACAGAAATAATTACCAAAAATATCTTAACTCAAGGGCTCGGAACATGTGCGACCATGTGGGAAAGGATATCAGTGGAAATAAAACTCACACGAGACTTACAAAGGGAATGCGAAATACCTTCCTAACATACTAGGTAACAATCGACAGCAATAAGCAGATAGGATTCAATCAACTGGCAGAAAAAAACTGCTCTGTCAGAAAATAAAGGAAAAGACCAAAGAATAATAATGAAGTTTTTTTTTTGCCCAAGGCGATGTCTTTTATTATAAGCTTCTGATAAAGATACCAGCAAACACGTGTGATGAGACGNTTTTTTTTTTGCCCAAGGCGATGTCTTTTATTATAAGCTTCTGATAAAGATACCAGCAAACACGTGTGATGAGACGCCCGTACGTTGAATATCACTTATGAGCGAGTGTGTATGTGACAAGCGGCAGGATCAGACGTATTCAGTACTCCCTGCCAGCACTGAACCGTTAGAAACTTGACGTAAACCTTATTCTCGGCTCAAATAACCACGTATTTCAACCACTGATCTGATGGAAGGCCGTATCCTATCGTTTCAACTGAGACAGTTACACTTGTTCCTTCGTCACAGTTCACAGACGTCTTATTTGCTAGAAACTTTATGACTAAAGACGTGAGTAATTCGCGGGTTCATTTCTGGACAATCTAGACACAAATGTACTTGTGTTCGTGTTACTTAGGCAGTTAGCCTGCGGCTTGTTCGACACTTCCTGGAGTACACTGAGATAATAATAAACATGATAAAATGGAGGCCCAATCAAATACTTCAACTGTGGTAGCAACCAACCAATAACTAGTTGACATTCGCCTTAGTATACTAGAAACAAATTTAGCCTACTGGTTGTTGAACTCGAAAGTGTTTACGGTGTCTAGCTATCAATGCAGATGTTTCTCGTTGTGTTCCATTCAAAACTTGTTGGAATGTTTTTTACAACAAAGTTTCTTATATTTGGGTTACATAGTTTGTCACTTTTATTACTTTCTATGAATTTATTGAAACAGTTAATTGATGTTCAATGGAATAAACACGGATCGAGCTGAAAACCCAAAAATAAATTCACTAAGAAAGGCAAAAAAAAAATGTATAAACTGATGAGAACATTGAAGAGAAAGGTTTGGACAAATAGTTATAGTTATTTCGTTCTATCCCATGTCAGTTAATGTTCTAGGTGTTTGGAATGAGCGATCTCAGTGAAGATAAGGCTTCTTCGCATTGGCATTACAAGTATGTAGAGAAGAAAAAGTCAAAATTGTTATGTCGCTTCTTTATCACTTGTCAGAATAGTGAAAGGCTGAAATATCTTTTTGTTACGCTATAGGATGGTTGCCTTAATCTTCATAATTCAATTCACTCCTTGAAAAAAATAATTAACCAATGTATGTATTTCGAATACGGCGCCTTTTCTCATCAATGTGCATGAATTTCCCATTGTAGAGGAAGGTAAGAGGAAAGATACCATCAAATATTTAGAAGAAAAAAACTATTTTTTACTTGATCGTTTAAAGTAATGAATCTTAAACCATTCTGATTTTCGAAACATAAAATCTACAATCCNAACTATTTTTTACTTGATCGTTTAAAGTAATGAATCTTAAACCATTCTGATTTTCGAAACATAAAATCTACAATCCAGCCAAATTTTTGAAACGCTCTCGGAAAAGTTGACAAAGTGAATGATTATAGTATGTACATATGAACAGAGAAACATAATATTTTAGAAGTTAAAGACAACTAATAATGATCTATTAGGTGATACACGATACGGAACAAGTATAGGCCTAAAACTGAAATAGAATTTATGGTTCAAACCTGTATGCAGACCAGCTTCCTTTGAATCCTGAAATGCGTTCAAAACACTTGGCAATATTTTGAAACCTGGCAGTACATTGTTTTGCAACTGTACTTGTGAGCCAGCGCTAGAAGACACTGGCAGTTAGGAAACAGACATTGCTATGTCTGTTAGTGGTGGTGGAAAGCGTCTGGCCACTTCCTGCCACTCTATACGTGGAGAGGGCGAATAAGTAGACTGCAACACACAGTGATGTTTTGTACATTGCGTTATGTCTGACACACTACACCGTTTTTTAATTCTGACTGATATAATAGGTGAGTGTATTCTTCTAAATGTTGTGTTTATTTATTTTTGAGTCCAGCACTGTCTCTTTTTGTTGTGTACTAATATTTGTTCGTGTCATTTTTTGTTATTTTTACAGAAGAAGTAGAATTACCTTCTTAATGCACTTGTATGGGAAAGGAATATTAAAAGCGGAACGACTTAACTAACTAGCATAGATTTTGTACATTGTTATTTTATTTTTGTTGAATAACAATCAAGGTTAATGTTTTTCAATAAATATAATCTAAAATTATGTAAAATAAATGTAATATTAATTTAGGACGCATCTAAATATGGACTTTTAGACAAAACAACACTTGCCAATGCATACAGTATCTGCAGTACTTAGGAAATATTTACATAGCAAGGAAATATATAATTGAGTGTGCATCAGAAAGTGGCTATTCATATTCATGATTCCATGAAATGCTCATTTCATAATAGCAAAAAGTATTGTTTATTTTATTGTCCTAAAAATTGCCTATTTAACATGGTTTGATCCTATTATCCCTTCGATTTCAATACAGTTTTGCCTTAATGTAATTATATAATTTTTTTCTGAGGAAGTGTATCACAAAATTTGAGTGTTATTAAATTGTAATTTCTTTAAGCACTCCATAACTTAAAAGCGTGTTGTAAAATATTCAAAGAATAGTAAAAAACCGAACAACCAACTGAAATAAATAATAAAAATAAAATTTCCGCCATCGGTGGCTTCAAATAAAAACATTATTGCCGTTACATAAACTAGGAAGAAAAGAAACATCACAGATTTCTAGTAAAACCTTCTGTAATAAAGAATAAACAATTATCGTTGAACATTACATATATTTTTCATGCAATACGGACATGCACTACATGAACCACTTACCTCCATCTCGTCAATCGAACACAAGAGGTGATGTCTCGACGCGTCGTGGCTTTCAGTCAATGCTTTACAGTGTTGAAAGTTCATAGGAAATGACTGATGTTTATGCGTGTTCCGTGTTAAATGTAGATTTTTTAATAAAAGGAATGTATATTTAAAAGGAGTGGATGTGACTGGGAAAATACTTGTGCAGAGAAGCGAAGAGAGCTTGTTAATTCGTTTGTAGAGTGACAATCTAGCAGCGCATTAGCGCTCACTACCGGGCAGATCTTGGTGTCGTAGCGGCCATCCTAGGAGAAGTACCTAGAAGGAGGAATGCCGAGTTCAGAACACTAGTGGAAGGCTCAGGTACAGCCAGTGCAAAGAAGTGGCGAGACTTCTGATACACCCTTAACAGCGACACATGTAAGTAACACTAGGATAAATCTCGAATTAAAAAAAAGCAAGCAAATTTGTTAAAAAGTACTTGCCGCACGTAAGAATATTCGTTTAGATGTGCATGATAAAATTGGAAATCCATTCAATCAAAATATATCTTCACAATAGCACACGGATGAGATTCTGTGACTACTAAGCTCATTTCGTGTTTCAATTTCGTTGATTAATGGACCTCACATTATCGCCGCCTTGCCTTAGTAAATTGGACCAACTGTAACTCTTGATGCTGCTGAAGATGGACTGGAGCAGGATTGGGTGAAAGTAGCTGAGCGTACGGAATGTATTAAGTGTTAGTTTTCTTGTGACTTGGACTTGCTACAACCTGATAATAGTCAGCAGACGAAGACAAATTATATAAATATAAATTCAAAAGCTGATTACAGTTGCATCAAGAGGAAGTGTAGTACTTAAAAATATAATTGCAATCAGACCTGGTTTAAAGAAAATATAACTAAACTAAAATAAGAAATTGCGAAAATGTGAGTGCTAATTAAGACACAACGTGCTACAAAATACAGAAAAAATGTATAACCAGGAAATAAGAAAACTCAACAGTACGCATTGTCCTGCGAGTGTGGTGAATGTCCTCTGAGGTAAAGTAAAGCAAGACGTTTACCAATTAATCAACGTTCACTTCAGAGAAAACAGGCAGATAGCAATACATGCAACGTTTAATTTGAGCAAACTAACAACAATGTTAACGACAGAATGCAACAATGAAGAAGTGTGGTTAGAACTTGCATGTCGGAACTGCTCTCAAGGATGTTATAATATAAGGAAAGGGAAACATATTACAGAATGAGGAAGAACCAACTTTAACAGAAAAATTATTTTAGGAAACTTAACTAAAGTAAAATACAATGGTAAATAGCTCTGAATATGGGACTCGAAAAGAGCTAAATGCGATATTTAAGATAAATGAAGTGTTACATCACGAAGTAATCGATCAAATGCATGAAATGGGAAAGTTCCTGCGGGTACTCCAAAATATTTATTAATACTGATTTCAAAAAAAAAAGAAATGTTCATAATGTGATATACTTTAATTTATATCTTCCTTTCAATACGTCACTTGAGTAGGATAACATGGCAAATCGAACAAACTCTTGCAAACATCTATCTTGTTTAATAAAATCAAAACATTAGAGGAAATAGAGAAAAAATATATTTATATAAAACTCTCAATTTACTAAATTCTACAACTTAAAAAAAAATAATGTTACGCAGAATACTCCTAAATTATTTCAGAATACACAACCAGAAATAATGAAAAAATTTTCAAACCGAGATTATTCTGATAAATGACGGCTAATAATAAGTAGTTTGATTTATAAAGGGAGAAAAGCGTATCTACTATTTTACTGGTATTTTTCAACACTTACAACAAAATTGCAATAGAAGACTGAGAGAAAAATTGTGAAGCGAAAAAAAAATATCAATCCCAGATGTTACTGTATAACTGAAGAAAAACCCAAGAAATTACTCTTAGGAATTGAAAGATTCTTGAGATAAATATACTCATCCTCATACTAGAGAATTTGGAAGGTTTAGGCTGTCGTAGATACACATATAGNAGATTCTTGAGATAAATATACTCATCCTCATACTAGAGAATTTGGAAGGTTTAGGCTGTCGTAGATACACATATAGGCAATTCATGATAGACAGAGACTTGTCCAGTGAGCCTGCGACTGCTAAACCTTAATGAGTTCTACCAAGGACAAAAAACTAAACTTGTATTCAACATCGGGGACAAAGGATGGTACGTCCGCTCGCATCATCGATAGCTGTTAAATGTTTTTATGGCGATGTAATAAAGTGGAGGAAAATTCCGCCAGCTCGGAGGCAATAAGAAGGCAGCTCCGTAATTGGACTTGGGTGCCGTATGCTAGTAATGTGCACATATGAAATGTACTTCAATTAGGAAAAGTAGCTGGTATTGGCGCTGTCACTTAGAATATAATCACACTCTTTGTATGCAGGATGAAATCTGTTACCAGAGTATCTATAGCTATAATCCGACTGAAGAGGAAGAAGTTGTAGATACGATCTGTGCATAATTACAGCAGACGTTCTACAAAGTCAATACCTTCGCTGTTGTGGATGATCTCAATGTCCGGGTTGGAGAAGAAAATCAAGTTCGGGAGAACGAAATGAACAGACATATTATTAGTATTATGAATGATAGTGACGAACAACTGACTGATCTCTGGACCAGTTTCGGGGTGGTTACAGGTAGCTCTATCTTTCCACACAAGACATGGGTTTTCCCTGACCATTGCATACAAAACCAAATATATCATTTAACTATTAGTGATATGTGGTAAACTTCGCAGTTCCACGTAGGAAGTATGAGTTTTGCAGTGACCACATATAATACTTTGGAAATAGCAGCCAAACAGGGTACTTGTCGACAGCAAGGACGAAGTACGATCTCTTTCAGTTTCCGGGAATTCAATAGAGTCGGAAAACAGTTGTGATTCTAACTAAAGAACTTATTGAAAAATTGGTTAAAAAATATACCGACAATCACCAACAACAGGAGTCGATAAAATGACGTAAACCAATAGTTATGAAGAAGTATTGGGTTCAACAGAGCGAGGCAATAAGGATGTTTGTGGAGTAGCAGAGGGCTTGTAAACACAACTCAAAACTATTACTAACACAAAGGACAAACTACGATTAAGTTAACAGCGACATCAAGAGGNGGCTTGTAAACACAACTCAAAACTATTACTAACACAAAGGACAAACTACGATTAAGTTAACAGCGACATCAAGAGGAGTTTTCGGCAATAAAAGCAAAACCTCAATAATAATCGTGCAAAAAAAGCAGAGTTGGTGGCGAGTACTTGTGACAGTAAACATTTCATGTCACGAAATGAATGACAAAGATATTCGTCACCTGCGAAAAATTGGTGAAAATAAAATTAGTAAACTGCTGACGATACAAAGTACGGAATCACATGGTTAGTGAAGAAGAACTAATTGAAGAAGAATATGAGGATTGTATAATTAACTTGGACCCATCACTAAATGGGAATTATCGTAGAAATAAAGTGTTTACAAATGGCAAAGCCCCATGACTAGATATTTAAATTATTTCTCACGAAGCACTCAGTACGGACATAAGTTTCTGCTGATGTCTTTCAGCGATTGATTAAGAATATCTCGTACCAAGATAAGTTAAGCATGGAACAGAAGAACGGCCTACAAAAAAAATACCTATAAAATTATCTATTGGATGGAAGCAATATGATTAGTAGCCTGTTGTACTCGCTGCTACCCACNTAACTTGGACCCATCACTAAATGGGAATTATCGTAGAAATAAAGTGTTTACAAATGGCAAAGCCCCATGACTAGAAATTTAAATTATTTCTCACGAAGCACTCAGTACGGACATAAGTTTCTGCTGATGTCTTTCAGCGATTGATTAAGAATATCTCGTACCAAGATAAGTTAAGCATGGAACAGAAGAACGGCCTACAAAAAAAAAATACCTATAAAATTATCTATTGGATGGAAGCAATATGATTAGTAGCCTGTTGTACTCGCTGCTACCCACNAAAAAAAATACCTATAAAATTATCTATTGGATGGAAGCAATATGATTAGTAGCCTGTTGTACTCGCTGCTACCCACAATGAAATTTTTCACATGTTTTCTGAACAACATCAAAATAGCCAGAGAATGAGAAGAGAACAAGCAAGGTCCAGAGGAGACTTCGCATGTTTAACCATCTCGGGATCAATGCCAATGATTGAAGAGCTGTTCTTAGAGATGTTCGTATACTTTGAGAAGGTTTTTGAGAGCATTGTGGGAAATAATAATAATAATGGCGTGTGGGGAGTGCACCTAGGGCAAGGCAACACCCTCTGAGTGACGGTCTTTCCAGCTGGGACCCGTAGGTGACCGTCATCCCCGGGCATGACANACACCCTCTGAGTGACGGTCTTTCCAGCTGGGACCCGTAGGTGACCGTCATCCCCGGGCATGACAGAAATGAAACTAGAATAAAGCGGCGCTGGAAAAGATGATGTGGAGAACAATGAAAGTGTTGGAAATTCTGTGAAAGATGATGGATAAATCAAGATGTATTATGGGTGCAATAGGGTTTGTCCAAATGTTTATTATCTAAGCCCGTAACAGGGAAACCTGGCATCAGAAAAGGATAGTTTGATGTCTTCCATTTGGTTTTTGGGGCTACTCGACGTTGTAATGCGAAAAGCAATGAACCACTGCATAGGCATGAGAGGGAGACCAAACGAACGACTAGGGAATGGGTATTTTTCAGATGACTTAATACATATTGGCCTGAAGTTTTAAAGACGTACAAGGTAGACTGAATGACCAAAAGGCGGAAGGAGAAAGAGTATCTCTCAAAATAAAATTCAGTAAAACTGAACCAAAATTTATACTTAACCAGTTTCGTCCCGAATTCATTTGCGAGCCCAGGTGTTGGAATCATGTAAAATTCTAGTGTGTTTGCTTGTGTCGAGCGCGCTTCTTACGACCAATGCACAGGATGCTGCATGCTCTATGCTTCTTACGACCAATGCACAGGATGCTGAATGCTCTATGTAGTAAGCATTTGCCTTGTATAAACGAGAGGTGCAGAAACGTTCGCAGATCAGATCACTTATAACGAAGGCACTAAAAACACTGGAAAATGATTTAATGCTGTCGTGGACACTGGGACTGTATGGGTGAACCCATTCAGACTCACTTTAATCTACGGCTTCATGTGTTGCGAACAAGACATTTTTAATGAGTGTCGTGTTTAAGTCGTTCAGTACTTGTTTAGTTGTCACAGCCCATAAGCTGTAGACTTCGTATTCGGCTAAAATTAAACGAACCTTTCATAACCTAGTACAGTAGCACAGTTCACTAATAAGTTACCTACAGGGAAAGTCATTAGGGAGTAAGTCTCGTTGTGTACAGTACCAGCACAATATAAACTTCATGTGGGTTATGTTGTATACACTGGGTGTGAGTAAGANTGCTCTATGCTTCTTACGACCAATGCACAGGATGCTGCATGCTCTATGCTTCTTACGACCAATGCACAGGATGCTGCATGCTCTATGTAGTAAGCATTTGCCTTGTATAAACGAGAGGTGCAGAAACGTTCGCAGATCAGATCACTTATAACGAAGGCACTAAAAACACTGGAAAATGATTTAATGCTGTCGTGGACACTGGGACTGTATGGGTGAACCCATTCAGACTCGCTTTAATCTACGGCTTCAAGTGTTGCGAACAAGACATTTTTAATGAGTGTCGTGTTTAAGTCGTTCAGTACTTGTTTAGTTGTCACAACCAATAAGCTGTAGACTTCCTATTCGGCTAAAATGTAACGAACCTATCATAACCTAGTACAGTAGCACAGTTCACTAATAAGTTACCCACAGGGAAAGTCATTAGGGAGTAAGTCTCGTTGTGTACAGTACCAGCACAATATAAACTTCATGTGGGTTATGTTGTATACACTGGGTGTGAGTAATATGCACAGCCTGTGTTAGCAGTGCTTGCCATGTCGTGATTGTGTTGTGGAGTCGTTACAAGGGTCGCCGACCCACCNATGCACAGCCTGTGTTAGCAGTGCTTGCCATGTCGTGATTGTGTTGTGGAGTCGTTACAAGGGTCGCCGACCCACCATGGGTGAATTACGAGAGGAGAGTATTCACAAGCACATTAGTCGCTTGTGAAAGTGATTCCAGATGGACAAGTCCCAGCACCTTGCGATGCTGCATGCCAGTTGGGCGAGCAGGTAACAAGAGTTACGACTCTGCGGGCGATGACAACAGTCTACATCAGTGCATCGCCGGCGGTGAAAGTTCACAGCCGACCACAGCGCGCGGTTCTACGGCGGCGTCTGCCGCGGTCGCTTCGCCTTCCTTCCCTGCACGGCTCTTTGAAGGCGAACATCAAGCACAGGGATAGTCGGGAAGCTATTGTAGGATGCGGTGAGTGATCGCGAGATCCAAACAGGCTCTCCTCCCACGTGAATTTACCTCGCTCTTATAACCCTTTCGTAACCGGTGTTCACAGTCCGTGAATTTCTCAAACTCTTGCTGTGGCATGTTAATTGTAGATGCCACGTAGTCGACGCTTCAAGCACTATACACATACAAATAAAGGTAAGCCTTTAAAAAATTTCTTCAAATATAAGTGTATAGGAAACATGACTGGAAAAGGTGTAAGATGAGATCGCATGGAAAAGCAAAATCGCTCAAGCGAATATTGAATCTAAGTGAAAGTAATGGCAGTTGGTAACAACCAGCATTAGGCAGCGAACATAGAAGATTGATGAATAGAAAGCCTTGGCAGCAAGAAAACAATTATCTAATTGTGAAAGTAGTTTGAAATGTAGCGTTGTTGTAGAGTGGTGAAGAATGTGTGGCTACAGAAAGAGGCCAATAAGGGAGAGTTCCTTTCATTATTGGGCCACAGTTGTGAGGACACTCCCTGAACTAATGTTTTGCCAGTAAACAACATGAAGACATATCGTGGNCATTATTGGGCCACAGTTGTGAGGACACTCCCTGAACTAATGTTTTGCCAGTAAACAACATGAAGACATATCGTGGCCATATCACGTGCAGCACAGTCGAATAAAGATGAAGACCTCACCATGGTAGCAGCCAATGAGTTGTCAGTTGTGGCCCGAGCATGTAAAGAACTAAATATTACAGGCTTCTGCCAGAACAATTCGTGAAATTCACATGCCTCTAACAGAAGTACAGGTGTTGCAGGGTTTCAAAAGCTATGGAGCCTATTCCACATGGCCGGCAATACCACAAACAATGTGAGTAGGGACAGGAAAAGTTAGTGGAAAATTATGCTGAAAACATTTGTACGTCCGTGTTGATTTTGTAAACGACACACGGATTATTGGCTTTTCCTGGAGAATTCTCAGCCAATAACAGACACACAACAAAATGTAGGCCATTGTGGTAGTTTCCTTTAAGGCAGTAAGAAGTTAATGAACAGATGATACTTTTTGAGTACAAAAAACGAATATAAAGTCTATCCTACAGGTCATCTAACTGCAGAAGTGTATTATGAAGATGATTTCTTTCTTCAATGTGTTGCTGCCACACCTGTGTTTTTCTTTTTTTTGTCAGCTACCAATAGTACGCGATTTCAAGAGGCTTTTAATTGTTTCTGAGCATGGATGGAGAATAAGATAGTTTCATGTACATTGTACAAGATTTACCAAACACATGGCGCATTATCAACACAACTACATTTTTGATTGTAGGCACTTATTTAATTACTCTTTTACAACCTGGTTTTAGTATAATTTACCGATCATAAATAAATATTTTTGATCATGAAAGATTCCAGAAATATTGATTTCTGATTTACTGCAACATATAGCGATGCCATGATTTTCATGAAGTTGCAACAGGTCGAAGTGGACAACATTCACTATCGATATCATTGAACAATTTTTGTAAAAATGTTAACGTAGCTAATTTATTTTTGATGAGCCGAAAATTATTTCCTGTACAATTTAAAACTTTAATATACATTTTTAATAAGTAGTAGGAAATAAAAAGTTCCCTGTGATGGGATAGGTGCTAGGGACGAGGGGATGAGACGATAGCCATTTTGGATAATGCCACATGGCTGTTTTTTTTTCCTTTTTACCCTCAAAAACCGCCAAAATCGCCATAATTTCCGCAAAAATTTTCCGAATTTCCCTAAAAAACCGCAAAATTTTTCACAAAATTTTTTTTTGCACATTGCGGCTGGTATTTGCTCAATCCAGACGAATCCGGCAGAAATTGTGCAAATGCTCCATGGATTGTGCAATAATTTACAAACATGCACTGTCATTCCATGCCAGCACTATCCAACTTGTCTGCAGAATGTTCGAGTTCATTGCCCCATCATGCAACTTCTCTCATTCCTTCCAGTCTCTCTGCCCCTCGCCCGTTCTCTCTAGCCTGCTCTATCACTTAAGGTTTCCTCATATTCTTTCCAGTCTCCAGTATTTTATCTCTTGTCTTTAATTTTCATACTTCTTCATTCGTTCCTGCCTCTCTCGTCTAATAGATTATCTCTTCGGGGGTTTTCTCAGATTCTTTCCAGACTCCCTTATTTATTCTCTGGTATTTTATTTAACATGCTCCCTCATTCCTTCCAGTTTCTCTCTCCCTCTCCCGTTCGTTCTATCTCTAAAAAGGGAAGGGGGCTGTATTTCCCGCATCATTAAAGATACAGCCACCAAAATCATAATATTGCTATCCCCGGACAACGAAAACAACCATAGGTAAATTATGCCGTTAGCCCACTTATAATCATAGTTGGCTGTAATTTCCGAACGATTTAATATACAGCTACCAAATTCAAAACATAGGCATCGCTCCCGATGACAAAAAGGACCGCAGTGTTAAGTATGCCCAAATCCTACCTATAAAATAGTTGGCTGTAATTTCCGTAAATTCATAACATAGACACAACCCCGTAAGACAAACAGTGCCGCAGGGTTTACCANCATTATTGGGCCACAGTTGTGAGGACACTCCCTGAACTAATGTTTTGCCAGTAAACAACATGAAGACATATCGTGACCATATCACGTGCAGCACAGTCGAATAAAGATGAAGACCTCACCATGGTAGCAGCCAATGAGTTATCAGTTGTGGCCCGAGCATGTAAAGAACTAAATATTACAGGCTTCTGCCAGAACAATTCGTGAAATTCACATGCCTCTAACAGAAGTACAGGTGTTGCAGGGTTTCAAAAGCTATGGAGCCTATTCCACATGGCCGGCAATACCACAAACAATGTGAGTAGGGACAGGAAAAGTTAGTGGAAAATTATGCTGAAAACATTTGTACGTCCGTGTTGATTTTGTAAACGACACACGGATTATTGGCTTTTCCTGGAGAATTCTCAGCCAATAACAGACACACAACAAAATGTAGGCCATTGTGGTAGTTTCCTTTAAGGCAGTAAGAAGTTAATGAACAGATGATACTTTTTGAGTACAAAAAACGAATATAAAGTCTATCCTACAGGTCATCTAACTGCAGAAGTGTATTATGAAGATGATTTCTTTCTTCAATGTGTTGCTGCCACACCTGTGTTTTTCTTTTTTTTGTCAGCTACCAATAGTACGCGATTTCAAGAAGCTTTTAATTGTTTCTGAGCATGGATGGAGAATAAGATAGTTTCATGTACATTGTACAAGATTTACCAAACACATGNGCTTTTAATTGTTTCTGAGCATGGATGGAGAATAAGATAGTTTCATGTACATTGTACAAGATTTACCAAACACATGGCGCATTATCAACACAACTACATTTTTGATTGTAGGCACTTATTTAATTACTCTTTTACAACCTGGTTTTAGTATAATTTACCGATCATAAATAAATATTTTTGATCATGAAAGATTCCAGAAATATTGATTTCTGATTTACTGCAACATATAGCGATGCCATGATTTTCATGAAGTTGCAACAGGTCGAAGTGGACAACATTCACTATCGATATCATTGAACAATTTTTGTAAAAATGTTAACGTAGCTAATTTATTTTTGATGAGCCGAAAATTATTTCCTGTACAATTTAAAACTTTAATATACATTTTTAATAAGTAGTAGGAAATAAAAAGTTCCCTGTGATGGGATAGGTGCTAGGGACGAGGGGATGAGACGATAGCCATTTTGGATAATGCCACATGGCTGTTTTTTTCNTGTGATGGGATAGGTGCTAGGGACGAGGGGATGAGACGATAGCCATTTTGGATAATGCCACATGGCTGTTTTTTTTTCCTTTTTACCCTCAAAAACCGCCAAAATCGCCAGAATTTCCGCAAAAATTTTCCGAATTTCCCTAAAAAACAGCAAAATTTTTCACAAAATTTTTTTTTGCACATTGCGGCTGGTATTTGCTCAATCCAGACGAATCCGGCAGAAATTGTGCAAATGCTCCATGGATTGTGCAATAATTTACAAACATGCACTGTCATTCGATGCCAGCACTATCCAACTTGTCTGCAGAATGTTCGAGTGCATTGCCACATCATGCAACTTCTCTCATTCCTTCCAGTCTCTCTGCCCCTCGCCCGTTCTCTCTAGCCTGCTCTATCACTTAAGGTTTCCTCATATTCTTTCCAGTCTCCAGTATTTTATCTCTTGTCTTTAATTTTCATACTTCTTCATTCGTTCCTGCCTCTCTCGTCTAATAGATTATCTCTTCGGGGGTTTTCTCAGATTCTTTCCAGACTCCCTTATTTATTCTCTTGTATTTTATTTAACATGCTCCCTCATTCCTTCCGGTTTCTCTCTCCCTCTCCCGTTCGTTCTATCTCTAAAAAGGGAAGGGGGCTGCATTTCCCGCATCATTAAAGATACAGCCACCAAAATCATAATATTGCTATCCCCGGACAACGAAAACAACCATAGGTAAAGTATGCCGTTAGCCCACTTATAATCATAGTTGGCTGTAATTTCCGTAAATTCATAACATAGACACAACCCCGTAAGACAAACAGTGCCGCAGGGTTTACCACACCCTAAACACACTTATAAGCATAGTCGCCTACCATTTCCCATCCAGTGAAGCTATAGTCCTCGAATATATAACATAGATATCGCAACCGACAACGAACAGGACTGTAGTTACAAGTACGCCCTAAGCCCTCGTATAAGCATAGTCGCCTACCATTTTCCACCCACATAAGCTATAGTTACCAAATTCATCTCATAGGTATCACATTCGATGACAAACAGGGTAATTGAAACAAAAAAACTTTAAGCACTTTTATAAACATGATTTCCTTAACATTTCCCACCCACCTAAGCAACGACTACCAAATTCATGTCGCAGTCACCACTTCCGGCGGCAATGAAGGACATGTGGACAAGTAGGCCTTAAGCCCTGTTATAAGCATAGTTTGCCAGCATTGCCAAACCTTTGAAGTTTGGGAACATGTGTCAACCGCCTATGTAGTTAACACTAACAAAGATATACATACAAGTCAGTTGCAAAGTTACCGTTGCATGTAGGAGTGTAGGGACTGAAATAGCACACACATACGCGTCACCCACCACCGCCCTTGTCTTCAACTGCAGGTGTCTACCATCTCGGATCCCCCTCAGCGACAGCTAGCCTACCTACGCCCACCGACATCAAGGCTAAACCTAAATAAACGTTAGAAACAAACAACTATATGCAAAAAATCAGGATATATACAAATGTGCAGCATGCATGATGTACATAGTCGTGGGTAATGGTAAANACTATATGCAAAAAATCAGGATATATACAAATGTGCAGCATGCATGATGTACATAGTCGTGGGTAATGGTAAAATACATATATAGTAATACAAACGAACAGCGCTAGTCCGACACAAGAGCCGGCTGCCCGAGTCATCGCTAGCATGGCTAACCCTTAACAACCATNCAAACGAACAGCGCTAGTCCGACACAAGAGCCGGCTGCCCGAGTCATCGCTAGCATGGCTAACCCTTAACAACCATATAATGAAAAATAAAGAGGTATACAATTGCAGCTATTACAAAACATATGCAGTCGCAGGTTACATTAAAACATATACACTTTAATATAAATAAACCTCATCAGCCTTATGCGAGGGTCAGCTACTGAAGACGGTGGCATATACCCATCTTCAGCTTCGTCGAAGACAAAGCCAAGGTCGTATGATTTTTTCTGCGATTTTAAGATTTTCTAAAAAAATTGCGATTTTTTTTATTTAAATGGTAGATTTTTGTCTAGATGGTGGCCAAAGGTCAAGGTAAATGTCGCATAACATCATCCAATGTCAAGGTTAAGGTTGCTTTTTGTCATGGTTCATGCTATTGTGAGTGAGGCAAATGGGTTTTCTCTGTGTGTTCCCATTACTGTTTTATAAACAAAATATAGCTTTTTTCCCTTCATCACTATTTTAGATGTCAGAAATGTTGGTCAAAGACCAAGGTCACATGTGTCTCGGTTCCTGCTATTGCAAGGGGAGGGAGGCCAATAGGTTTCTCAGTGTTCGCATGTTTTTTCTTCATCCTTAAAAATAAGTTTGTTCATATAATATTCAAAACGAAGTAACTTTTTACTATGTCTTGTATAANAATAGGTTTCTCAGTGTTCGCATGTTTTTTCTTCATCCTTAAAAATAAGTTTGTTCATATAATATTCAAAACGAAGTAACTTTTTACTATGTCTTGTATAACTGAATTTCTCTCATAAAGGGAAGTGCATGTGTGACTCGACTGGCCTGTCACCCTGCAGCCTGACGCGTCTCTCTCTCTCGGCTAGTGCTCTGTGCCATCCCCTCGACNTGACTCGACTGGCCTGTCACCCTGCAGCCTGACGCGTCTCTCTCTCTCGGCTAGTGCTCTGTGCCATCCCCTCGACCAGCCGAGACCTGCAGGGTGCCTGTGCTGCTGGACGACCACCTGCGCTGCCTTACAGACTCTCACGATGCAATGTTGATCGCACAACGTCGGCCAGGCCGGGTTCGTTNGACTCGACTGGCCTGTCACCCTGCAGCCTGACGCGTCTCTCTCTCTCGGCTAGTGCTCTGTGCCATCCCCTCGACTAGCCGAGACCTGCAGTACCTGTGCTGCTCGACGACCACCTGCGCTGCCTTACAGACTCTCACGATGCAATGTTGATCGCACAACGTCGGCCAGGCCGGGTTCGTTNGACGACCACCTGCGCTGCCTTACAGACTCTCACGATGCAATGTTGATCGCACAACGTCGGCCAGGCCGGGTTCGTTCCACTGCTGGTGATGTAGGTTGTGAATGTTGGTCGTAATCTGAATATGATAGTTTAGTTTCAGACGCTTCGTAAAGAAGTCGTTTGCTATTATGTTGTACTAACCAGGAGATCCTGGTCTTGTCTAGCATCGTTTAACACAGCATACACACCCGACACTTGTGTAATATGTAATTGCGCTAGTTGCTCATAACTAGTTTCCTTTACATTTTATTTCATATATGTTTGCATCGGTGTGTAGCAGTGCAGTCCTTATCGCACCCGTGCTTCTTGAATCTGCTATAGTATTTTATTTGAGCCTTATGTGAAGTACATTGCTCGGTGGTTGCACAATATGCATTTNCTTCTTGAATCTGCTATAGTATTTTATTTGAGCCTTATGTGAAGTACATTGCTCGGTGGTTGCACAATATGCATTGGTATGTAGTGGAATTCATGTGCCTCTATACTGTAGTGTAGCTTGGTCGGAGGGTGTAAGTAGGGAATCGTTTGCTATTCTGCTGTAATATCCAAGGTTACCACAACAGTTTTCAGATGCATGGTCTTGTCTATCAACGACGTATGCGATGTACAGTGCTCGTCGCTTGTGCAATACATGTTGGTTGGTAGGTGTTTATAACTACCTTATTTTTTATGTCTGCTGGTAGCAGTGCTACGCGATGGTAATTTTTTTTTGGTCAAACAAAATGTGCAGCGTTCGTTGCTTGCGCAATATGCATCGGCTGGTATGTGTTTATTTGCATATTTAACTTATCATCGATATGTAGCAGTGTCTCGTCGTCTCCTGCATGACCACTGGTTTAAATGCATGATATTTAGTGTCAGGCAAACGAACACAGCCTTTACAAGAAATGTAATGTGTTTTCAAATTATCACAGCTGGTAAATTAGTGTACTGCACTTGACACATAGCAGAATTTTTTTTAAGTTGGTCCTTGTGAATATTAACTCTTTTTCCTGCTGATGGGCATTCGAGCTTTTTCCTAAAGTTCTCGTTGCAATAGCAACACTGATATCACTATTACAGACCGTGGAACTATCATGTGTTATTTATTATAGTAGAGGTTCGATATGACATCGTGCTCGCAGTACTCNTTTCAGATGCATGGTCTTGTCTATCAACGACGTATGCGATGTACAGTGCTCGTCGCTTGTGCAATACATGTTGGTTGGTAGGTGTTTATAACTACCTTATTTTTTATGTCTGCTGGTAGCAGTGCTACGCGATGGTAATTTTTTTTTGGTCAAACAAAATGTGCAGCGTTCGTTGCTTGCGCAATATGCATCGGCTGGTATGTGTTTATTTGCATATTTAACTTATCATCGATATGTAGCAGTGTCTCGTCGTCTCCTGCATGACCACTGGTTTAAATGCATGATATTTAGTGTCAGGCAAACGAACACAGCCTTTACAAGAAATGTAATGTGTTTTCAAATTATCACAGCTGGTAAATNATATTTAGTGTCAGGCAAACGAACACAGCCTTTACAAGAAATGTAATGTGTTTTCAAATTATCACAGCTGGTAAATAGTGTACTGCACTTGACACATTGCAGAATTTTTTTAAGTTGGTCCTTGTGAATATTAACTCTTTTTCCTGCTGATGGCCATTCGAGCTTTTTCCTAAAGTTCTCGTTGCAATAGCAACACTGATATCTCTATTACAGACCGTGGAACTATCATGTGTTATTTATTATAGTAGAGGTTCGATATGACATCGTGCTCGCAGTACTCNCTATTACAGACCGTGGAACTATCATGTGTTATTTATTATAGTAGAGGTTCGATATGACATCGTGCTCGCAGTACTCTTGCGTCTATATTGAATCTTTATTATATATTATTAGGTGTCTTACATTTGTCATGTATGGACGGTTTCATATGCTAAACGTGTTTTCCCCATACCTACATGTTAGGCTGATGCTGTTTATTGCGACCTTTCACCCTCACAGTCGAAACAGACTGCTGCAGTCCCCCAGTGCTCTCAGAACCACCGAGCTGCAACCCTCACTAATGGTTGGATCGAAACAGAGTGCATCTGACATTTTTTGAGCTACTTGCACCGAGTACTGCATGCATGTGTGAGTAGTCTACATGCTGCATATCGGAATTCGGTCATGTGTCGACACCAGTGTTCCTAGCGGCCGCCATCGGTAATGCAAACGATGTTGGCATCCCCCTGACAGGTGATAGGGGAAATGAAGATTGTTGAAGACCACCGCGACCCTAGCAGATGATGGTCCTGAAATCTAGCAGTCAACTGGAGAAACTAAGATGGTGAGAGCATCTGTGTGTATTGCTCAAACTAAACAAAATCTAGTAATTTTTTTCCTAGTGATGGAGGTGAACTTAATATTAGCGTGGGTTAAGATAAATGAATATCATAGAATAAATTTATGCATTTTAACATTATTTTACAGACTTGACATAAAAAAGAAAACATAAAAATATTTTATACACTCTTAACCTATTCTTCATTCGAGCAATCAAGACACCCTTATTCGCATATACCGCACAGCAGTTACCACATGGGTAAGTCTTNACCCTTATTCGCATATACCGCACAGCAGTTACCACATGGGTAAGTCTTGTAGACAATGGCAAATGGACAGTTACTATCTTCATGGAATTCGGCACTGGTGCGGTTAGCGAATGTCTCGGCACAAAACTTGCAATTGCTTCCTGTTGAATGACAAACATTGTATTTGCACTACTTGTTATGTCTATATCACTGTGGTTAAACACAGCATCGCAGTTATCACAGTGGAACGCCTTGTATGCTGGGCTGAACATGCAATGGCTACTTTCATGTCGGTGTGCATTACAAATTTGCTAAAAGTATTTCCACAATAGTAACATTGATACAGTCATGCTTGCAGTGACTCTTCAGGACCCTTTGCTGTTTACTATGCCGATGGTGTTACAGATGGTAAGTCTTCAACCATTGATTCCATCTTCACTTTGATACAGGCCACAATCTGCTTTCCTCCACCACTATGCTTGCCAACGAAATTACATCTGTTTGTACATGATGCTCGCTTGTATGCTGTTCACTTTGCATGCTAGTTTGCATTGCCCATCTTGGGTTGCTAGAGTAGATGACTGCTGGCTGTGTGGTGCAAGCATCAGCATGGTTGCTGGACTGAAATATGTTGCCTTATCAGGTCGATCGTCGTCTTGTCTGCGAATTTGTCCATTCGATCACTCAACTTCTTTACACTCGTTCATCTTTCAGTGTTGGGGGTGTCTTGTTTTTCTCTTGCTGCTGCTGCTCTCTCCCGATGTCTTACTTCAACTCCTGGAACGTGGTGTGTCTGTAGCGGTAGCACTTCCTTGAAAACATGCCAGGCATGTGAGACAGCCAAGAATCTCTTCGTCCTGTTGCAGATAGACTGAGAGGTGTTTGTAGACAGATTTTATTTCAAGTCGCACATATGTGAAAAGGAATTCTTTATGCAGGTATACAAGCTCGGTATCTTTGTCAAGTGCTGATTTAGTTTTTTCCATATGTCACGATAGATGATATAATTTTGTGATCGCTAGAACAGCATCCTATTATTTTCACAATGCCCACTCGACGAGAGAAATAAGTTCTGTTTGATGTGTTTTGGTACGAACTGCTTTTATAGACCTAAAAGTGAGTAGGGTGGACAGAAGCGTTATCCTCTACCAACACCAGTTTATTCGAAGCTATATTTAAAAGTGAGATGCTAATATTTAGAGTTTGATATCATGTTGAAAGCATCCGACATGAAGCTCTAACTTCTGACTTATTATATGCACTTGGTTCTTGGGGGGCTGTGTGTGTTATGCTACACTGTGCTGCATACAACCTTCGCCTGTGGGGTTTGTCAGTTAGTCGGTGGTTATGTATGGATCACCTAGTCTAGCTTCTGCGGCTTCAGGAACTCCAGAGCTAATAGAACCTACACTAGCTCCATCGACTTCTTGACCCATAGCTTCGACTTCTTGGTTCCTGTATTATTCCTCCTCAACCTTATCATCTGTGTATTTGACTGAGGAGTCAATGTGTCTACCAGCCAATTAGAGTTATTACAACATTACCGCGCATCGTGTTTAAAAACAGTAGGCATTAAAGGAAATAAAAGGGTTGCAGAAATTTATTATGGGAAGCGCGAGCCATATAGACCTACAGAAGTTGTAAACGATAAACATATACTGGTAGCATGTAAAGTGAAAAAAACGAAAATGTTAGAACTAGACAAGAGAGTGAGAATGCAATGCTGCCTCCAGAACTGGTGTTGATGTTGTGAAAACTGTACTGAAATGTACTTATTATACTGAAGATAACGTCTGTACTAAATACTCAGATGTTTAACCCAGAAGATTATAATTCCATATCATATAGTATTTTTACAGTGAAAATTTTGGGCTCACTATGGGATTGGACCTACACTACCTTATTTTCAAGGTTGGTGCACAGTCTCCAGCACTGCCAGGGTGCATTTGTTTTCAGATGACTGAATAGCAAAGTACATATATAGTCTAAATATAAATGATTTGTTGCTTTCTTACTCCTATTTAGCAAGTTCACACATTTACTGTTATTTCTATATAAATTGTACTTATTTGAAATATGTACATGCATATATAATATTTAAAACAAAATAAATTGTTACCTTGTAGTGTATAACTGAATTCCTCTCTTGTAATGGAAAAGTGCATTAGTGACTCGGCTGATCTACCACCTGGAAGACTGTCACACACATCTCTCTCTCTCTCTCTCTCTCTCTCTCTCTCTCTCTCTCTCTCTCTCTCTCTCTCATGGTTGGTGTTCTGTGCCATCCCTTCGACTTGCCGGTCGACCACCTGGGCTGCCTTACAGATTCTCACAATGTTAGTTGATCGCGCAACTCTAAACAGCTTGGATGTGTTCCACTGCTAGTGATGTGAGTGCTGACTGTACTCTGCATGTGATGGTTTCGTCTCAGTCGGTTCGTAAGAAAGTCGTTTGCTATTCTGTTGTACTGACCAGGATGGCCTGGTCTTGTCTAGCTTCGTTTAACACACAGCATACAGCACCCGATGCTTGTGTAATATGTGATTCCATTGGTTGGTAAGTGCTTATAACTATTTTCCTTTACAATTTTTTTATATCTTTTTGCGTCAGTGTGTGGCAGTAATATCTCCCTTGCGCGAATAATGTTTAATAAAAAGTATGTTGTTTTGTGGCAAGCAAAGGAACACAGTATTTACAGGTCGCGTAATATGTATCGCACTTGATGCATTGCAGTCATTTTTGAGGTTGATTCTTGTGATAATTTGTTATTTCTCACGTTTGCATGCGTTCTATCGTTTACTAAACTTCTTGGCGTGATAGCAACAACGATATCACTATTATAGACTGTGGCTGTCAGTTTTTTTAATATATATTGTGACTCATTATGGCATCGTGATCGTGATGTACTTGCATATATGCCAGTCCTTTATTGTATGTTACATTACTGACTTTTGATGTAAAGAATTGTTTCATATATTTTAAACTCGGTTTCCCTGACCCTCGCATTAGGGTGATGGTGTAAATTTATATTAATGCGTACATGTTTTAATGTTATCTGCGAGTAATAATGTCTTGTAATAGGTGCAATTGTATGCATCTCCTGTTAGCGATGACTCGGGCCGCCGGCCCTTGTGTCGGACAGATGATGTTCGTTTATATTACTATATATGTATTTTACAATTACCCATGGCTATGTACATCAGGCATGCAGCACATTTGTATATATCTTGCTTTTTTGCAAATTGTTGTTTGTTCTATGTTACCCATGCTAACATTTATTTATTTTCACACGCTCTTGCACACACACGCACACACACACACACACACACACACATATGTATATATATATATCTATATATATACAGCCTGGATGTCGGTGGGCGAAAGGAGGCTAGCAGTCGCTGAGGGTGATCCGAGTTGGTAGACACCTGTGGTAGCTGATGACAAGGGCGGTGGTGGGCGATGCGTGTGTGCTATTTCAGCCCTTACACTCCTACACTCCTACATGCAATTGTAACTTTGCACTTGTATGTATACTTTTATTTTCTTTACAAACATGGATGGTTGTTACATTTTCCCGAACTTTAAAGGTTTGTAAATGCTGACAGACTATGCTTATAACA
Organism: Clitarchus hookeri; assembly: GCA_002778355.1. NCBI lineage: Eukaryota > Metazoa > Arthropoda > Insecta > Phasmatodea > Phasmatidae > Clitarchus > Clitarchus hookeri. The sequence continues at coordinate 340,017 of NQII01002158.1, forward strand.
GGTATTAAGGCCANATGGTTGTTACATTTTCCCGAACTTTAAAGGTTTGTAAATGCTGACAGACTATGCTTATAACAGGTATTAAGGCCTACTTGTCCTTATCTCCTTGATCGCCATCGGAAGTGATGTCAGTAATATGAATTTGCTGGTCAAAGCTTCGGGGGTGGGAAATATCAGGCACTATGCTTATAAGAGAGTTAAATGTTTATTGCTCCTACCACCCTGTTTATCATCGTAGGTGGTGCATATGTTATGAATTTGGTAGCTGTATCTTAAACAGTTAGGAAATCACAGCCAAATATGCTTATAAGTGGGCTTAGGACGTACTTGATACCCGCGCTGTGTGACTCTAGGCTAGTGTGCATGGACAGGTTTCGCTCAGTGTCGCGCAGGTGAAATGACAGAGCATGAGACTCGTCCCCCACCAGAACGCCAGGTGAAAGGTGACCAGAAAGATTAACAGGAGACCAAAGTGGCATCAGACAACGGTAGTGGGGGAACATCCAAAATGGAGGGTTCGAAAAGCAAGAGAGGGGAAGGGTGAAAATGAAGGAGATCGGAAGGAATATGAGAAACCCCCCTCCCCCTTAGGGATAGAACGAACGAGAGAGGGAGAGAGAAGCCGGAAGGAATGAGGGAGCATGAGAAAAAAAGACAAGAGAAAGAATAAAGGTGACCGGAAGGAATATGAGAAGCAACCCCAAGGAATAATACAATGGACAAGAGAGAGAGGCAAGAACGAATGAGGGAGCATGAGAAATAAAAGACAAGAGAGATAATATGGGAGACCGGAAGGAATATGAGATAACCCCACGGGATAGAGCATTCTAGAGAGAATGGGCGTGGGGGAGAGAGGCTGGAAGGAAAGAGAGACGTTGCATGATGTTTCAATGAACTCGAACATTCTTCAGATAAGTTGGATGGTACTGGCATGGAATGACAAAGCGTGATTGTAAATGATTGCACACTCCGACAGACATTTGCACTAATTCTTCCAGATTCCTCTGGATTCAACAAAAGGCAGTCGCATTGTGCAAAAAAAATTTTTTTTGTGAAAACATTTGCTGTTTTTGAGGGAAATTCGAAAAATTCTTGGGGAAATTCTAGCGATTTTGATTGTTTTTGAGGGAAAAAAGGGAAATTCTGAAGGATAAAAGAGAAAAAAAGTGCTGCATGACATAATCTACGATGTGCGACGGCTTGTCCCATCGTCGCTATCCCTAATTTATTGGCTGGAAACTGCCTGTTTCCTACTACTGACGTCTTTTCTCACCAGTTCAAAAATCACTGAATTTTTTTTTAAATTTCCCATAACAAATTGGCTGCATGAACTTCTAGAGAATATCTTGTGACTGTCAACGTTTATATCTCTTGCAGTGTAAAAACTTGACCCCATGGCGTAGCCAGCCAGTGTCCTTGAAAATATCATCACACTGTGATAATGAAAATATCATCACCCACTTTAGAAACTTATATGTTAAAGAACTTATCACGAGGAAAGTGCAAACCAATGGTTTTAAGAAACAAGTTATCTGAATTACGGGAACATTAATTTGTATGTAGCAAAGAAATTATGAAAATGTTATGTTTAGCTATATATAACATTAATGATCAATTTCGCTAGAATAGCGCAAGTCAAATTCTTAGGAAATCTATGTGAGTCATCTCGTTTCAAGTTATTTTCCCCAATAAAATTTATATTTTAAAAAAGCCTGAGCAGTAAACTAAAATTAAGGATAATAATGTTGCATAGCATTTATATGATTTTTAGCTGAAATTTAACGTCTACATTAGACCACTTTTGGTATTTGTCTTTAAATTTTTAGTCAAAATATTTATAAATTTATTAAAAAGTTGAAGTTCATTTTCTACATACCTGGTATTATTATACAATTAATTTTAATGTCATGATAAAAATGAAGCAAATATTCTTAACAATTTTAACAAAACTAGAGAAGTATGCTGGATAGACTTCTTATACCAGACATCAGCAGATGAATATTACAGACCAAAGAGATACACATAGATAAGAACATGTGAAAAGAACTCTGTTGGAAATATTTGATTTTTAACTTTTTCTTTACATCTTCCGTTTTGCATAGATTTGGGTTGAGGTTCTTATTTTTTTGTTATATTTCTGCCATTGTTCCAAAAAAAAAACACATGCCAGCGAGGTAAAAAATTCGTCCTCTAGTCCATTAAGTTGGTATCGAAACCTCTAGATCAATTTAATTACTGAATAATGGGGCTGACACATGTAAGCTGGTAGCGCTGTGCGTTATCGACTTCTCATTTAGAAATACTTTGAGCATGTCGGTATTGGTACGATATATCACTCCCAGAGGGTATTGGAAATCTATGGCGATATATCGCAAATATAGCTTATATTGACATCGCAAATATCGATCATATGATATTGCTAATATCACATCTCGTAATATCGCGGCATGTGAAATATTGCTATACAGTACAAAGGAACAGGAAAATTTCGCATTTTAAACTACCTGCACGCTAGACTCCATGGTACTATGTATTTTCCAATCCTCAGCTGTGTCTTCATTGGCTGCTGTCCCGGCTCCAGTGTACAGGATTCGGCGCTTGTTCCCTTGCAGCTATGTTGTTGACGTGTCTATTATATTGCGATACNCCCGGCTCCAGTGTACAGGATTCGGCGCTTGTTCCCTTGCAGCTATGTTGTTGACGTGTCTATTATATTGCGATACAATTACAAACATAGCAGAAATGTACGCGTGTTTGATGTCTAGTTTATCCAGAAATGAGTATTCGCGGAAATTTACAGTCGCTGTCTACGCAGCGTTGAACCCTACCGCCGCCGCGATATTTCAGAAATGTTGTTTCGTGATCGATATATCGGCGTATCGCACGGCCTTAGTGACTGGAAGCGACTCCGCCACAAGGTTTGCTCGCAGAACCACGCGAGCTGCCCGGCGTTCGTGTTTGGTGTGGACACTTGAACGCTCCTATAGCTGCGAGGCGAGGACGACCCGAGCGAAACAGTGAGGCGAAAGTAAGTTTGTGAAGCGGGGACCTGTGGATGCGCTCGCTAGGGGTTGAAGCAGTGCGGAGCTGGAAATAGCAGTTGGTGTACGTGTGAGGGGTAGGTTGGGGGTGGAGGTGCAAACCTGGTGAGGTGCTGCAGCGTCCAGCTCCAGACGGCCGGAGCGTCGTGCAGCCCGAAGCCACGCTACGTTGCAACTGGCCTTCTGGAACAGAAAGCAAGCGGGGGCAGGCACATTAGCCACACGTGCCTGCCGTGTCCACCGAGCACACACTCACACACGCACACACACGCCTAACCTAATGAGAAGTTCAGTAGAGCTTGCATGACGCAGGCGGGCGGCCGCTTAGGGGTGTCCACATGCGCGCAGCGCGCCCTCGTCAAAGCCAGAGGAGGGAGTTGTNATATATATATATATATATATATATATATATACAGCCTGGATGTCGGTGGGCGAAGGGAGGCTAGCAGTCGCTGAGGGTGATCCGAGTTGGTAGACACCTGTGGTAGCTGATGACAAGGGCGGTGGTGTGCGATGCGTGTGTGCTATTTCAGCCCTTACACTCCTACACTCCTACATGCAATTGTAACTTTGCACTTGTATGTATACTTTTATTTTATTTACAAACATGTATGGTTGTTACATTTTCCCGAACTTTAAAGGTTTGTAAATGCTGACAGACTATGCTTATAACAGGTATTAAGGCCANATGGTTGTTACATTTTCCCGAACTTTAAAGGTTTGTAAATGCTGACAGACTATGCTTATAACAGGTATTAAGGCCAACTTGTCCTTATCTCCTTGATCGCCATCGGAAGTGATGTCAGTAATATGAATTTGCTGGTCAAAGCTTCGGGGGTGNACTTGTCCTTATCTCCTTGATCGCCATCGGAAGTGATGTCAGTAATATGAATTTGCTGGTCAAAGCTTCGGGGGTGGGAAATATCAGGCACTATGCTTATAAGAGTGTTAAATGTTTATTGCTCCTACCACCCTGTTTATCATCGTAGGTGGTGCATATGTTATGAATTTGGTAGCTGTATCTTAAACAGTTAGGAAATCACAGCCAAATATGCTTATAAGTGGGCTTAGGACGTACTTGATACCCGCGCTGTGTGACTCTAGGCTAGTGTGCATGGACAGGTTTCGCTCAGTGTCGCGCAGGTGAAATGACAGAGCATGAGACTCGTCCCCCACCAGAACGCCAGGTGAAAGGTGACCAGAAAGATTAACAGGAGACCAAAGTGGCAGNGAGCATGAGACTCGTCCCCCACCAGAACGCCAGGTGAAAGGTGACCAGAAAGATTAACAGGAGACCAAAGTGGCAGCAGACAACGGTAGTGGGGGAACATCCAAAATGGAGGGTTCGAAAAGCAAGAGAGGGGAAAGGGTGAAAATGAAGGAGATCGGAAGGAATATGAGAAACCCCCCTCCCCCTTAGGGATAGAACGATCGAGAGAGGGAGAGAGAAGCCGGAAGGAATGAGGGAGCATGAGAAAAAAAGACAAGAGAAAGAATAAAGGTGACCGGAAGGAATATGAGAAGCAACCCCAAGGAATAATACAATGGACAAGGGAGAGAGGCAAGAACGAATGAGGGAGCATGAGAAATAAAAGACAAGAGAGATAATATGGGAGACCGGAAGGAATATGAGATAACCCCACGGGATAGAGCATTCTAGAGAGAATGGGCGTGGGGGAGAGAGGCTGGAAGGAAAGAGAGACGTTGCATGATGTTTCAATGAACTCGAACATTCTTCAGATAAGTTGGATGGTACTGGCATGGAATGACAAAGCGTGATTGTAAATGATTGCACACTCCGACAGACGTTTGCACTAATTCTGCCAGATTCCTCTGGATTCAATAAAAGGCAGTCGCATTGTGCAAAAAAAAATTTTTTTGTGAAAACATTTGCTGTTTTTGAGGGAAATTCGAAAAATTCTTGGGGAAATTCTAGCGATTTTGATTGTTTTTGAGGGAAAAAAGGGAAATTCTGAAGGATAAAAGAGAAAAAAAGTGCTGCATGACGTAATCTAAGATGTGCGACGGCTTGTCCCATCGTCGCTATCCCTAATTTATTGGCTGGAAACTGTCTGTTTCCTACTACTGACGTCTTTTCTCACCAGTTTAAAAATCACTGAATTTTTTTTAAATTTCCCATAACAAATTGGCTGCATGAACTTCTAGAGAATATCTTGTGACTGTCAACGTTTATATCTCTTGCAGTGTAAAAACTTGACCCCATGGCGTAGCCAGCCAGTGTCTTTGAAAATATCATCACACTGTGATAATGAAAATATCATCACCCACTTTAGAAACTTATATGTTAAAGAACTTATCACGAGGAAAGTGCAAACCAATGGTTTTAAGAAACAAGTTATCTGAATTACGGGAACATTAATTTGTATGTAGCAAAGAAATTATGAAAATGTTATGTTTAGCTATATATAACATTAATGATCAATTTCGCTAGAATAGCGCAAGTCAAATTCTTAGGAAATCTATGTGAGTCATCTCGTTTCAAGTTATTTTCCCCAATAAAATTTATATTTTAAAAAAGCCTGAGCAGTAAACTAAAATTAAGGATAATAATGTTGCATAGCATTTATATGAATTTTAGCTGAAATTTAACGTCTACATTAGACCACTTTTGGTATTTGTCTTTAAATTTTTAGTCAAAATATTTATAAATTTATTAAAAAGTTGAAGTTCATTTTCTACATACCTGGTATTATTATACAATTAATTTTAATGTCATGATAAAAATGAAGCAAATATTCTTAACAATTTTAACAAAACTAGAGAAGTATGCTGGATAGACTTCTTATACCAGACATCAGCAGATGAATATTACAGACCAAAGAGCTACACATAGATAAGAACATGTGAAAAGAACTCTGTTGGAAATATTTGATTTTTACCTTTTTCTTTACATCTTCCGTTTTGCATAGATTTGGGTTGAGGTTCTTATTTTTTTGTTATATTTCTGCCATTGTTCCAAAAAAAAAAACACATGCCAGCGTGGAAAAAAAATGCGTCCTCTAGTCCATTAAGTTGGTATCGAAACCTCTAGATCAATTTAATTACTGAATAATGGGGCTGACACATGTAAGCTGGTAGCGCTGTGCGTTATCGACTTCTCACTTAGAAATACTTTGAGCATGTCGGTATTGGTACGATATATCACTCCCAGAGGGTATTGGAAATCTATGGCGATATANGACTCGGCTCGCCGTTTGATGACGTGGCGTCGGGACGCTTCCGGGTTCCCCCGATATTGCGGTAGGTCCGGGCTCCCTCCTCGCGCCAGCACGCCCGGCCTTTACCTAGTCACGAGGTCACCGCTGCTCACTCCATACTCCCTTCCTGCTTCTCACCAGCACAGCCACAGTTAGCTATCTCATTTTAGACCCGTCTATTAACACATTTTTATCCGGAGCTGTACCTGTGTCATCACAGCGCTTTGTCACGGAGTACTTAAAAACACAGAGACTAAATAGTCGCTTGTTCCGCAACCTCCAGCCCCACACGCCAGCAAAATGGCGTCACTGGCCTTCATCATGTCGGAACGCTGTTCTCCAATCAGCACACGATAACCTACTCGCTAATTGGCAACTAAACTAATAGGGAAACTTTCGCGGCACGAAATATCCAATCAGTAGGGTNACGATAACCTACTCGCTAATTGGCAACTAAACTAATAGGGAAACTTTCGCGGCACGAAATATCCAATCAGTAGGGTCAGGAAAATGTCACGATTTCGACGACCTATACAGGTTTAATACTGTAAGGAATCCATTGAAAGTCACCAACATAATCTATAAATTTACTCCAAACATTCCTGAAACTACCTGACAAACATACGCATAAAAATAAATAACAAACAATTCATTTATCTTACATAACGCATTACACAACAAACATTATCATAATTAATTAGGCAATAAATAAATATTTATTTTCTCAATTCAATCTCAAAGTAGTCAAGTCAGTGGTATTTGTAAAAACATACGTAGGGAATATTTATTTAGATGGTTCTCTATTTTCCTTTCCACAATCCATATCTCGTAACAAAATAAGGAGACATAATTTGTAAAATATTTAAACAAAAAAAATAGTTGATGAACTCTTTAAAATTCGCAATGTTCAATTTTTAAAGGGGCGATGAAATTGAAACATCGTATCAGTTTTATCACAGTTTATTATTTGGTCTTAACGTTAGGTTCTTGTTTATTTAATCTGTCAAAGTTGTAATGGTAACATTTTGTTTGGTATGTGATAGTTGTGAGTCAATAGCGCACACTTATCAATCCAGNCTGTCAAAGTTGTAATGGTAACATTTTGTTTGGTATGTGATAGTTGTGAGTCAATAGCGCACACTTATCAATCCAGTGGCTAAATTCTGTATGGTCGCGTCGACCAGGATGATGAGTTATCTAGAGTAGCAGCCAATGAACAAGTGTGGAGTGTGCCTGAGTGTGGAGACGACTGTGAAGTACAGTGTGGTACCGGTTTATGACGCGNGCCAATGAACAAGTGTGGAGTGTGCCTGAGTGTGGAGACGACTGTGAAGTACAGTGTGGTACCGGTTTATGACGCGGAGTTGTAATCTATTCATTTGTATTGCACACACTGGTGTGCATATTGTAAATTAAGGCTATATTTGGCCGTAATTGTACACAGAGGGGTTTAGTGCCCGATGGTTTAGGTTGGAATAAGTCATTCATATNACGATAACCTACTCGCTAATTGGCAACTAAACTAATAGGGAAACTTTCGCGGCACGAAATATCCAATCAGTAGGGCCAGGAAAATGTCACGATTTCGACGACCTATACAGGTTTAATACTGTAAGGAATCCATTGAAAACCACCAACATAATCTATAAATTTACTCCAAACATTCCTGAAACTACCTGACAAACATACGCATAAAAATAAATAACAAACAATTAATTTATCTTACATAACGCATTACACAACAAACATTATCATAATTAATTAGGCAATAAATAAATATTTATTTTCTCAATTCAATCTCAAAGGAGTCAAGTCAGTGGTATTTGTAAAAATATACGTAGGGAATATTTATTTAGATGGTTCTCTATTTTCCTTTCCACAATCCATATCTCGTAACAAAATAAGGAGACATAATTTGTAAAATATTTAAACAAAAAAAAATGTTGATGAACTCTTTAAAATTCGCAATGTTCAATTTTTAAAGGGGCGATGAAATTGAAACATTGTATCAGTTTTATCACAGTTTATTATTTGGTCTTAACGTTAGGTTGTTGTTTTTTAAGCTGTCAAAGTTGTAATGGTAACATTTTGTTTGGTATGTGATAGTTGTGAGTCAATAGCGCACACTTATCAATCCAGTGGCTAAATTCTGTATGGTCGCGTCGACCAGGATGATGAGTTATCTAGAGTAGCAGCCAATGAACAAGTGTGGAGTGTGCCTGAGTGTGGAGACGACTGTGAAGTACAGTGTGGTACCGGTTTATGACGCGAAGTTGTAATCTATTCATATGTATTGCACACACTGGCGTGCATATTGTAAATGAAGGCTATATTTGGCCGTAATTGTACACAGAGGGGTTTAGTGCCCGATGGTTTAGGTTGGAATAAGTCATTCATATATACAATATCATTTCGCGTCATGTTTCTGTGCCAAGGTAGACGGCATACAAGTGTAGGTTAGTTCCAGCTGTGTCATTGGACCTCCTCTCATTTGACACTCCCTGCAGGACTCATGACCAACAGTACATCTTTAGCACTCTCGGGGGTTTGGTTCACTGTGACAGGGTGGAAGAGGAGAATGAGTTATATTTGCCATGGTAGCCAAGGAACAGGTGACTTGTGTTCAAGTATGTACAAGACTGTGGAGTCTGGCTTGGTGTTATATATTATCCGAAATGATAGGTTCTCTAGTTGTTCGTGACGTGCAAAACCCGNACTGTGGAGTCTGGCTTGGTGTTATATATTATCCGAAATGATAGGTTCTCTAGTTGTTCGTGACGTGCAAAACCCGTGTTTTTATTTGGCCAGAGGAAACCCTCAAGATATTTGTGCATTTGTGTTTGTTTTGTTGTTGGTGTACAATTTGAATGACCCCCCCCTTGACGGCTTTCAACCAATATGCAAGAAGTTGTGTAAGAAAAGCCCAATCATGTCCAGCCCAGTCGCCGCGGTGGTGTCGTGGTCAGACCAATGCGAAACGTGTTCGATTCCTGGCGGGGTTACTCCTGGATTTTCACACGTGGGAATCGTGCTGGACGATGCCGATGGTCGGCGGGTTTTCTCGGGGACCTCCGTATCCCTTGTCCTTGCATTCCGGCGCTGCTCCATACTCAGCTCTCAAAACCACGAAGTTAAGAGCGGCCCGAATCTCTCCACTCCACTAAAACCAAGTGGAGAAGTAAAATGGGTCCTCACTGTTGCAGAAGCCAATAAAAAAGTGGCGTCGACTCCAATTATATGGGACAGTGAATTATTAGGTACTGTTAAACAATAAACGCGAATTATACATATCTCTACACATTCGCAAAGCGTATTACTGCTCAGCATTAGAACGTGTTCATATCACTGTCCCCCAAAAAAGAATACTGTGCCAGNCATTCGCAAAGCGTATTACTGCTCAGCATTAGAACGTGTTCATATCACTGTCCCCCAAAAAAGAATACTGTGCCAGTTTAAGTACGACAAACACAAATACATTTCTTGTTAACAACACCCAAAATCGTAAATTGTTTGAATGGGTTAATTTTGATGTCTCATCGTTACACAGCACTTAGGAAGACAGAGGTGAAACAGTCGCCTATACCGCAAACTTGTGAGGCACACGCCAGCAAAGTGGCCTCACTTGCACCAACCTGTTGGAACACCATTCACCAATCAGCGCGTGGACCCGCCAGCCGGCAGCTCAGGCAGGTAGTGAGGTAGAGCTTAACGCGTCGTTGACAGCGAGGTCGTTAGAGACGGAGCAAGTTGCTCGGAGAAAGGAACCGACCATGGCTTGTAGTAAGGAGCCATCCCAGCATTCACCTGGAGTGATTTCGGGAACCCAACCGGACAGGGATTCGAACCCAACTCCTCCCGAACGCGAGCTCGAAAGTTAACCTCTGCGGCTCTTCACTCGGTCCGGTAGCTCAGTCAATATTGAATATTCCGCATCATAATAGCCAATCGGACACAAGGCTCGTTCCCAGAGCTTCGAGCAACCAATTACAGAATGGGCACGCCTACATAAAACGAATTGCCACGCCATTTCGCTTCTATAGACTTACCTATTCAGTGACTTGCCCTCGAACGAATTCCTTAAAATGTCGTCAAAGCGGTGAAGCAGGATAAGTACACAGAGGCGAAATTACGTGGTGGTTCCTTTGACGTGGCCGTACTCACTCTCCGATTGGCCGCGCGAGGCTCTGGGACAGGTCCTTACGCCTGATCGACCACTGTATACTGCGGGAGGTTGCCTGGGCTGCAGCATGGCGATCGTGTTACCAGATGGTTGGGAAACAGCTCTCCAGCACTTTACTGACCAGTGACGTCATTTTACCGGCGTGCGCGACATGAGGTCGCTGCATGGGGAAGACGCTATTTCACCTCTGTATTCTCACGTGTCCCGCCCGCCTGCATCGCGCAGGAGCTATAAGGGTTACACTGGCACGTGCCACAAGAGCGTCATCACCTCTAAGTGCAGGAGTCTGAACTGGCGTGCAGAATTCTCATAGTGCTGCGTGTACTTTGGTGACTTTCAGCCGTCACCCTATCATTTTATTGTTGAAAAGTCTGTAGCAAAGTTCAACACAGGTTCCTATCGTAGTTTGACTCGTGTCCTGCTAGTATGTTTTTCGATACGGCAGTCTGAAAATCCCTTTTCAACTGTATTGGAGGGATACAAAATAATATTTACCGCATGCGTAGTAACTTTAAAGTATTATTCCTTCCTCGTCTGGGGTATGAAATATTTTCGTAGATAAACATACTAGAAGTACGTTTAATAGTTTCTTTAAAAAAAACAGGATTTCAAACACTCTGCAAAGCAGTTCAAGCGCCAGGCAGACGCGACACTGGCTGTTGTAGACGTCTTATCGCGTTTCCCTACTTCAACACAGTTTAAAGAAGTTTGTAGCAATATTAACACGTCCCGCGTTCTTTACGCAAATTGGCGACGTAATATCGCGCGGCCAGCTGCTTTCGTGAAGTTCGCTGCAACGTAGTTTCAAACCGGCAGCTCTCGCAGGGTAAAATAATTCAAACAGAATGGGTTTAATGACGTGTTACATCAGTATGGAAATGTGAGCTCGACATTGTATTGGCCCACGATTGGCCAGTAATGAACGTTATACAGTCCAGTGAAGTGTGGGCCAATATGAGAGTAGTAAGTGGGATGGCAGAGACCAACATAACAGGTATTTTCTGAAGTGGTTAATATAGACGACTAAATTCTAACTTGTCTTGGGTGTCCGTAAATATGCACCGCATTCAGTGTTAACCCTTCGAGTGAGTGAAGAGATATGGGCGGCTCTTAAAAGCGAGCGTGATTGACGTGAGTATGGAGAAGCGTCGGAACGAAAGGGCGGGGGAAATGGAAGATCCCGGAGAAAACTCGCCAACCAATGGCATCGTCCGGCACGATCCACACATGCAAAAATCCGGGAGTGACCCTGTCGGGGATTGAACCCGATTCGCCTTGGTGGGAGGCGAGCAGGCTAACTGCTCAGCCACTGCGGCCCCATTAACCCTTTAAGGACGGCACAGATTTCTTCGCACTAAGGACAAGGTTGAATTGAGCTGCCTATATTCCCACTACAGCAATATCAGTTGTGCTGGTCTCTGTATTTCTAATCACCATAATCTACATATTCTTCATGGCTAAGCTGTAAACGCTTACAGCCTTCTGCGACGTTTATTATTGGCTGACTATCGTCGGCCAAGGATGTCGTGCCTTGACAGTACGTAAAATTAATGTGTCGTGACAGGTGAAACAGGTTTTCCAATCCATCGTGTTCTTTAAGAAATTATTAAGAAGAACCCCTTTTTTTACGAACTGAAATGTTGGCTAGTTGTAATTTTTTAATAATGTCCAGAGAAACAGTAAAACCGTAAAAGTGTGAGATTTGTCTTTGCTCTAGAAACAATGTCCATATTAACGTAGCCGCGAGTACATACGTGCACACTCGTCAAGTGCTAAGTAGCGTGGGTCAGATGTGGACGAGGTGCGGTGGGCCACCCATAAGGCGGGGCCTCGGCATCCTTCACATGGCTGTGTGCTCCTAGTTCACTCCTTTCCTGGAAGCACGTGGCTAGTCCTGCTGCCGGCGGCGTGGTGTGACGTTGCACAACTAGCCACACAAGGGCAACTAGTATTCGCTCGCCAGGAATTTGCAGTTTTTGCGTGGTCGCTAATATCGCTGTTGAAACGGGCACCTGCCTCTATCAACCCGGCAAGGAGAACCACCGCTGGCACGACATTGTGCAACAGAGTGTAATAGAGCGCCTCCTTGCTGCCCATTGGCTGATGCTCCATATGTATATCTGGCAGGATGGCACAGTGTTAGGTCCTTTCTTTTCTTGCTGTCCAGGGAGTTGCCAAACGAACTGCAATGCATTTGAGAAAGTAATCAAATATATGTATACGTGTTTCAAGTCAAGCTTGTTCTGAAATGAATTCGCGAAATTTCCTGGTCTCTAGCTCTTAGTAGGGACACCCGAAATTCGCGAAAAGATTCCCGCACCTGCTATATTTCAATACCCTACGGCCGTACCAGCAGTTTTCTTTTACTTGTTGACGGCGTGTCTTTGTGAGAAGATATTTTCCTACTCGGCTAGCCAATCAGGATTAGGTAATGCCATACTGTACGTCTGTGATTCGCACGCAGTCACCAAAGACGCTTAACACGGACACCATCCAATCACGAAAGTGGATCTGAGTTAAAGCCTGTTGGATACTGTAGCACATCTGAAGCACAAAGCAGACATGCACATTCCCTGATTGGCTAAGTGGGGCTCTGGGAATGGGCATTGTGTCTGGTTGGCTACTGCGTGCTGCGAAATGTTCCCTACTGGCTGAGCTGCCAGCTGGCAAGTAGGTTTCCAGGTGCTGATTGGTTAATGACATTCCAACTTGTCGCTGACCAGTCCAGCCTCTTTATTGGCGAGTGCTGCTGGAACAGCAGGTATAAGCAGCTGTTTCACCTTTGTACTTCCTAAGTACTCTCTGGCTGAGGCGTTTCTCCTGCGTCGTTGACTTTGCCCTTTCGGTCGCAATGCCCAATATATAGGAACCTCGCACAGAAAGTGGCTTTAATGATCTAAGCTACCGACAGAAAATTCAGGTTCCAATAAAGGAGAGACCATAGAGTTAATGACGAGATATGGTGGCTCTTAATATCGAGGTCTTGAGAACCGACGTTGTATAGACTACAGTAGTATATTCTGTAGCCACGTAAACAGTCGCGACCACCAAATTATAAGAATATGTAGGCTGTTCACTGTTAATTGAGCACTTCAGAAATAATATATTGAAAAATGTTGCTGTTCCTACACGTACGCGTTTTAATAGAAACACTGGTCGTCACGCGCCCTGCAAAGTTGGTAAAGATGGAAGGAAAGTAGTTCCGTGTCTTAGCGTTGAATTAAAAGTATTACGTTAACATTTGTGTATACTGAGATGGCTTTTTTTGCTCTCTGTTATTTTGATGCAGATTAGTGTAAAAGTTAGCAAATTTGTAAAATATTTACTTTTATAATGAATTCACTATTTCACTTGACCGAAGCACGCCCATGGCAATGTTCAATTTAGATGAGGCGGAATAATATACATTATGGATACAACTGGATTTTGATAAGGGTTTTCAAAAGTGCACAGAATACCGTGAACAGTCTATACACATTTGTAGGGACACCCGATTTTCGCGAAAAGATTTCACGACCAGTTTTATTGCATAACACTTTAGCTCGGATCCACTTTCGTGATTGGATGATTTACGTGTTACGCGTCTCTGAATGTATTCCCACCAATCACAGGCGCATAGAGTCGGAGTAACCTAATTCCGATTGGCCTATCAAGTGAGAAAATGTTCTCTCACCAGGAAGGGCGACCAATAAGCAAAAGGAAAATGCTTATCTGTCCATAGGATATTGAAATCTAACATGCGCGGAGTTCTTTTCGCGAAGTTGGGGTGTCCCTACACATTTGTATTGGTCTCGATAAATAAAAATGGCAACATAGAACTTAAGAATGCAGACGGGAAACATCACTTTATTCCGCGAACTCCAACAGCACACGCCAGAAAAATTGCGGCACTGGCCACAGATCTGTCAGAACGCCATTCGTCATTCAACGCCTGGTAATTTACTTGCCACCCTGCAGCACAGGCATTAGATAACCTTTCACATCATGCAGTAGCCAATCAGACTCAAGGGCCGTTCCCAGAGGCTCACGAAGCAAATCAGAGAATGGGAACTTCCACATAGATGAAACCCCACGCCGTTTCGACCCTGTATACAGGTTTTACTGATAATAGTGCAGTCCCATACAAAAACGTTCTTCGTTGCAGGGACCAAAATTCTATCTACACACACACACACACACGTCGAAGGCGCCATCGCAGGAGCAAGCAAGTGGGCAGAGGCACAGCACATCGTAGTGTGTGTACAGAAAACATCAAAATACTGTACCACTCCAACACTTGCAAGATGCACTTAGTATGGTGTTGGACCCCCCGTACCACGGAGACAGGTGGCGATACGATTGTGCATGGAGGCATACAGATGACGAATGTTTATGTTCTCCTGAGTAAGATCCCGCCACACCTGACCGTAGTTGCGCTGGCCATAATTGCCGTCCAATCTAGTCCCAAACGTTTTCGATGGGCGAGAGGTCTACGTGCATTGCTGGCCAAGGAAGTATGTTGACATCACGAAGGCAGGCCAGAGAAACCCGTGCTGTGTGAGGCCTTGGCATTATCCGGTTGGGAAATGGGGTTGTCGAGCTGCACCAGGAAGAGGAGCGTACGTGGTCGCAGGATTTCCTGGATCTACAGCCGCACCACCAGGACTTCTTCAAGTTCTGATGGACATCGCAGTAAATGACACACCACACGGTGTGCCGCTCTACAATGAAGCGTGCATCAGACTCCATCTTGGCAGTCGCCTGTGTCCAGACAGAACCGTGATTCGTCGCTGAACTCCACTCGTCTCCAATCCACAAGTTGCCATGCTGCGGAAAGGCACACGTGCTTGGCGATGTTCAGGTCGTAATGGTAGACGTCGTAAGGGACGCCGCGACAGCAGATACCAGNGAAAGGCACACGTGCTTGGCGATGTTCAGGTCGTAATGGTAGACGTCGTAAGGGACGCCGCGACAGCAGATACCAGAAAGGTATCTGCTGTCGCTAAGGTATCAGGCTAGCCGCCTGTATGTGGTACTGGTGAACACAGGCGTATCACCAGCCGTCGTCACATGCCCCTGGATAGTGCTCAGTGACGCCCGTGATGGGTTTACTGCCTCTTGCACGATGCAATGATCCTCCCTGCTGGTGGTCTGCCGGGGTTGACCCAAGCCTTCACGATGGGTGTATGTATCTTCCTGTTCCCGCTGCATCCAACACCTACTCAAAGATCCTAACGGAAGCTTCCGCTGGATGCTTGGATACACTGTGACTGCAGTAAAAGTTGGACACTCTAAAACAATTAACTTAAAAAAAAAAATCCTTGCATTTTATCTAACACTCTGTGTAATTGGCAAAGTTAGAGAAATGTAATTTTTTAGAAAATAAAACCGCGGAATCTAGATTTTAATATCCCGAGTCATATGTACAGTTTACCTTTGGTTACTGGCCCCGTGTATTTTCAAGAAGGCGCGTTCTTACGTGATTCCGCCAGCAGGTATTACATTATTCACATATTGAACGTGTGTGTAACGCGGACATACATCTACTGAAAGCGGACGTCGATCTGAGGTAAAAAGTTTTGAAACAAAATTAGTTCTGGAATTTCTCCGCTGAAACTGAGTCTCCATTCAATATACTTCAACTTCTAGTATTTTGATAAATGTGTCGTGTATAAGTGTGGAGCAGTGAAATCACTGCCTGTCTCATGTAGAAGGGCGCTGCGTGCCGAGTTTCAAACTACATGCAAAACCACCGAAATATATGCGACATATTTGAGAACTTATTATACTCTTTTGGAGGAATGAAAAGTCAGGCTAGGCTATGCAATATATACGTTATCAACAACGCGAAAACTAGGAATCAAGTATACGTGGAATTATTTTTTGTTAAATCANTCAACAACGCGAAAACTAGGAATCAAGTATACGTGGAATTATTTTTTGTTAAATCAACTTAGTGTTTGCGCTGGGATACGAACGCAGTTCCTTCTGGATGTTAGCCCAGTGGTTTGCCAGTTCGCCTTCTTGCTCAGTCAACAGGCAAATATACTTGATTATCACGAACAATTTTCTGTGCAGGCTAATTTTAAATACACTAAGATCAAATATGCAGCTTTCATTTGAAAACTGGCTGTGTGAGAAAACGTTTTCTCGCATAACTGAGCCAATTCAAGTTAGATTACCTAGAGTCTCAACGTTCGTGATTACTGTACCGATACCAAAGATGCGAAACAACTGAAGTCGCCCAGTTACGAAAGCGGAACTGAGGGAAGTGTTTTGAAATACAAGCAGTCGTAAAAGCTCAGTAATGCAAGCATATCGAGTTGCGGGCTCTTCAAGTCACGCTTTATGCCGGTAGATTAAAGGAGATACGACTTGCATATTAAGACAGTCTGTCTATATGTCTATAAATAGCACACGCATCCGCCACGCACCTGTATTATATCCTGTCACCCCGTTTAATGAAAGTGCATTTACGATCCATGAACACGTATTCGTGGTGGCAGAAAAATATATCAGCACTTGTCAGGTTCATTTTTGTTCTTTTTATCGTTTTCTCAGTCTATCTGCTTTATATTACTGTTATTGATAAAAAACAAATGCATGTCAGAGACAAACATCATGACTGCTTTCAAGTACAACTTTTTAAACGTGAAAGTTATGAAATTGTAGAACTTTAAAATGGGACGAACGAAAATTAAATTTACTACAGCTCATAACGAAAAAATAATATGTTTCTAGCTGCATTAAATTCATTTCAAAATTAAAGGTTTCGATTAAACATATATAGAAAACATTTAACACCTAATAATTTAAACTAAATAAGTTATCAGCCGTCGAGGTTCGATCCGACCTGATGACTCCTTCTACTTTTTTAATATTGCAATTTTATCGTTGGCTGTTAGTGTTTGTGTGTGTGTTGAATTAAAGCATGAATTTTTGAGGTCCCGATATAAATAACGTGAACTTTGTTTGCTTGTGTTACTTATTCTGATGTAACACTGTTATGCAAACAAACTGGCGATGGGTAAACATAATATTTTTTCTTTTTAATTTTTGTATGCATTTTAAACCAAAAGTAGTGCAAGGAGCTATTTCGATGGGGAATATAAGATAACCGCATCATCTTCTAAACGTTTAGTTAAATAATTTAAAATAACAAACATTATATATTAAATAATTAAATTGTGCAGCTATATCCTATAAATTATGATATATGAGTTATTTATTAGCTTATTTATGCATTGCAGTGTACGAGTAAATTATGTCCAATGAACCAAATATTATAAAACATGTCTGTGAAAATTATTTCTTGACATAAATTTTTTATTATGATTACTCTATATTAAATTCTATATTTACATTACATGCAAAGAATTTAACGTTATGATGACATACCCCAGTAGCGTAAACAGCTTGATTCAAGTTTTACATGATAGACTATTAGCGTGCAGCAAGTTTGAATTGAGCTTAAATCAAGCTAGCTGGTCTCCATGTGTCAAGTTTGTAGCATGCTTGATTAACTACACCTGTTGCAAGCTGCAAGTATAACTCAGGCCATCTGCAAGTTTGCTATTAGAAAGTGAGTGCCAGTCATGAGAAATAAGGCTAGATTCAATCTTGAATTATGCATAATATGACGAAGTTGCTCGACAAGGCAAATTCAAGTCAAATTGCGAGCCCGTCGCTACTTTACATTCTATCTAGAACAGTACCACTTGAACTTTTGAAAATGTTTCTGTGCACTTTGCCGGAGTTAGCTATTGCAGGGACGTTGGTTATTCATCACAGTTATTAAGGGCATTTTTGGAAGGAACGATTTCGTGACTTTCAAGAATTATGAAGTCACATGTGATCATCTCAACGCAAGCACAAAGATGTTTTATGAAAAGCGAACTCCACATTTCTTTAATTCTTAGATTTCGAGTTATCGATAACATCCACATTGCGTAGCCTAGCTTGTATTTTTATTCCTCCAAAAGAGAAAAATGTGTTCTTATTTACGTCACGTGAATTTCTATTGTTTTCCATGTAGTGTGAAACTGGACACGCGGCGTCCTGCTCCTCATGACAGGAACAAGTGACGCGTGACGTCACAGCCGTGGTACAGTGCTGGACACAGCACGAGACCGGAGGACGGATGTTGCATGCAACTTCTGAGTTATAAAACTGGACCGTCGCCTATCCTCCTCAGAACAGAGCGAGGTGGCACAGCGGCAAACCTTCAGACTTACGTTCGTGAAGATCTAGGTGATTCCCGATCAGACGGCCTAATTTCGAATGAGTCTAATTGTGGGATGGTTCCTTACTACATGCAACTGCGATTTCTCTCCCGTTCCTGAACATGCCCAGTAACTGAAGATGATCGCTAAGTAAACTCGTATTTTTGACCAAGGTTAGTGCACTCTTTANTTCCTGAACATGCCCAGTAACTGAAGATGATCGCTAAGTAAACTCGTATTTTTGACCAAGGTTAGTGCACTCTTTACATAAAAATGTATTGTGAATAGTTAGTAAATTTCATTTTTCCAAGTTTTAAAGTTACTATAAAAAAAATTATTTTTAAACATTTATCTGGGGAAACTTTAATAAAAGCAGGTTATATTTTAAATAGGCGATTTTGAAGTGTTAAGTAGGCGAATCGTAACACGTTGCTGTCAGGCTCCCTCAGTTCTAAGAATATAAAAGGTGCACATCGGCCCACTGAGGGATGACACGTAATGAGGCCCTACAATGAATCAGCGACTGAACGCAAGTTCGATTAATGGAGGCAAAGAGTAGATAAGCACACAGAGACGAAATGGCTTGGCAGTTTCTTTGGTGTAGACGTAGCGATTCTGAGATTGGCTGCGCGAACACTGGGAACGGACCTTGTGTCTGATTGGCTATTGCGGGCTGCCGACTGGCGAGTAGCTTACAAGGCGCTGATTGGAGAACGGCGATATGACCAGTTGGCGGCTATTCCATCTCTGTATTCTTAACCACTCTGTGATTGGGGAGATGGAGTACTGAGAAGGCACACTGGGACTGGAAACGTCCGCTGCGTTTTCAACACGCGATAGTCGAAGGTGACTCGACCTGCGATTGATTGGTCACCGGCTCCCCGTGAGTGGCAGGTGTGCTGGAGAAGCCGACGTTAAACTAGCTTCAGCAACTGAGAACGCTTGCCTCGTTCACTTTACGCCTGCAGCGCGACTGGTGGCGGCTGGTGAACTGTCGCGAGGTGCGCTGTTGCTTGTTTAGTATTCTATACGCAGTTAACTTT
Organism: Clitarchus hookeri; assembly: GCA_002778355.1. Classification (NCBI taxonomy): domain Eukaryota; kingdom Metazoa; phylum Arthropoda; class Insecta; order Phasmatodea; family Phasmatidae; genus Clitarchus; species Clitarchus hookeri. The sequence continues at coordinate 359,700 of NQII01002158.1, forward strand.
GGCTTGGCCACTTTCGAAAGCCATGCTGAGGACCTCCTTTCCTCCTCATTTTGTATCCTTCCGCCTTATGTAAATATTAACATTGTCATGCGCCTGATCACTTTATTCATGCACTATTCAAGTGAATATGCAAATTCGAGTTTTATTGTGCATAAAGCAAGACACACTACTTCAGTGGAAATAAATTTAAACATTACACTCGCAATACGTTAAAAATATTAGAACGAAATTGCTAGTGTGTGATGTATAGACACCTGAAAAATTCGCAGTTTAATTTCGGGACAAGCTAGAATTCAAAACCTTGTACGTTTGTATTGCGTATGCTATTGGCCCACCCGTTAGTTTACACCTCATGGACATCTCTGAGCCAATTATAAACGTACAATAAAATGCTTACCCAATCACCGTCTTCCGCTAATACAGAAATAAACCAATTAAGAGTGATATTTGCATGATTTTACATACGACAGTGGAGTATAGCCTACAGGTCATTGAACTCGTGAATTGTTCAGGTCTCTAGTAATGTAACACACACACGCACACACACACACACACACACACATATATATATATATATATATATATAGTTATGGGCGATGATTTATTCAGAGGTTGATTTGAAAAGTGCTTGCTTTTTTCACCTTTACTTTGTCAGCGTACGAAGTGGGAACCAGTTATAACCGGTACATACGGAACGTATTGAGATTATTACTTAGCGACCGGCGAGGTTGGCCTATTCTTTGCACACCTTCTGTACCGTTGCGCGGAATGAGATGTAGGAACGCCTGGCTTTCGCTCAGGCTTGTCGTCAAGGTCATACGTATAAACCTACAATTTTCTTGGGTTACTGACAGCACGTCATTGTCAGAAAACATGTTCTTGCTTCACTAGAAAAATAAACATTATGTTACTTCGTTACTGAAGTTGTATTTATTCTACTCAGATTCCAGACAGCTGAAGCCTGAAGGCAGAATTTCAATGTGAAGAAGTATATCAAGGTCCCGGTAATGGACAGAGAGGTGTGAAACGCAGAAGTGCCGTCGACATTTTAGAAGGAGAATGGGACGAGCGATACACTACACGTGGAATAACTCCGAGCCTGGCCGACTGTTACAAGATGAATGTAAGAGTGTGAGTTATGGTTGAAGAGGANGAGCGATGATGCGTACTTGACACCAGCACTGCTGCAGCTACTATACAGGGTGAACATGTAGTCCCTTTGCCGAGTCTGAAGCAGACGTGGTTATTGTGAGCACGCCCGGGTCATTTAGATACGCTTTCCTTTACTGTTTGTATCTGAGGTTTGTGTGTGTGAAGTCCATCACTTCTGCAGTCCGTGTTCTTTAATCTGTAGGAGACGACACAGTGAAGTGCGTGCATTACGGCATTATTCATTGAAATTCCTCCAGTTTTGTCAAAAGTGAAAGGTAAGAAACTCACAGGCGTGATAAATGGATTTGCATTGTTCTGCAGTTTATGGAAAATGAAGCGAGATAGAGGGAACCATCCATTCCACTTGAGAAAGCTCAGCTGAGATCATCTAAGGCGATGGGTGTGTCTCGTACCACAGTGCAAACAATAAATACAGAAGCCATTCAGAAAGAAGCAGGCGAAGGAACGTCTTTCTCAACACCCAGCAAGAAACGGAAGAGAACTTCTAAATACGACCTTGATACCTTCGACGAAGATGTGGCACGACGCACTGTTTACAACTTCTACCTAACTGAAAAACGTGTGCAGACTGTCGAAACTCTAAGATTTAAGCTTAAATGTGACATAAATTACCAAGGAAGTAATACAAATTGAAGAACGGCTTTGAAGAAGCTAGGTGGCAAAAAACCAAAATCTCAGCGCCTGGTTTTAATAGTAAAATTAAGATATTTGGCAAAAACGTATAGAATATCTCAAGAGTATATGGCGTTATAGAAATGAGAAACGTACAATTATTTACATGGATGAGTCGTACATTTTTTCATGGCGTGTAAAAAATAAAATGTAGAGTGAGAGGTCTTCGAACGGTCTGCTAGCACTTGTGGCAAAAGGTCAGCTGTTAAAAATGATTCACGCAGGAAGTGAAAACGGTTTTGTCCCTAATGCTCTTGCAATATGGAAGTCGCACCAGGCAACAGGCGATTACCACAAAAATACTAATAAAGAAAATTATGAAAAATGGATTAACGAGCAATTAATACCAAATCTTCCATCTGACAGTATTGTTGTGATAGTAAATGCTCCGTATCACAATGTAAACTTAAACATAACACCTACTTCCAGCTCAACTGAGATGGAAATGCAGCAGTGATTAGTTTGGAGAATATTTCGTTTACTAGCGACATACTAAAACCAACTTTGTATGACCTCGTAAAGCAACACAAACATCGGCAAGTGCAGTACTCGGTAGACAGACTACTGGGGAATCATGGCCACACAGTACTAAGTCTGCCACCGTATCATCCGGATTTGAATCCGATAGAAAGAATCTGGGCCAAAGTTAAAGGAGCAGTCACTTCAAAAAACGTCACTTGCAATTGACAGATGTGAAAAACTATGCTAGGACATATTTAACCGAATGAAGCCAGAAGACTGGATACCAATTTGCTATCACGTCAAAATGCACTCGAGAACGACTATTACGACAAGGATGTGCGATCTGACATTGAGATGGATAAAGTGATTATAAATGTAGGTGGTGCGGACAGATAATGGTGGCTGCAGTAACGTTTACACGTCGGACTTCGGCTGGAGCAGTGAGTGGCATTGAAGAACTGCCGTAGATCTTCATACGTCAGTGGTAAGTAGTCAATGTTTTCTACTTTTCTCTGCCTGCTGTGAAGGCTTTGTTTTCCTACTGTTTCTCTCCTCCTCTTTCTCCTGCCCCTCCATGCGTGTGCCCCCCCCTCCCTTCCTAACGTGTGACGTAACTTAAGCTGGAAGTTATTCCGCGTCAAGTGTACGGCTCCAACCAAATGCTCTCTGGTGAGTAATCCGTGGAGGCTGGATTCGTGATGGCAGTGGTTGAAACTCCCACATGCTGGAAGAGACCTCAAGTATTCCTTAGTGAGAGGTGACACAGCTCCGGTACTGTCCTGGAGAGTCTGTTCACGGTTTCTTCACACTTTCTGAATCAAACGTGGTTCTTTCCTAGTATCACAAGCGTTTTATACTTGTGTCAACATAGAAGTATCTTATTTTTGGTTTAACTTAACTCTTACTTATATTCCATCTGTAAATTATAATATTTCATTCATTGTTAATATGAATAAAAAAACAGGTAGTAAATAGGCGTGTTGGTAATGCCCAGTAAGAAATAGTTCTTATGAAAATATTATTATTCTGAGCGCGCATGAGTGCGGTGTGTTGTCCCTTTGGTGTAATTTTCTATACTTAGTAAGGCTTTCTTTTGCACGAGGTGGAGAGATATCCTGGTGGTAGAACTTCCGCAGGGCTTCAGAGGAGTTGGCGGTAACCGTGAATGAACTTACAGAGGTGAGTGCAGCATCATGGCTGGACCACGTGCTGATCTTAGTGCGAGGCTCTCAGTGACATTCTGTCAGAGGGCAATGAAGTGCAACAGCTTGGGGCTTGTGTTTGCACTCTAAACAACTCCAGTGTTGTACAATGAATTCTTTGGAAACCAGTTGCCAAATATAATTTTTGTAGCACTACAAATCAATTAGAGTAATTTCACGAAACCTTTGTGTACATCGTGTTAAACTGATTTTGAATTTTAACAATCGAATGTCGTAGACGTTAGGTTTATTACAAATATTGAGCTACATAAAGAGGTTTGTATGTTTCCCGAAATAACGATTTGTAAATGTACACTATTTCAGCTGTAGAGTTGCAAGAAATTCTTTGGTGACTAGTTTCAACAGAATTGCTTGCAACACGAACATACATTGTTTACTGTGTGGTCAACTGTTGCGTCAGCTGTAGAGACTCCTGCGCTCACTGGGTGTATCTCGATCCTCTTTTGTTGGTTTCTTCAAGCAGGTTATACTCTTCTTCAAGCAGGTACTGCTGTGCGAGTTCCTGACTTCAGGGCCGATCGCCTCCCGGCGAGCGAGATATCGTTGTAAGGCGTTGCACTGCGGGTCACATGTTTAAGACGACATCTCTGCACCAACTTATTCTGGGATGATGCAAATATTTCTTGAAAACAATACGCCTATCTATCTGGTGCTTAAGATGCGTGGCATGTAAAAGTACCGGCCGTCAGAATCTACAAAACGAACGGCGAGAATTAAGGAAAAACTGAGATAACAACCGCGCATTATAGTCCATTCACGGTTACTTCCAACTTCTGAAGCCCTGCTAAAGTTCTACTTCCAGGATATTCCTCCGCTTCATGCAAATTAAGCTTATCCGATTTTAGAAAATTACACCAAAAGGACCACGCACCTCATTCCTGCGCATTCCTTGTAATAATGTTTTCCATAAGAACTATTTCTTACTAGGTATTACCAACACACCTATTTTCTCTCTGTTTTTGTTCATATTAATTACAAAGGTTATAATATAATTTATAGATATAATGTAAGTAAAATTTAAATTTAACCAAAAATGATATACATTTATGGTAACAGAAGTATAAAATGCTTATGATAAATTATATATTTAAGAAACAACCAAATACATCTTTATGGGGGTGATTTTTCAAAGGTATGATTCAAATAGTGTAATGAAACCCCAAATAGAATATGCGCAATGTGCCCTGTAAATAAACAGACGGTAATGTAGTAGTTTAAAGCGTAACTCCGCGCATCGTATTGGACTCTTTGTTTACTTTGATTATTAATGAGTAGGGACACCTGATTTTCGCGAAAATATTTCCCTACCTGTTGTATTTCATAACACTTTAGCTCAGATACACTTTGATGATAGGATGGTTTCCGTTTTGCGAGCCTTAAGTGTCTGCGCGCGAATCACATAGGCAGAGTATTGAAGTTACCTAACTCCGATTGGCCAGTCAAGAAGTAACATGTCTTCGCACAAAGACACAACGCTAATAAGCGAATGAAAACTGCACGTAAAGTATCGAAGTCTAGCATCTGCGGAAATCTTTTCGCGGAATTCAGGTGTCGCTATTAATGAGTTTAAAGAAAAAGTTTCAAGAGTACATCTATAACGAACTAGCTATTGACGTTACTCTGCAATACAGTCACAAAAACTCATAATTATGTCTCAAAATCGGTACTGTCAAATTTTGGTAGGATTGGTATTGTGACAAAATAATGAGTTCGTAGTTTACTTTTTGTACCTGTACTGCAGTGTAAATTCAATAGCTTGATTTCCATAAGTAATTGCAAAGGTAATTTAAAATTTTATAATCATAACTGAGCATGAAAAACTAGAAATCTGAAATAGCAGGTGAAGCTTCTCCTCTAGGTTCCTGTTGGTTGGAATAACTTAACATGCCTGATAGTTAGTATCTGTGGTGCGTCAAGGGCAGTATATCCTATCTTCTACGCGCAAAACGCTGAGTTGGTGTGCAGTCTTTCCTCGTCATCTAGCCTCTGTAAGTCTTTCAGTGACAACTCTGTCCCTCTGTGGTGTAATAATACAGGTGAATGTGTGCTGAATATTCCTGTACTACTGTAGAGATGCTAGGCCTACAGCAGGGATGTTTAAAGCTTATTTTTTGCTAAGTAATTAAGACAGCGGTCAACGTGTAAATTTTATGAGTGATGTAATTTTCATAACGTGAAATTTTATTCGATTACATGCCATTAAATAATAAGCTATAAAAGATAATGTTTTTGTGATCATGGTTGTGTTAAAAAAAGGAGAACTTGTCAATTTACTCAACTGAAACAATTAAAAAGTTGAAAATATTGAGCGATACTGTATAGGTAAACAATGATAAATTTTATATAAATTTGTACGTGTAAAATTATTGAAATTTGATTTGTAAATAGTTTTACTCATAGTCTGAAAATTGTAATTCAATGGAATTTTAATATGCATTGTTTAAATTCCGTAAGCTATTTAGTATTCTGTTTTTTCTACGACACAAGAAACCTTAAAGTAACTAATGACGTCGACAGTTATTTATGCAAAAATTGTGCCACAGTTTACTCTGTTTACTGTGTGAAATCTGAATCACTTAAAGAGTGTATCAGTTTACCAGTTTTTGACATAAATCTAAAACAATGGGTTAAAAATATCCTACACAGTAGATACTTTTGACACGTTTTACAAACAATTGTTTTTGGAAACTAGTTGCCAGAAATTTTTTTCTACTCTTCTAGTGAAATATTGTATCTTTATAAGACACTGTTATATAAAACATACAAAATCGTGGTTTCATCTGCATGTTAGTAATATACATGAAAGCTACCGTAGTTGTTTGTTAAAATCAAACATTGGAACTGTACATTCCAGGTAACGTATTATGAAATTTGCCCGAATTTACTTGCAGTGTCACACAAATAACCTTGGCAACTACTTTCCAAAAAATACAGAACTTTTTACAGTGTACGTCCATAAGCAGCAGGGAGATGAAACGATCTAGACATTCATCTAGCACACGGAACCGTGAACGTGCCCTTATCATTCTCAACATTGGCGTCAGTTCTTTGCAAATGCGAGCGCTCGGACAATGCGTGACTCAGGAAGATACGCTCGTCATGGAACACAAAGACGGAAGGNGTAAGCCGCAATTGTAATAAATGTCAGTAAGTAGGCGTAGCATTTGCCTCTATCGCGCTATCGCTTATACCATGTGTACACAAAGTTTTGTGTTAGATTATGCGTTCTGTTTGTCCTTTATAAACCGAAACAATCATCTCTATTAATATTATTCTTTTTTTTTAGAAACTACTTGACAAAAAATTTTAGTGACATTACAAGCATAAAAATATATAACTTTTAAGGAGTGTTTACGTTGTCGAGTAATGTCTTTCGAACGCTATTATTTTTTTACTGTAGCAAGGAAAATCAATAAAATGGGCATAATTGTGCCTGAAGAGCCATAAAGTGTTATTGTAAATATGAAATCGAATTACACGACCAAGTCGGAAAGGACTTTACCGCATTGTCATAGTTTGATAGTGTGTTTCGCCAGCTGCCAGATGAAATACTAAGTGATTTAATGCATTTATCTGGTAGCGATACACCACTCTCGTGAGTTTGTAATACTCAGACTTACACAACACAAACTGCTTTTGTCAGTGCGCAAATGTCTGTAATATTACATACATAAAAATTCTCAGCGTCACTTTTTCTGTGTACTATAATAATAGNGGGACTTTACCGCATTGTCATAGTTTGATAGTGTGTTTCGCCAGCTGCCAGATGAAATACTAAGTGATTTAATGCATTTTTCTGGTAGCGATACACCACTCTCGTGAGTTTGTAATACTCAGACTTACACAACACAAACTGCTTTTGTCAGTGACCAAATGTCTGTAATATTACATACATAAAAATTCTCAGCGTCACTTTTTCTGTGTACTATAATAATAGCTTTATGTTACGCCAAAATAAAAATTTTGTTTGTAAACAACAAAATTTAAAATTAATAATTTTAAAAAATTTGACATTTATTTCCGTATCATTTACCACAATTTTTTACACGTGCAGGCCTGATTTTACGATTGTGACGTTTTGCATTCTTACTGGCTGGATTTAGAATTATCCACAAGAAACTGAAATATGACTATCTTAAAGCCATGCTACTTTACGTTGTGTTGGTGTATTGTTTTTTAACCCAAGCACATGTGTTTGTTTTTCTCCCGGGATGCGTTTTATTAGCGCCACGTTCACTGTAGACTCACTGGGACCAGGCCGCCTTCCGATCTGCTTATTGGCGTGAGACCAATCAGGCAACACCGCTTCCAGTGTAGTATTTAGTTCCTCCTGAGAGGGCGAGTTCAGTTCAAGGCTCTGACGAGGCCACGTCTAAGTAGAGTTGTCATGCAGTATCTTAATGACGGCCAGTCAGCTGAAGAATAACTGTCTAACAAGTTCTGCACACGCACAACGCCGAGTAACTTTGGCAACACTGCGTTTTACTACGTCGATAGTAAGAAATGAAGGAAGTTATGTATGGCACCCACCATTGTAGAAAACATCAAGGTACAATCACTTTAGAAAATAAATATATCTGGCATTTACATTTCGGAAGGAACGAATTGTGCAAACTCGTCCATGAAGTTATCCAACTTATTGTTCGCTATTCGGCGAGCATAATGTCCGCGCAAGTCGTACACTTTTATTTTATAGTACAGGGTGCGCACAAAGTCCGTATTCCCTTATAAGTCCATCTAATGCAACAAGTTCGTACGTATGAACATCACAAAAGGTGAACCATACCTCTTCGGAATTCAAAACGTCCGTTTGTGTGCTTCCATGATCTATGCACAGCTGAGTGCGCCAAGTTTTGTTGTTAATGTTCATCAAGGTTGTTGAGGCGCACTCCCTTGAAGGCTGTGCGCACTGCATTTCTGCGCTGATCGTTGGTTAAGTAACGGCGCGTCTGCACGTTATAATAGATGAAACCCGAGAGTGCGTTATCTGGTGTTGTCAGTTCAACGCTTCTCGGAGGCCAGGGAAGAAGAGCTTTACAACTGTTCGATCCTCGTCCGATCCACCGATTCTTAAGGACTGCGTTTAGAAGTTGTCGAACATCCAATCGTTGCGTTAATTAATTCAGTTATCTTTATGATTGTCGACCGGCTCATCCCACAACTGCGGGAAGTCAAAAGGAACACATCTACGTAATTACCCCTGTCTCTAAGGAAATGGCTCGCAATTTACATATTCAATTTCAAAAGTATGTTTAAACATCACGATCCGGTTAAAAAGGGATTTCACAACGATAACAGGTTTCTTGTTCCTAAAATCTCAGAATCATTGGGAATTTTTAGTGGGGAAGGCATTGGCACTCCTGATGGTTTGACTGTAGGAGTTCTGCTAAACTGCATATGTAATTAAACTAAGGATGGACTATTTTACTTCGTAATATTGTGCCAGATACACAGGAAACGTGTATTAATATATTTGGAGCCTAGCCTTCAGCAATCATTATTAACTCTGTCATAGTATCAAAGATGTAATACTGAAATACGTAATACAGTGAAATAGTTCAACTGAATTTCCACCATAGCTAGTAATCTCCAGTGGCTATGCTTACAGCCAGATATACAATACGAGTCACCAGCTTACAGTAGCTGACTAACCAGTCCATGCTATGAATTTTGTTAAAATTGTCTGCACATAGCGATACGTTCGTGATGCAATTGAGGTTTTAATTTAATTGCACAAAGAAACTAAATTTTTCCTCTGAAATGTTTTCAAATAAATTTCCAATATGACATATAATATAAACATGCTTTGATTTTTACAATAAAAACTTTTATATAAACATATAATAATTACACCAGTGGACAATTAAAAAAAAAGTACTATGAAACCACTTACTACCTCTTTACAAAAAAAGTAATTTCTGCGGTCGAGAACGACTCAGTAAAAATTATATAGTGAACTGTTTAGTAAGCTTTAAAATCTCAGTGTTTCGTAAAACATGTTCCATTATCACTCTGTCGCGCAGATTTACCACGACCCCTACTTTCTAGAGGTGTTCTGAAAGTATACACCGAGCACCCCACACTCGTACTGCACTTGCTGATTGCTGGAAGTACGCCACGACACGTCCTCCGCCTCCCGCAGTGTGCTCTCGCCGTGAGTATACTTCCTAATCACTTCGAAAGTTCGCTATCCTCTCCCACATCACCCACAATCGGCGCAGAAGACAATACAACACTTATCGTCCCGGAAGTGAGAGGCAGAGCATAGAGCCGAAGCGATACCTTTCACATCATAGCCGTTACAACCGGTCAATCTGGCCACATATGGGTGACTATAGTAGTGAAAACAAAAACCGGCCGTGGCATTCTAGCAGCGGACTGCGTAAGCACTCAAGTGATCTCCTTGGGAGCTTGAATATAGCAGGCTTCTTGCATGGAGGAGACAAGTAGTGGAGAAGAGTGAAGAGATTGGGGCGGCTCTTAACGTCGAGGTCTTGAGAGCTGATGAGGATGAAGTGAGGCGAGTATGGAGCGGCGCCGGAATGCAAGGGCGGGGAGATGGAAGATCCCAGAGAAAACCCGCCGACCAGCGGCAACGTCCGGCATGATCGAACCCGGTCCGCCTAGGTTGGAGACAAGTAGTCTGACCACTACACCACCACGGCCCCAGGAGATAAGTACACTGTGACGAAATGGCATGGATGTTCCTGTGATGGGGCGGGCGTAGTACCTATTCTCTGAGTGTCTTCGCGAGGCTCTGGGAACATGCTTTGTGCCTAATTGGTTATTTCATGCTGTGAAGAGTTCCCTATTGGCTGGGCTGCCAGCTGTCGAGTAGGTTACCAGGCGATGCTTGGCGAAAGGCGGTCCGACATGTACGTGTAAGCTGTAAGTTCACTGAGCCTCTGGCATCGTTCTCTAACTGGGAAGAGGAAAGCACCGGCCCTTTGTAAGGTAGCGGGAGAAGTAGTTCGGCCAGGCACAGCAGAATCGCAAGACTAGTATACTTAAAATTATATTTTCGTTATTGTGTAGTGGTCTCGGATTATTGTAACACCAGATTTAGAGGAATGACATTGACCATTTACCAATACATTGGAGTTTAATTACAGCAGGTGTTTACAGCAATTCAATTTTAAATATAAGTGATAATCTCCTACGTGGAAAAACTCATAAGTACAGAACTGGAACTTTCGCCGATTCGTTTGACAACAAACTAGGCTCCACAATCGTTTGTCTGCTCGAGCCTCAGTTAGTTGTTCGTTGGCTGATGATCCAGTTTGATCCCAGGCCAGGTATTCGGTCATCTTTCGTTGCATGATCGTTACTGGCTTATATCGTCCCGAGCATGTCCAACAAGTTGCGATCCAATTGAAAGATAAAGTGAAATTTTGAATTCTAACTTGGCATTGATTAATGACGTTTGGCTTACATTCTATGATGACATAAACTTGCATCTGTACATATCACACACGCCAATTGCCTACCCAGAATCCAAACCTGGGGCGTTGTGGTCCAGGTGGTTTATTCTAAGTTTCTCGGGTAGTTTATCGGCAGGTCTCTATGTCGATCTCGGCAGTCAACGCTCCTGCAGATCGGGAGACGCCATTTGAAACGATCGGGAACAAAATATGCAGAAATAGTTATTGTAAACGCACTTTCTTTTCGCGACCTCACTCCCTCGGCGATGCTCGGGTTTTGTCGACCGCCCCACGACAACTCTCGCCCCGTCCCTGACGTGTGTTCAGGCAGGTAACGTGACAAATGCAAACACACGCTGTGTCTCTAATAATGTATGACGAAAGTAAAGCTATTCTTACAAACTGTGCATTTTAAGTGGTTCGTTAAAGCATAAACGTACACATTCATATATTTATTCATAGTCTTATACAAAACACATATTCTTCCATTTATTAAAGCGTAACGCGTGATATTTAGAGTGAAATTTCTCGACATGGCTACTATCTCATCGTATGGTAAGACACTTGACTGAGGAAACTGGTGACTCAGTGGATGGTTAATGTGTTGTATACATAGGTTTACAGTTGAAAACATTACTTGTTTTAAAGGAACATACTGTTTCACGTATAAAAATTACTGTTAAAAGAAGAGACAATTCGTTATGTAGTAGTCCCGTCTAACAGTCCATTTAAATAAAATTCACCGTGATGTAAGTAACGAAATGTATAGATGACAATACGTAAAATGCTGTNCGGATGGTTAATGTGTTGTATACATAGGTTTACAGTTGAAAACATTACTTGTTTTAAAGGAACATACTGTTTCACTTATAAAAATTACTGTTAAAAGAAGAGACAATTCGTTATGTAGTCTAACAGTCCATTTAAATAAAATTCACCGTGATGTAAGTAACGAAATGTATAGATGACAATACGTAAAATGCTGTTTTAATAAATGCCACTATAGATCTAAACAACAAGTCTTACAAAATAATAAGTTTTTAATTGTTAATTGTACGAATGCATGAATTCCCGCTTCCACTAGTGAAGAAACGTGCTTCGTACCAAAAAACTGTGTAGCTATAGTAATTCATAATAGTATAGAAGCTGCCAATTTAATTTGTTTGATTATTGCATGCAGGTATAAAATTGTTTGGTGGGTATAAAAAAATACCCCAACTTTGAAGGTATATAATATCAAAACTTAACAACCTACAACCTTGGTTGACCAATCAAATGAACCGTAGAACTGTGAAGTTTGTTTACCATATCTTCATAAATGTTCAATGTGACCGCCATGAGCAGCCCGAACGACATTTACGCGATAATCAAACTCGTTCCACACTCTTATCAGCATTTCCGGTGTTCCGGGTTGGATGGCGTCCGTAATTCTCGTTTTGAGGTCGTCAATGTTAGCCGGCAATGGTGGACCAAACATTTGATCCTTTAAGTACCCCGATGGAAACAAATCGCACCGGGTAAGATCCTGGCTTCTTGGGGGCCAGTGATGAAGAGCCTGGTCACCAGCTGCTCCTCGACCAATCCAGCGTTGCTGCAACGTCTCGTTCAGGTATCAACCTGTATTAAGAGAAGTAAAAAATATCCCAGCCCTGAACCCAAAATATATTTCGCTTTGTAGTAGAAGCCATGCGACATAACCACTCGGCCATTGCTACCCTAATAAAACTGACTTACGATACATTAGCGTAATTATTATTCTTCCGAACATGTGTTGATTTAATTAGATGCATATTATATTGTTCCACATATATTACAACATTGTATAAGTAGTATATTACGTTTAAGAAGAACAGAACCATAAAGTTTATGCCTGTTCGCAATAAATGCGACTACCATGCTTCTCACCCGTCATGTTGAAACTATCCTTCCCGATCGGGACGCAGTTTTCGACAACACATTGGCTGTAGAGTGCTCTCGATCGTTTCCTCACGAGAATCGAGAAGTCATCTTTAACTTAGATAACAAAACACCGAAAATAACATGTAAATCGTTATTTCACGATCGGGAGCTGCGTTTCGAGAAACTTCGAGTAAACCTCCTGGGGACACGCTTTAGTGACCTTAGCTTCAAAAGTCGACTGAAATGTAAGTAAATACTGTTAAGATAACACCAAGAATTTTTCCTCATAGTAAATCTTTAATGGCAAGAACGTAATTTTTTATTTATTGGCTTATGGGAATGCTCCAACCTAAGCTACAGTGTGCAGGCATTTCACCTTCTTCTACACCATAAAAACGTATCATATTCTGGATTATGATTTTTAAAAGAAACCCCTTGTCTAATTTTATTGTTTTCCACGGATTATCGCAAAGTTTTCTTGATGCAATGCAAAACTTTGAGTGGTTCCGACGCAATATTAAGTCGCTTAAATTTAACTGAGTTGTATGGAGTAAGTAGTAACATTAAGAAGTCCGCATTCTTCGAAGAGACAGGCGAAGAAATGTCACATAACGAGCAGTTTTCTTAAGGTTTTCTACAATGTAATATTACGTCAACGACATTCCAGGTGTAAATTGCTCAAATTAACAGGATGGACTGTGTATCATTACGTAATGTACACTCTATGAGGTTATTTGCAAATTTAACACAACAGTGTATACGAATAGTAAGAAAGCGTTAAAGTTAAATTATCTTTCTATATATCCACGGTGGCGTTCCTACATTAACTCACGAAAGAGTCAAATGCGTATGGAAGACCCTTACTTTATATAGTAGCGACGCTCAACAATCGTATGGTGGGGCGCCTGGCATGTGACATCTTATCCCAGCTGCCTGATGATGAAATCCAAGTCGTAGCTCAGGTCATGGAAAAATACAGCCAATTACTTCGGCCTTCGGCGCAGCCGATTGCAGGTGTGGCATGCAGGCCCGATGTACCGCCCTGTGAAGTAGTCATGGCCACCCACCTATTATTTATCTACTGTGGACGTCGATTCACAGTAGAAGCATTTCGTCGCGCGTGAGTAGCTTGCCTTTTGTAAATATCCACTATTGCTTCCATGAAGTACTTCTCCGCATCCAGCCTCCTATACAGTACCAGTTGTTTAGGCAGTGACGAGGTCAGCAATTCAGGAATTACATTATTACAGACTTGCACTTATATGCAATAGCTGTAGGCCCCATGCTTCTGGCAGGTGCACGAGTATAAGTGGGTGGGTTCGGGTCCACAGGCGTGCACTGGCTTCAGCAAGGTCTCGAAGTCTGCGTAGACAATGATCGGCAATTTATTAACGTGATTGTAGTTCTTGAAATTCAAAACGGGTGGCCGTCCATCTTGCCCTGGCTGCAGCATTTCAGCATGCAGTCCTTGCAGTATTTCATGTGTTCTTCTAAACACGGTTGTCCTGTCAGCCTTGATTTTCGTGGCAGGTCATGATAAAATGTAAAGCACCGCTTACATATATGAATTTTCACCTTGTGGACAGACACCTGCGATCGCAACAGTGTTGAAAAGTTGTTCATGCAGGTATAGTAGGAGTTCACATCTTCGGCCGTCAACAGTAGCAGGTCAGAATGATTTTCTTTTTCTTATTTCACAATTCGTACGGGAACGACCTTTTCATCGTCGGTGAGCGAGTACACCTTTACCGATGCGCTAGGGTTGTTCTTCTCGAAGACTTGGATTTGACGCAGATGTGTTGGGAATTCCAGTCTCGTAAAATGTGCTTCATATCGCCGGTCGACTCGTTAGGGATCTGTACCTTCAACATTCCGTGCCAAATCGACCACTTGAAACACATGTGGTCGCTGGTGTTTTGCGGGTTAATAACAGCCTTCCTGTTCGTGGCTGATTCTTGTAGTTCGATGTAAGACGAAGCACGTAAGGGATTCAACTTGTTAATGCGAAGCAGTAGGTGGTTAACTGTTGACAACGCCCACCCCGAACCACGCTCTTTGTACGTTTCTTGCTCTTCGCATATCTTCCCTTTACAGTATTTTACGACTTTCAACAGTCTCATACACAGGTACATTTCCAGTCTTGAATGCTCGTTTGTCTGTACATTCGTTTGAATTACACTGGAGAGCCAAAAAAACTGGTACACCTGCCTAATATCGTGTAGCCCTCCCCCCTCCCTTTAAAACCTCCCACCCCCTGAGCTAGCAGAAGTGCCGCAAGACGACGTGGCATGGACTCGACTAATTTCTGAAGGTATGCAGGAGGCAATTCACACCATAAATTCTGCAGGGCAGTCCACAAATCCAATCTGCGCCAATTTGAGAAAGGGTTGCACGTCTGTCACGTTTAATGATTATCGTCAGTCGTCGTTTGTCCCGTTCGTTCACGATCTTTTTCCGGCCGCAGCGATGTCGAAGATTTGAAGTTTTACCGGATTCCCGATATTCACGGTACACTCGTGAAATGGTCGTACGCGAACATCCTAATGTTATCGCTACCTTGGAAATGCTATGTCCCATCTCTCGTGCGCCGACTATAACACCACGTTCAAACTCACTTAAATCTTGATAGCCTGTCATTGTAGCAGCAGTAACCGATCTAGCTGCCGACCGCATCGCGTTACTCTGATTGGTTCCATACCTGTGTTATTTGCATACGCACGCCTATACCAGTTTTTTTTTTTTGCTCTTCAGTGTATTCGGCTTTGTATAGTTACACTCAAGCCACAAATTAAATTTAATTGGGCCCTGCTCTCGTATTTCCTCTGTGAGTTGTTTTGAAGATATTTTTCTTCATGCAAGCCAAAAATGTAAAAACATCATTTGACGAACCGCTTTTGTTATACACAACATACGTCTTTAAACTGGGCCGGAAAATGGTTTCGGCTTCCACGAAACCACAAGCATTAATTAGCCTTCCCAGACACTGCTATGATTCTTGGGCGTGGCTGACGCTCACGTGTTGATGAAGTATTTTTTCGAGATATTGTTTTAAATGACGTTGGAGACTGTACACGACGTATTTCGGCATGCGATGGATCTGTAAACGTACAGGTTGTCACATGTCTCTGCAGAATATCGCGTTTAGCAAACGTCACATTGCAATTTCCCACACTTAATTGTCATTCGATCTGCATTCTGCAAGCAACCATACTTCTCGTGCCTTTGAGCATCGTGGTTG
This sequence comes from Clitarchus hookeri, assembly GCA_002778355.1. Taxonomy (NCBI): domain Eukaryota; kingdom Metazoa; phylum Arthropoda; class Insecta; order Phasmatodea; family Phasmatidae; genus Clitarchus; species Clitarchus hookeri. Next base: position 375,788 of record NQII01002158.1, read on the forward strand.
AGCACGAAGATTTGATTGCAGAAGCGAGATGTGTGTCGATGTATCGCATTTGTAGATCCGGTCGATGGTGGAGTGAATGGCAGCGTCGACGACGTAGGCGGTCCAGCTGGAGCCCGCGATCGTACAGCCGAAGACGAAGTTGGGACGCAGGTCGCTGGCACATCTATCTCCAAGGGGAGGNGGGGGGGGGGGGATGTAATTAATATTTTAAAATGCTACGGGAGTTAAGCAATAAATTAACTTCACACAAATTACATAGGAAGCTAAATAAATAGTCCAGTATAAAAAAATTAAATATGTATTGCATAAGTGTGATTTAAAGCTACGGACGCTCCATGGCATATACCACGGAATCTATGCTGCAATGGTTCGCTGTCTCGGGCAGGTATTTAACATTTTCGAATATTTTTACTTTGCATGTGAAAATATGTACACATAATTATGAGCACTACCAATTATAACGGGCATACTGTGATGGTTGAGCTGAACGCAATATAACTTACCAAAATGATCGCTAAGAAGGTCAGGAGAGAGACGACAATCTGTCACCTGCCGCATCAGACGAAGAACTGAGACAATACGCGAAGCTACCCGTCTTATAAACCTGCTCAGTTTGATTGTCACGTGACCAACAGCCAATCGCGAGTGAGCAATGTGGCGTAAAATAACTTACCGAATTAGCAGCTCAGAAGGTCAGGAGAGAGATAATGATCTGTCGTCTGTTGCATTAGACGGAGAGACGGTACGCTATTCTGCTTGCCTTATATACCTGCTGAGTACAAGATGTCACGTGACTAGCACTCACATGTGAGCGAGCAGTGTAGCATACAATAACTGACCATAATGATAGCCACGAAGGCTAGGAAAGGGAAGGCCATCTCGCATCAAATGAACTAGGAAGCTGGGCAACTCAAATCACCTTACACATCTGTAGAATCCGAGATGTCTCGAGCTAGCAATGAAATAATAACTTTTGGAAAAGACGTCAGTCACAATTCTTGTACTTGGTTACGCTATAGTGTCCTCAAAATAAATTATATATTTCTTCACTTTATAAAACATGACAAATATATTTATCCTTTACTTGTAATGGGGAAAAAATACAGTACCATGCATCTCTTTTGTTCAACACACGGAAAGCTAGCATGGAAGTATGTGGAAAGAGAAATAAGCTATGGCATTCGTGCACTTCCTCAGTGTGCACTTTCACTGAAGTGCCAACACCAAATCATTTACATAAAACTCTTGATCTTCCTCTGGATTAGAAAAACGAATCGACGGTATTACTTTTACAAGCAATGGCTGCTAGTGACTTTTCGCTGCCCAAGGTGTAAATGCATGGATATTATTTTTTAGGTGCTAATAAGCACAAGTTTGAAACTTGAAAAAAAAAAGATAATGTTGTCAATTGAGACTAAAAAATTTTGGTTTTTTAAATTTACTTGTGCTGTCCTTTCAGGTTTTTAATGTTGCACATGTATATCTTGACGGGCGGGTACATTGGGAACTATACTAGAGGCTGGANTGTCCTTTCAGGTTTTTAATGTTGCACATGTATATCTTGACGGGCGGGTACATTGGGAACTATACTAGAGGCTGGCAGGTGGTCGGTTTCAAGTTATTCAGACAATCATTAATTATAGAAACCACCCGAATTATCGCCATGAATTTAAAAAGGCAAATCGATGAATTAATTTTCTGAAGTAAAAAAAAAATAGATTTGATTGTGAACTGACGTGAATGGAGAAGCTGAAAAAAAGAGACAGGAAAAGAGAGAGAGAGAGACATAGTCCTGCATGGTTTCGCAAAAGTCGATTCACATACGAATTTATAAAATTGCTTTTTTTTNAGAGAGAGAGAGACATAGTCCTGCATGGTTTCGCAAAAGTCGATTCACATACGAATTTATAAAATTGCTTTTTTTTATTTGTTAAAAAAAGTACATATCAGTTACATTAAGTTTTTTAAAGAAAACAATTGACTTAATAAATCCGATAATTATAGTTAGCTAAAATACACCATGTACGATTTATGCGTGGGTGCTCCGTCAGATGAAAAAAATAAATTTTAAAATAGGATAATAAATACAGATATTTGATTTGGCATACCCTATGCCTACAAAAGTAATATGGCCACTATAAACATACATATATGCTTGAAGGGTTATTGGACGTAACCGCTGAGCTCCTTCGAGTGTGCCAAGAATCCCCTAGTCGAGCTGAAGACAACCCCCCCCCCCNTCCCGGTGCTTTCCCGTCCAACATCACTCAGCTACCAACTTGCACAAGCCGCAAACTCCCATTTAAAATACATTGCGCCAGTAGCCCCAAATATACACTACTGATATAATGTTCATGTAGCCTCGTAAAATTGTATTATTAAAGACAAAACCTACGTTAAAAAATTATTTTTATGGTTTTATTAGTTTTGGACCCTGCAACATGTATGTATTACAAATTACCAAATATTATAAAACAATATAATGGCAAAAATTGAAATTACGTGTTAAGGATTTCTTATTGTCTCACTCTTTTTAAAGCGTTTGTGAATTCATGGAAGCTGTATAAGATTATTACATTTTTATGTAATATTTTTAATACACTTTATAATGCACTTCGATTCAGTACAGTAGTACTTCAAGCATGTTGTTTTATATATTTTAAAAGATTACAATTTGTTCATAAATTTATAATTTATTGATTTTCTTTGTGTATAACATATTTTTATGTGTGGTGATTACTTATTGGCTCACACCCATAACATTGTTTACTTATTCATAAATGACGTGTAATTAAATAATTGTCAATTTTATTCTATATATTGCGTTGTATGAGATATGTGTATTTACTATGTATAGGATTACTCATATTGCATATGATATATATCTTGAAATGTTTTACAGTCTGATGGTTTTGCCACGTGTAAAAGGNATAGGATTACTCATATTGCATATGATATATATCTTGAAATGTTTTACAGTCTGATGGTTTTGCCACGTGTAAAAGACCCTATAAAACGCATATCAAATAAAATAAATAAATATGCGTTACTTTATTTGATACACGTTGTTAACTGATCCATTAGACAAAAAACAAATCACTTAATCAATAAGTGAAAGAAAACTGGCATNATTTGATACACGTTGTTAACTGATCCATTAGACAAAAAACAAATCACTTAATCAATAAGTGAAAGAAAACTGGCATTTTTAAACTTATTAATCAGTTAAATTGACTGAAGTAACTGATGAATAAGTCAGACTTTGTTAACTGATTTGAACGGAGAAATTCTCCGTTATTCAGATTAAGAGTGTACAGGTGCAACCACTGAAACTAATTCTTTCCGCAAACGACGTCGAACATAGATACGGAACGAATTTACAAGAAACACCTTCAAACTACTTGTGTAACCCTGGGCGCGGTTTGCTCGTTCAAGAACTACATCTTCAGTTATTGTTGATAGGCACAAGGCAACTTCAGTTCCGGTGAACTGCTGAAAACGTGCCGTCCTACATCCCTCCTGAGGCAAGGTGCAAGTGCAAGGAACGGCGCTGGTGCCAAGGGAAGCAGACTTGCGTACGCTACCTACGTGCATCTGATGGGCAAGACATGTCTCGTCTGAAGAGAGTGTAACGCCAGTGGCGAGCGGTGAACAGTTTCAAGGTTCGCCAGTGTTCGCTAACAACCTCACCTCGCTGTGTCCCAGTGCACGCACCATTCACCAACCTTTATAGCCTGTTCACTGTTCATTAAGAACTTTTGGAAGCCCTGCTTTATATCTCCATTTTTACATTTGTGTATCCTTCCGCCATATGTACAACTAGCGAACCGGCTACAATTGAGTTTTACAGTGATACACTTATAAATAAATTGGGAAAAGACAATTTATGTGAAAATATAATTATAAAATTATACTGTGTTGACCTAGGTTTTTTACTTATTACGGCAACCCANAAGACAATTTATGTGAAAATATAATTATAAAATTATACTGTGTTGACCTAGGTTTTTTACTTATTACGGCAACCCGAAAGGAAGGAAATATTTTTTACCAGACAGCCAAGAAGTAGGGTATATTTTTTGGGGTGTATCTGTGCAACTATCACGTAGTTACCACATTTCCGCTTTCCAGCGTCGATGTATGAAAATCAAAACGTGTGTTTCATCAAGTTGTAGCTTTGGAAATAAGAATACCTAGGTACTACTTTTTGCGCTTGGCTGAGGGATCTTAATCGATCACCAAAGTTAAGCAACGTTCCCAGCGGCACACATTTTGATGGGTGACCGTTAAGTGGCATAACATCTGAGCGCTTCCGGGCTTCGGAGGGCATGTTCAATATTCGGTGCCGGTTGTTATCGATTTATATCAGTCGTTAATCCATTTCAGAGGTCTTTGGGCAGCCTCGTAAACTCTGACACCAGAGGAAAAAATATTTCGGTCACGATCCCAGCCGTTACAGAATTACGTTTTGTTGTTATTCTACAGAACCCGTACAATTTATCGGGATAAAAAGTATTCTATGTCCTATTCCACGACCTAAAGTACCTACATGCCGAATTTCATCAAAATCCGTTCAGCCGTTATGGAGCTGAGTGGTAACAAACACACACACACACACACACACAGCCTTTCGCATTTACAATATTGATAGGATTGACGTTGCCATGAGTCTGATTGATGTATTCATGCGTAATCTAAGCAAACCTCTTATTTTGTCGAAAATATAAATATGACACTAATATACACATTCATTTTATAATGTGCGCAAAAGAAGAAAAACTTAATTCAGTAGCCACAAATTTCAATATTGCCGTCGGAAAGAAACGCCAGGTATCTTAACTACGTTGACTAAACTATTACCAACTAACTTGGAGCCTGAGCTGGTGTGTATGGTAGCCTACATGTAGTAATGGGCGGTGATTTTGTAAACATTGATTTCAAAAGTGCTCTCTTTAATTGAACAGCCTTTAGTTTGGTAACGTGTTCGGGTCGAACATCCCATGTTACATGCTCCTGGCGTACAACTGGGAACATATCGCTCTTGAGGCGCACAAATACATTCGCCACCTGGTGTTTGTGTGGGCAAGGGCCACCTGGTGATTACCACTGTGCTGTTTACGGCTTACATTGTGGTTTCGCATCTTGTGGTGTCAAGGCACGTAATGAAACGAGTGACGTGATCGAGTTCTCGACAACGCGTATGGGTAGCGGCAGTGATATTTCGCGAAAATATTTCGAGACAAGATACAGTCCAAAGCACTGTAGGGTCGTCCAGTTTCTTTGATTGGCAAAAAAAGGTTCTGGCCCCGTGTTAACAGTTTACGCACGAATCACAAAGGTTCAGTGTCTGAGTTACTTAGTCCTGAGTGGCTTGGTCAAAGACGGACGCGGCACCAGCAGCCAATGGAGGTATAACAACAGCTGAGGTGTGTATATAGTATTGAAGTCTACTGTGTGCTCCGATTTTTACGCGAAAATTCGCTGGCCCTACGTATTGGGTAAACCTTTACCAGTTATGGGAGGGTACAGTTTCCGAATTCACCGTCAAAATCATGACGTTATTTCGTGGCTCTGTTCAAAACAGAAGAAATTTAAGTGTCCTGGATGGGTGAAAACTAGGAATCAAGAGGTTATTGAAGAATCAGTAAAACCTCACATATTTTTACCGAATGAGGCAGAAACCGAAATCAGAAAGACACTTGCTGTATGAGGAAAGCGATTGAGGCAGGAGATGTCTGTTCCAGTTCAAGAAATATTTCGGCAGGAGTTTCAAGTAAAATCAGCGGTTAAAATTACGCTTGTGTTACTAATTTGTAATTAATATGCAAACTACTGAAATGTGTGTGCATATTTGGAGTATACATTTATGAAATGATTTTTTAGTATTATAATTATCCTCGAATTATTTCAGGAATTACAAGAGATAGGCTACGGCATGATGGCCTAAGTACCCCATTACCATAACGTCAAATGTAATCTATGCAAGGAACGAAGGAAATGCCTTGGTACAGACCCGAATCCTAAGACAGGTTCCAAAGTACATTTTTCCCAGGAGCTAGTCATTTTACCCAATGGAAGCAGTTTTCTTGTAAACGACGATGAAGCCGATGAACAGACTTGTAGTGCTTGCAGTATAAGATGCTCGCTCGTTTCTTAAAGAAGCAAAAACGTGTACCACTGAATTACGATTTTCAAATGACTAGCCATTTTAACTCTTAATGTTGTTACATGTTGCTGGCCTGCATTGTTTCTCTTGACCTGTCCCTCTCGGGTGAGCAAAACAGTGTGCCAAGGGAAAAAATGAAATTTTAACGTGAGAAGTGCGCGGTGAATTACAAAGGCGAGCAGCTGTGTGTGCCAGACAAGCCTATTGAAAATTGTGCGCCCCTGGCCTTCAGCGGAGTGAATTTTTGGGGTTATCTTTGAAATAACATTCTGGTAATCACACTTGCCTCTCTCAGCGTGACTCGGGGGGCGGGGAACCTTCTAGATCGGNTTTACGGCTTACATTGTGGTTTCGCATCTTGTGGTGTCAAGGCACGTAATGAAACGAGTGACGTGATCGAGTTCTTGACAACGCGTATGGGTAGGGGCACTGATATTTCGCGAAAAGATTTCGAGACAAGACACAATCCAAAGCACTGTAGGGTCGCCCCGTTTTAATCGTTTGTGCACGAATTACAAAGGTTCGGTGTCGGAGTTACTTAGTCCTGAGTGGCTTGGTCAAAGACGGACACAGCACCAGCAGCCAATGGAGGTATAACAACAGCTGAGGTGTGTATATAGTATTGAAGTCTACTGTGTGCTCCGATTTTTAACGTGAAAAGTCACTGGCCCTACGTATGAGTAAACCTTTACCAGTTATGGGAGGGTATAGTTTCCGAATTCACCGTCAAAATCATGACGTTATTTCGTGGCTCTAATCAAAACAGAAGAATTTTAAGTGTCCTGGATTGGTGAAAATTAGGAATCAAGAGGTTATTGAAGAATCAGTAAAACCTCACAAATTTTTACCAAACGAAGCAGAAACCGAAATCAGAAAGACACTTGCTGTATGAGGAAAGCGATTGAGGCAGGAGATGTCTGTTCCAGTTCAAGAAATATTTCGGCAGGAGTTTCAAGTAAAATCAGCGGTTAAAATTACGCTTGTGTTACTAATTTGTAATTAATATGCAAACTACTGAAATGTGTGTCCATATTTGGAGTATACATTTATGAAATGTTTTTTAAGTATTATAATTCTACTCGAATTATTCCAGGAATTACGAGAGAGAGGCTACGTAATGATGGCATTAGTACTTCATTACCATAACGTCAAATGTAATCTATGCAAGGAACGAAGGAAATGCCTTGGTACAGACCCGAAACCTAAGACAGGTTCCGAAATACATTTTTCCCAGTAGCTAGTCTCTTTACCCAATGGAAGCAGTTTTCTTGTATTCGACGATGAAGCTGAGAAACAGAGACTCGTAGTGTTTGCAGTAGAAGACGCTCGCTCGTTTCTTAAAGAAGCAAAAACGTATTTGGTACCACTGAATTACGATTTGCAAATTACTAGCCATTCTTAACTCTTAATGTCGTTACACGTTGCTGGCCTGCATCGCTTCTCTTTCCCCGTCCCTCTCGAGTGAGCGAAACAGTGTGCCAAGGGCAAAAATGTGAGATAATGCCAGAACTGCGCGGTGAATTACAAATGCGAGCAGCTGTGTGTGCCAGACAAGCCTATTGAAACTTGTGCGCTCCTGGCCTTCAGCGGAGTGAATTTTCGGGGTTATATTTGAAATAATATTCTGGTAATCACCCTTGCCTCTCTCAGTGTGACTTGGGGTGAGGGGGAACCTTCTAGACCGAGACAGCGAGACTACTTAGGCCACGACGGACCTCCGATTCGACAGTCTAGAGCAGGGGTCAGCAACCTTTCTACCTTAAAGGGCCACATCAGATTTGTGTTACGTCTTGGGGGCCGCATGGTTTATCATACCCATAAACATACGAACAAGGTGTGATATAAGCAGAAAAACACATATTCAATTTAAATTTGTTTATTTCACACAAAACATTTCGTTTATAAGGTACACGATTATAAATTTAGTTTTTCTGTAAATTGAAATACAGTTTGAGTATAAATGAAGTTCGAAATTGCATTAAAAATACAATAATAGTTTTCGAGAGAATTGAATGAGAAGTTTGGTATTGCATCCTCTTCACAAGCTTGTCAATATCTGGTCTGATTTTCGAAGTTGATACTTTGATTGAATTTTCCAGATGAACGTTAGTCAATCTACTTCTGGTTTTATTCTTGACAAAATTCATTTTTGAAAACAACTGTTCACAAACATATGTGCTGGCAAAGAGAGACATCATTTTAAGGGCGTTTAACCTGATATTGGGAAAGTTGTCTTTGTCAGTTAGTCCCAAGTTGAACTTTTCCTTTAAGTCTGAGTTGCACTGTAAGTCTGTCAGTTCCATTTGAAGGTTTCCTGGCACATCACTGNTTTTTTGCAATCTTTTCAGCTACTATGAAGCTTACCTTAACACAAGCTTCAGTCTCAACAGTAGGCTTTTTGAATGAAAACTGCTGGTTCTTGAGATTTTGCTTTAAATTAGGAACTTTATCACTCCGAACTTGTCCTTGAAAAGAGTTGAATATTGTAGCCTGTTTGGTTTCATAGTGTCGTTTCAAGTTGAACTCTTTCATTACACCGATTGACTCATCGCACACTAAACACACCGGTTTCTGCCGAACTTCAACGAACAAATAAGCATCCGTCCAACGTTCTTGGAAAACGCGACACGCATCACCTACTTTACGCTTTTTACTAGAACTAGCCATAGTTGCAACAAACAACAGCTTGTAATGGTGACTACTGACACAACGAACACGAACCCTTCCACAGTGTTGTAAAAAATTGACCTGCCACGCCACGGTGCTGCAACATGTGAACTACCCTCGCGAACCGTTGAGAGGGAAATTCCAACTTTCGTCAGAACGAACGCCTTCACTCTCGATCACTCGGGGAGGCGACGCACTCCGACAATGACCGAGACAGTCCGAATGCACTCGACAGACACTGACGTAGTATTCGCATACACCAGAAACCTTTTTGTGTTATCAATTAATAGTTCACAACTCAACTCAAATTTTTTACAACTTATTAGTATTTGTAATAATAATTCTTTAATTAAATCAAACCTTTTTGTCGCGGGCCGCATAAAACCGGCCGGCGGGCCGCATGCGGCCCGCGGGCCTCACGTTGCCGATCCCTGGTCTAGAGTATGAAACATTGCACGGCCTTAAGAGCCAGGTGTGCGAAGACAGCGAAGTGACGAGCCAGCGAAGCAATGAGTGGCGACGAGAGAGACCAGCAGGAGTGAAGTCTGCGGACTGCGAGCATCGGTACAGTGAAGAGTGCAACTAACGGGTGGGACTATTGCACTGGATGCGTGAGTGACAGACATTACGAATGACGGCAGTAGACAGACTGAATACGTGTAAAGAATGAGCGTGAATTAAGCGACTGTAAGCAGTATAGAGACATTGATAAGAACTTTAATTAAAATTGAGATATACGTTAAATATTGCACTCAATGAGAATAACAAGAGTAATAGTGGGGATAGGTAGTTTAATGTTGCAAATAATAGGTATGTGAAAGATTATAAAATCCAACTTAGATCTATTATTTTTATTAAGACCTACCTTCATCCCTCACGAACTCAGATATGCCCCTCTAGCGTCTTGTAACAATACGAACAAACGAAATAAACTGTTGTTTTATATAAGAGAAGCGCAAGGTGGACGCAGTGAGCTCCGTAACTTCGTGTTTTACGTGAACCGGCCGTACGCGGNTATAAGAGAAGCGCAAGGTGGACGCAGTGAGCTCCGTAACTTCGTGTTTTACGTGAACCGGCCGTACGCGGGCGGAGTAGACGGCGGAGCAGGGTCGGGAGAGCCGAGAGTAGCCGAGCGCGGCCGAGGGTTGCCGAACTCGCAGCACAGCCTGGCACGAGTGACACGGTTGTCCTCTGCTCTCCTGACACACATCCCCGCGGCTCGGCCACATCATCTCGCATCGTCGCGGCACGCACCGCCAACACGCATTT
>NQII01002159.1:0-20046 GCA_002778355.1 Clitarchus hookeri
ACATCTTGAGATTGAGTTCCTTGCCTACGTGAGATTGTAGAGCAAAATTTTATTATTAAATATATTTACAGTTTTATTCAAGATTTTTCCAGTTTTGAGTAAAGTAAAGCTAATTTCAGTACCATCCCAAGGGACGCTAATGTTACGAAAGCCACGCAATTTATCATACATTTCTCAATGAATGTTCAGAACCAATTTAACCCGAAATTAATTTTGTACCTTATCTGAATACATCTTCATCTACTTCCTCTTCTAGGCCAATTAATGAGAATCCAAGCAGTAATAGAATGCACAGATTTTTAAAACTTTTATATTGAAAACCTAATTTTTGTAGCTATTTATGTATTTATATATAGTTTGCTCGTGGCGTCTAGTTGTAATGCAATGTCGCCAGGTGAGTCAGATTCCCTTTGTTTTACACTAAGTATAGGAAGAATAATTTTACCTTTAAAATACGATGAAATTGCCACTGATTTTTAGATTAAAAACCAGGCAGGTAATTAATGTGATACTTTTGACACTTAAGCAGTGATCAGTAATGAATTGTGAATTACGTGAAGATATATTTAACCTTTTGGCGTGTGGATATGGACAAAACACCGAATCTGATACTCTTTGTAAAAAAAATTAAAACACTCAGGCATATGTATATAAAAATAGTTTTGATAGTAACTTAAGATAATATAGATTGCGGAAAATAGATCAATTTTTTTTTTTTTTTAGATATGTATGGTTAGAGACAGACGACAAACCCATGAATTGAATATGGATTGATGATTGATGGAAAGTTAGTGAAAGATTGGTGGTGAATATTGTGAAAGATTGATGAAAAGATTGTGAAAGATTGATGGAAAGATTGATTAATTGATGTATACATTGCGATTGGTTGATATAAAGTTTGCAAAATATAATTAGGAAGATTGAAAGATTGTTGGAAAGATTGATAAGTTGATCGAAATATTTGTGCATGTGATGCTGATTGTGGTGCTGATCGAGGTACCTATTTATGAAAAAATTCCGACATTCATAGAAACATTAATGAAAAAACCAGGCCTTAAATTTTTAAATACATTTTGGAGGATTTTTTGGATTTTATAAAGGTTTTTTAGAATTCCGTTTTATGTTCAAAATTATCCAAGAGCATGGGCATGTGGTCAAGTTCACAGATGTGAGGTCAAGGTGCATGCCATCAAGTTTAAAATGTTGGTCGGAATCATCAGTGCATCTTAAGTGGTGATAATGAACACAACTAACAAACGAAAAAATCAATAAGGCGGGTTGAGTGCTTTCGACAGATTGATGGATGAGGCAGGGAAATATAAACACAATGTATTTGATAGGAGGTGGGTTCAGGCGTCTGCTGAACGTGGTGCTGTAGGAGACCTCCTGTTATGTAAGTTAAAAAAAAATTTCAAAAAGTTCTTTCTAATAATATTATTTATACATTTTTTTTATAAATTCTTAGGAAATGATTGGGACATTTAATGAATTTTTGGGTTTAAGATCAACGATCGCCAGGTTAAGGTCAAACCTCTAAGTCACCTATATCCAAGATGGCGGTAGTAACGAGTAATGTAATATAATTGCTGACTTTTATGAATTTATTCAATTTTTATTCATTTCTCTTGAATTTTTGTTAAGGGACAAGTTCAAAGTCACCTGGGTCCAACATGGGAGTTGGGTGATGTCAGAAAATGGCACCTGGTCGGTTAGAGTCCCTCGTCCTCTCTAGGCCTGAACATTTGAAATGCTAACTTTATAATTTGAAAATAATTTTATTTATATTGTTTTATACACATTAGGGGACTTTTTAAGTTATTTTTAGAATTTTTTGGTTCAAGGAAAAAATCCATTGGAGTCAATGTCAAAGATTAAAGGTCAAGCTCACCTGGATCCAATATGAATGACAAGATGGCTGACAGAACAAGATGGGTGAAAGTTAGGTCTAACTTCTGACCCTGGAACCTGTGTATCGATTTGGCATACCCTATGCCTATAAATCAATATGGCCACCACAACTCTGCCCTCGAGAAGCGAGCCACTCAAATATTTCCGATGGATCGAAAATGGCCTCTATGGGGCTCGTTTTTTCAAGTGGGATGCTCGGTGCTTTTTTGAGGGGAAAAAAGGGACATTTAAATGAAAAAGGGAAATTTAAATGATAAAGAGAAATTTAGAGCAAAAATGGCTAATTTTGAGTAAAAAATTTTTTTTTTGAGGAGAAAATGGCCGCCGGTGGAAAGAAATGACAGCATGAACCGCTCCGAGCTCCGGTCCCAGGTCCCGGACTGCCAAAGTCGGCCAAACCATTATTCTGGCACAATTATTTTTTTACTAATTAAATGTTGACATACCAATTGATGACAAGATTTAGTCTTATATACCTAAAATTATTTGGACAACGGACAATACCATACAAAACCAAACAGTAGGATGTAACAATTCATATAAAAATTTCACCAAACATTTTAAAATTTAAATTAAGATAGCCTTAATGATATTAAAACTACATACTTTTATGTATCACAATATATATCATTTGGGGCTTCAATTACCTATCTCTCAATTGCACTGCAATTATGTATACATATTCCCCATTTTTTAATACGTTACTTTTTCAAAGAAAACATTTTCTTATTTCATTTCCTTCGCAGTGTACGGGAGCCAGCGTTTATTGCAGATATGAAAGTTGTAGCCAATAAAGTCAGTATATAGGTCGAGCTACTAAAGATCAATACTTACACAATGTACGACTAAATGACATTAAACTAACTTACAAGTTCTTTAACATTTTTTTAAAACAATGATCATGTAACAATGCATACTGATGTTCAAGGATAATTTAAAGAAGGTTTAATAGAGTGCCTATATGCTTCTCTTTTGGATTCAGTATAAGAACAAATTAAAAGACATAGAACTTACATTTTAGGGGATGTACTAACGAGTAATATAAGGACTACTTTTTCCTAGCGGGCACATACACGAAGGAGTCCTATACAGAGCATAATTTCTGTCGTTTTGTGGAATCTCAAATACAAAAAATTTAAGGCTGTTGTGTCGTATATCTAACCTATGCAAAGTTGAAAACATATTATACATACTGTTTGTTCATATTTTCAATAAAGATGATGAATATTGTAATCTAGTATCTTAGTTCCTCTGGTGAAATAACATTTGCGTTCGCAATCGTTAACATTAATAATTTAACAAATTATACACGGATTAAATCAAACCTGAAAATTATGTTTCTTCTTTATTTTTTAGTTCTAATGTGTGTACAGTTCAGTTAATTCAAATTCTGAACTCATGAAACCTAAAGAATATTATTCCAGCACTACGATTGAAGTAAAAAATAACTGTGTGCACAGATTGTTTTTCTGCAGATAAGTAGTTTTAGTTTTGATTTTAAATTATAATTATTCGTAATTAGTTCTATATCAAAACCATTACTATGCGCGTGTACTGAAAATTAGAAACGATCTAAAAAATGAATGTTAAAAATATTTTCCGATCCTAGTTTAAAAGCAAAGTTTCAAATCTTCTTCTCAAAGATTTTTTATGTGCCGTGAATCGTGTTTCAATAAAAGAATAATTACAAAATAAAATATTCAAAAATTTAACGTCTGCATTTGACAAGTGAAATGTAATATTTTAATTGCATGGCAACTGTGGTATTCAAGGTACTATAGGTGCCATTACATCTCAATATCTCATATGTACAAGCTCCAGTCAAATTTGAAGGAAAGCCGACCAACTCTGTGACAAGCATAACAATTTATAGCAACTACATCTTACGATGTTTCTGACACTTTTTTTTTGTATACGACATACATATCTGCCAAAGATCTGTAATCTTTCATAAATAATCCAAAAAAATGCCATGGAATTTCTTGCAACGACAGCGTGGAAAAATTTTAACACATTTAAAGCTGCCAATTTTAAGGCGTTATACATGCATAATGCCCAGCCTAAGATAAGTGCTTAAATCCGCCATTGCACCCAGATTCACTGTTACCTAGACAAACCGTGAGAAAACAGGTTATATTTCCACTTTAAATTATGTTATATTATTGCACTAATATTTATATAATTCTCCAAAATAATTTGGTACTTAAAATTTTTTTTTTTCTGATCCTGAATTACAATACAGAGCAATGAATTCAACAGTAATACGAATAGTCAGTAATGAAGAAATTTTCGTGTGTGCGGTTCAGAATTGTAATAATTGGCTCTTTTAAATTTGACACAAGTTTTCCACGATAAATTGTTCTCTGGAGCATGTGAAAAACTCAGGAGAGCAGCAAACGGGTTAAAAAGCAAAAAGAAAAAAACCCGAATGTAGACATACAAAATTTTTTTTTTGAGAGATCGAAATACATTTTGTGAGTTTTTGTATATTGTCTTTTTTTTTTGGGTTTGTAGTAAAACTTGTTTTTAAACACGACGCGTATAGGAGTCTGGAATGATGAGAGTGAAAATTTGTATTTCAGACAGATATAAAAAAGGATTATTTTGGCATAAGGACTCTTTTATTATACGTTTTATGCATAATTGTTAATCTTGTAATATAATAAGCACTATCCATCCTTAAACCTATTACTTTGCATCACAAAAAAATAGTAGCACAAAAAGTGTAGGTAGGCCTACCTTTTTTTGTCAGGCTGCAACAACAATATGAGGAATAATCATACATGAACAACATTAAAATTTGTGGTAACATTCACAAAATAATCATCTCGATAGCATTAAATACACAAATCTTTGACAATATTTGTAAACAGAGTTTCACTGCAACTTCCAGTTCCCCGCTACGAAAAAGCCAAGATTATTATTTTTCTAGAGACTTTAATAAGGCTGTAACTTTAAAAAGCTTGTATTTAAAGTAAATGTGAGGTAATTGATGAATACAGCAATTTTTGAAAAACTGGGAAAAACATTTCTAGAAAATAGTGTCTATTGATGGTAGTAATGATTCTGAATCATTATCAATCACATGAGCACATTGTTTTATTCGCAATTCATACTATGAATTTCGATAGTGGTAACGGCTATGGAGATCAAGGAAATTATATGGCAAAAGTAAAAACAAAAAAAACTGAAAGAACAGCACTAGGCATGAAATGCACGAAAAAAATTATATACATTTTGAAATAGCTCCAGAATAGTGAATTCACAACAAATCTGATTCTTTCAGCTTCCCAGAGCACAGGGGATAGCGATCGCAACGAGCACTTAGATCTACCTGCTTTATACAGTTTTGCCTGATATTTAAGAAGAAAATAAATTATATGAAGCTGAAAAATTTGTGTGCTCTCAGTGCTCGCCTTCGTACGTGCTTCGGGAAGCAGAGTGGCACAGATTTGCGTGAATCCTCTAAAATGTTCTGGAGAAATTTGGCGATCTGTACAAAATTCGAACAGTTGTAATCCTCGAATTAATATAATACCATCACCTGCTACCAAAACCCAAAATCTGCAACAAAAAACAGTGAAGTACTCAACTAATGACCGGAAGCGGCACATGTTGACATTATGCAGACAAAATGGCACATTCAACCCATATTTACGTTACATTGCATTGGTACAGTATACGTAAATGACCAGTTCTCACTTTACAAACAAACCTAACACAACTTCATTCTTACCACGTGGCTGGAAAAACATACTGCTGAACATTACACTGCACTTTATTTTATTACGAATGACAAATATGCCAAACAGTAAAGGATCGCTATTTCAGTGATCTACTAAACACTTAAAAAGACAATGCCAGATGTAGGTCTCATCTGAAAACCAGGACACATTCACGCCTAAGTCAAATGAGTCTTAAGTCATGTTTCTTTAATTTCCACACACTAATGATATATAACAGTTCAAACTGTCAAATTAAAAAAGATTAATGAATGTGTGCGATCTGGTTGGTTACACTGGCGTTTCTTGAAGTGTGGTCCAGTTGTCCATCTCGAGCACTGTCTAGGGCGGTTGGCTATGACACGCCCCTCCCACACAACAGCGAACCAATGAGCACGCCATGTTGCCACACTCAGCGGCACGCAGAACATATATCTAAGTATTAAACAAACATTAAAGATCTTTGTTATTTTTAAATTACATTTTTTATGTTTACGTATCTATGTCTATATTTTTATGCCTGTTTAGAAGGTGATATTTCATGAAAAACAGCTTCTATTAGAAATATCAACGTTCTACGAAAACAATACACTGTACTGTAAACATTTGTCTTCATTTGGCTATGAGGTCACAGCGCGTGTAGTTTAAATACTAATATTGTTTTCATCCACAGGATCAACCAACTTCTATGGGGCGGTATAACGGCGAGAACGCGTCTAGTTATGTACGGCGTTTCACCTTGTAGCCGCCTCTCTCATACACAATCACAATCCAACCTTGGCCGACGTAACACGTGCCTTTTAACGACAATATCATGCACGATGAAAATTACAACGTCAAATGACGCAGCATTATGACACATCTTATCAGACGGTGACTTTTCAAGTTGTTGCAGTAACACGTTCATCGTGACTTGTGTTTGTAAGAAACGAAGGTTAAGTGAGATAAATTAAAAGTAAGTGCCATGTAACCAGTAAAGTGCGTAGTCCTTATATATAGCGCGTCGGTGCTCTGCCGGAAAACAGTGAGTAGTTTGTTGTAGTCAGAGGAACACAAATTCACAACGCACTATTGGTGGAACAACTACAGAGAGGTATGTAACCTTTAAGACGTCTGCCGTTGCCTCCAACGTCGTGATAATAGTAGTCAGTGAAGTATTAAGCTGTTTTGTTATAAACGCTTAGTATATATCAGTTCTAACAACGTGACTGTAAATATTAATGCCTGCTAATTTATATTTGTATCACTAAAATCACATAATTTATTGTAATCTGTGTCCCAAAATACTGTAACTGTTGTAAAATTTCTTAGTCGCGACGACCACCTTCTTATATATTACTAAAAACATAAATAATAAAATACATTTCGGAAATAATATGGAACGAAAAGATCGCATTCCAATCACGTTTGGCAAGTTACTTTAATATCTGTAGTTTCCATAAGTTTAAGTAATAATAAACTAACTTTGTCACAGAGCGGGAGCACCCGCAGGAAACCCACCATCCCATGATTAGCGACCTCCAACTTCCCTTCCTTCCATTTCTCTTATTTATGCAAAACGAGTCTTACCAAAAACCTGCAAGCAGCAGAGTTTAAATAGCAGAGTACAAACTCATAACGCAGTCGCAATAAATTGCGACAATTTAATCATCCCCTGATACGAATTGGAATACAAGTTAATCAACCGAAAAATTAGGAGAAATGATTCTACAAACTGTTAGTTTTCTTTTCCTTTATTTCCTGGCTTATTTTTTTTTTTTATAAACTGCTTACATAAAAATATAAGTTTTATAATAAAACAAATAGCGAAATAGGCTTTAAAATACGTTACGTTTATGTTTGTTATGAAAATTACATTAAGCTACATTTAATAATGGCCTCCCATAGCAATACATACTCAGCCCAAATGTTGAAACATTCGAAAATTACGGAATATGAAAAAAAAGTTATCTTTAATTTTTTTCTATTGATTCCGTAAAAAATGCTTTCTTCAAACATGGCAGGATATGCCTCCTGCCTAGTAATGACGTTCTTATTGTGAGGTCCCTTTCCATTCTCTACCCCAAGACAAAATAAAACCCCTTTTTATTCGGGAAATTTGGAAGGATGACGGCATCGTTTTGGAAGGGGGGAGGGGCAGCCTCTAGCCTCCACGCCGACAGTCTGCGCTTGCCTGCCGAGCTTCGCAGTCGCGTCGGTACCAACGTCTACTAAAGACTTACATCGAACAGTCACCAACAAGGTAAGATCTGCGATCTATCCCCGTGTTAGGACGTACAATTTTCTGCGCTGATATTAAGGGCGTATGTACGGTTTTTCAGCACCGCCACAACTTTAACACCGAATTAATACAATTATATGTATCTACAATATTTGTTCTAGAATTTGACAGTGACATGGTGTTCCGTTTATTATCGCTCTATATATGGCCTCTCGCGTGGTTGGAGTAATTTACAGTCTGGGAGTGTAGCGTCGACTTGCAATAATTATTAAGTTTTTTACTTGGCTATTATGTCTCACAGTAATGCAAAGATAGATTGTTGTACATAATCATTACAGTCGGCTCCGAACCACACAACACACCGACTACGTACACACAAACGTTACGTCATGCCGGATGTTGGTCGCAAGCCATTCCTGGCTAGGCTTCCTCCCCTCATGAACCAAACGTCTTATCGTGCACGGACTGTTATAACGCAATCCCTCTAACTTCACATTATCCATGTTCTATCGACCACGTTATTAAGCCTTGGTCATTTTGTAAATTGGCGTTATGTTTTGGGTGGGAATTAAATGAGG
Organism: Clitarchus hookeri; assembly: GCA_002778355.1. Lineage (NCBI taxonomy): Eukaryota > Metazoa > Arthropoda > Insecta > Phasmatodea > Phasmatidae > Clitarchus > Clitarchus hookeri. The sequence goes on from NQII01002159.1 coordinate 8,430, forward strand.
TTTACTTGGAAAAGAAGGTTGGTCTAGCTGCATACGAACCATTGTGTATTTTCAAATACGTGAAACCTAGATCAAGCTAAACGACTAATTTTTCCCTTACAATATTGCGTATTCTGTTTTAAGTAGGTTGCAAATAATTGTTTCAAATTTGAAATACTTTAACGTAACTGCAAGTGATGTTTACAAAATACTATAAACACTTCAACTATGTGTGTTCCGTGTACACTAGAATATTTGCAGGCAATGACATTCTCATAAATTGTACCAAGAATTCTATAATATTGTTTAAAAACAAAGGTGGTGCTACAGCAGCACAAAGGGAGATAGCACCGTTGCCAAAATAAAAAACTGAAGTAGTTTTGTGAACATGTCTTTTTTGACAATTGTTGCAAACTAAAAAGATGCATATAACGTTATTTTTCTACAGTCTGTAACACATTAGATTTATTGTAGTTAATGTAAACAGCTTTTGAGGAATTAAACTTTAAAATTTGTGCTGCAGAAACAACGAAAAAAGTGAAGGGAATTAGTGATGTAACTAAACTGGTAAATTTTCAGTAATTTTTGAAGTCGCTCTTATATCAAGGTTTTCTTTGAGTTTTTATATAAATTAGAATAAGGTAGTGTTATCGAACTCCTCAAATATTTTATATAATCGAATTACATTTCCGCAAATATTTTATAAGTCCAAACTAAATAAATATTATTTATTAGTTAATACTATTTAATTATATCCGTATGTAAAAATTGTTTATTTAACTTTAACTGGATACATATAACTGCTGGTGCTTCTAAAAAAAAATACAAATCATTATGCAGTTTTGAAAAATTCTTTCAAACATAATAATTAGAGACCTGAAGAATTCGCGGATTCATCTGAGAACAAGATAGTATTCAAAACAGATGCGTTTATATTACTTAATCCATTGGCCCACGCCGTATTTGACACTTCCTGGAGAATGCTGGTCCAATCGTCGCCTTCCACTGTGACAGCAAGCAACCAATGTGCAGTCGATGTCGGCATATTTGTACATAAGACTGTAGAATCCATCTTACATGTCATTAAAGTCGCGATTTTGTCCGGTCTCTAATAATAATAACTGCCAGAGAAGACAAAAGCGAATAAAATAACTTGTTTATAAGAAACTATATTCTTTTCTTTGATGAAAAATAAGCAATTAAGAAATACACTGATAACGTAAGAATTTTTTTAATTGGTCTATCTCTTACAAATATATTTAGAGATGTAATATTATCCACCGCAAAATGATAAATATCAGCATCTTTCTACTTCAGTACGTGTACTGTCAACAAACCCAACAAACTTGTTTGCACTGTATTAAACCCGTATACCGAGCCCAGGAAATGGCACCTTAGTTGTTGAGAAAAGTTTATTAACGTTATTTTCCAGGAGATAATATGTCCTTAGACAGCAGAGGAGACATAGAATACTGACATTTATGCTGTCATTAGTTTATATTTGTAAACTAACTTTCGTTTTAATTAGTATGGTCGTTAAAAAAATATGGCAAAGCATGCTGAAAAAACAGTTTGGTCGCGTTTCTGAAAATACAATTTTACTGCCATTTATAATAAAAATCTACCAAGGAAGGTCTTGTACAATATCAGTGTGAGGTTAAGTCCACCTTCGCTATCATCTAAGAATTCTCACTTCAAGGTAGACGGCGTAAGTAATGTAAGGACGATTTCGGCCTTTGTCGTTGAGCTTAACCATTTCATATAAAAAACTGAAAATAAAGTATGTTGATATTAAGATGAAGTTATATAATTGAAAATTTTTTTAAATAAATCCAGATGGTAATTTATAAATACATACGGTGGTTTATTTTACATAAACATTTTAGAATTTANGACGGCGTAAGTAATGTAAGGACGATTTCGGCCTTTGTCGTTGAGCTTAACCATTTCATATAAAAAACTGAAAATGAAGTATGTTGATATTAAGATGAAGTTATATAATTGAACATTTTTTTAAATAAATCCAGATGGTAATTTATAAATACATACGGTGGTTTATTTTACATAAACATTTTAGAATTTANATTTTTTTAAATAAATCCAGATGGTAATTTATAAATACATACGGTGGTTTATTTTACATAAACATTTTAGAATTTACACTAATATTATTTAGCAACTCGAAGGATTGATATTGACACACATCTAATCCTGTTTTTATAAATAACAATATTAATAAAAGTTTTGTTTTTAATTTTTTTTGATAATTTTACGAAATTTAATACAATTTCTGTAGTTCATTAACGCAAATTTTATTTTCATATATTCACAACGGAGCTATATTAAAAACATCATAGTAGTTATATTCTATTACAAAAAAAATTGTGCTTTTCTCCATTTTAGTCTATTTTATTTGGAAAGCCAAGATAATGAAATCGAATACATGTCTGTTTACCCCACCACCCCCTATACCTCCATCGGCAAAAACAAAAAAAAATGCTTAACCACCGAAAAGACTATAATAAAAATTAAAGTTATTTAATAACACGATACAATTATACATATTCAAAGAAATATGAATGATTGACAGACAGACATATCAACGCCTAGCCTCAACCATTGGTCATACAGACATGAAATTGGGAAGAAACATTTATTATGTAAGGAAGATACTAAGAAGGGATTTTTCCAAATTCAATCCTCAAAAGATGCATTTTTCAAGAAAAAATATCAGATGGTCCTATTAACGCAAACCTTCGTTAAAGTACTATAAAATATTTAATAAGAGGTGTTAGCATAGGTTTTGGTCACATCCTCCACCCCCTCCCACAAGGGGGTATTATGTCCTAATGACCCAAAAATTTTTCTTACGGAATTTCGGTTTCCGAACGAGGGGGTATCGAAGGTTGGCTCTGAGGGGTTAAACGAGTGACCATTTTGGTACCCTCTTCATTGAGGGGCAACTGTCCCAAAGATTTTTCTGTCGCTTATTCTAAACCGTTAGAGATAGAGAGTTGCCATTTGGTACGAGTGGTCTACAGGATACCAGCTTCTCTCAAATACATTTTGTTAACACGAATGTTACATGGCTTTGTCTCCTGGCAACCATTTCCAAACAACTAGAGATAGCGTTTCCGTTTTGCATTGGTGGTAAATAGGAGGCTCCCTTTTCAAAGATAAGTTTTGCCAACCGAAATGTCATCTGGCTTGGTTTTTCTCCTCCAATTTACGAAACGTTTTCGATAGAGTTTTGCCGTAAGGTGTAGGTACTTTCACGGCCCCAACAAGTAAATATGACATGCCAACACAAATGTGACATTTTGCTAAATTTGCGAGCGAGCGCTCATAGGTACGGGCGAGGTCCTACAGATCTTAGCAAACAAAATAAAAAGTCTAAATTTAAAAAAAATTATAGTAAAATAAGTGATAACAACATACATATCGCTCAGGAGAAAGGTGCGTGCAAACGCAGTAAGGCACAAGCGAAATGCTACAGGATTTCTCACACACCATCGAAATAAAATAATAATGTTTCACTTAACGTTAGCCCAGCCCGCGGATTCCGCGTGGCCGTCACCTTGCATTACCTTTAATCATTCTCTGACTATTACTATTGTGAAATTCCGTTCACGGACACAATTACGGCAAAGGCATCTTTGGTTTTCAGTGTTGCAATGCACTGATATGAAGGATGAAACTACTGGAATGTGTTGTAGTAGAAATGTCCCACTCGAACTATTACATAGTATTCCTGAACCGCTTTACAGTTTGTTAATGTATCTTGCAACCCGATTACATGAACTTTGTGGTGAATATCCATGAATATAACAATTGCTCCCCAATTAGGTTATTTGGTGCAAAGCAAGCAACAGAAAATGGGGTCATGCGGACCTTCAAAATCCAGGGGCAGATCTATAATTTATTTGGAAATTTATTACCAGAACCCGAACAAAAAGGCCAATATCTGCAGATATATTTCGTCGGTGAAGATAAAAGAGAAGCAAATTTAAGATGCTCTAATTACCCAGACTTGAAACCAGGCTTAACAAAACTGTGAAACTATTATAGTTGTTATCCATGCTGAAGGTCACATATGACGTTTAACACCCCCACGAAAAATTAAGTTGCTTTGGTGATGTTAGGTTAGTAATTTGGACAACCTAATATTATATTAGAAAGTCGCAGTACCTTTTTACATCAAATAAGTGAAATAAATATATCTTATTATGCAGTAAAATATCTATTATTGTTTTGGAATGGAGATGATGGTTTCTCAATTTGCATAGCGCAGCGTATTCCCAGAACCAAGTTGCCTATGAAAAATACTGTTCCTGCAGCTAGCTTTTATTCTTATCGTATAATGTTTATGGAAGGGGTGGAAAACAACCTGGTATAAGACTGTGCTCTTTTCAGACAATATATAGCGGATGAATTTATGAAAATAGAAACAGAAAGGATAACTTTTATTAGAAATAACTAGGCAATGTTAATACAGATAGCTATATTCATATTAACGATACAGTTTGCCGGCAAAATTCTGACGCTGTTCAGTAGCGTCAAATGGTAGTGATGCCACCCCCATTCACCGGTGGACCGAGATACATGCATGAGGTAAACCAAAACAATGTTAGACATTATGGTTGCCCTAACATTTGTTTTTACTTTGCATGCAACCCCAGGTAGGAAGATACCACAAAATATTCGACAGAACGTAACTGCTAGGATGTTTCATGACAAAAGTAATAAGATGATTGAAATATTGACAAAGGGAAAATTTGGGGTATGTACGATGCTATATGTATTGAATGGAATGGAAGAAACGTGGTCTTCTGCATATTCAAATCCTACTATGATCAATACATCGTATTTATTCTGACATTATTCACAAAGTTATTAATACGGTGATACCCAAGCCAGAACTTGACCGAAAAAAGTGAAATCTTTCTTGATATAAGGCTGTTGTGGAAGAATCAACTATAAATTCCCGTGCATGAAAGATAACACTTGCAGTAAAAGGTACCCCAGGCTTCTACACAGCGAGACACAGGCTGGTGACTACGACTACCCGCAGTCCAGAAGACGTTCCCCAGATGAAGGCGGCTTTACTGTAAACATAAATTTATTAGATCTTGACAATCGCTGGTGGTTCCTTATAATCCTGTCCATTCAAGAACATTTAACGCTCATATCAATGCCGTAAAATATAACTCAGTGAAAACAATAAAATATGACTAAAAATCTGTAAATACGGTGACTGACGAGGCTACTTTTGCTCTAGAGAATGAAAAAGATGAAGTGAAGATACACGAGGTTGGAAGTTAAATAAATAGTCTGCATATAAGGAGGCATTGTAGCAGATACTCGGGTTTCCGATTAAGGAGCGCTTCCTTTCTGTGTTCCACTTTGCTGCTCGTTTATAAAATGGCCAAAGCGTATATTTTTTTCAACAAAACCTAGCCGATTATGTTATCAATAAACGAAAAACTATGCTTTTGTCCTTTGAATAACGTCAAGTAAATATCTATGCAGAAACTCTCCTATATCCCGAGTACCGGCATTCTACCTTTGGAGTAATTGTAGTTTCAAAAGTAGGAAAAGAGGAGTGTATGTCAATGGGTTGCCAGTTGTCAGGAAATAACATGCTCTAGGCAGTGTATAGATGGTACAACCAAATAATACGGAGTGCTACTATCTCCTTATGTTTCTCCAAGCAGTCCGGGTCCCAACATCAGTCGAAGCATTAAGAGCAGTAAATGCCGTGGTACATTCTACGTTCCAACGTGCTTGCAATACTTCATTTGTTTGTTGTTTGCAGACAATCAACACTAGCATGCAGCACTAGAAGATGCCGCACTATGTCAATCGCCGTTTATGATCTGAGAGCTTTGCACATGATGGTGTTTTATCAAGTATCAGATGCATTAAGTCTATGGGATAAATTCAAAGAATATCTGTCAGAAGACTTGAAACGCCAGATTGAGAGACACGTAGATGGCAATGCAGACCACTTAACAGAAGAGGTGTTCAATAATTGTCTATTGGAAATTGAGTAAGCGGTTTGAGCTATAGTTACACGTACTCTAAAGGAGTATGGCTTGCCACAACCAAGAAGGCCACAACCTTAAGAAAACAGNATCTATGGGATAAATTCAAAGAATATCTGTCAGAAGACTTGAAACGCCAGATTGAGAGACACGTAGATGGCAATGCAGACCACTTAACAGAAGAGGTGTTCAATAATTGTCTATTGGAAATTGAGTAAGCTGTTTGAGCTATAGTTACACGTACTCTAAAGGAGTATGGCTTGCCACAACCAAGAAGGCCACAACCTTAAGAAAACAGAGAATACATGACGAAAACTAACTACGACGTTCTTGCCTTAAAGAGGTTGGTAAGTAAAAATTAGAACTCACTAAAAAAGCAAAAATTATTTTACTAGGAAATAATTACAAAATTAAAGGCAAACGAGGGACAGATTTTTTTTCTTAGATTCTCTAGGTGGTACTGGTTATGGCTACACCATCAACTTTCTTTTGACAATTGTAAGGAGTACTCACTGCATCGCCTTAGCTGTCGCGTCCTCTGAGATCGCTGCTACGCTGCTGGAAGGAGGTTGGACTGCACTCGCTGCCATAAAGTTGCCACTTAACGTGACAAATGTAGAGTCTTCCATATGCAACATTTTTAATCATAGCAATCTTGCTGAGATTATTCAAAACACTAAAATAATAGTCTGGGATGAAAGTACTATGGCGCACTAGAGAGGCATTGAAGCTTTGAATGGACTCTGCAGGACATAAGGAGTAACAAAACATTTCTGGACGGTGTGGCAGTGTTACTTTCCGGAGATATTCGCCAAACGTTCCTGGTGGAGCCGAGAGGAACACGTGACGATGAAATCTAGGCGTGCGTCAAGATATCGTTTCTATGGCCATTCGTTATGTGCACGAACTTACCAAATATATAAGAGTAAATCTGAGAGATGAAGGGTCTGTAGGTTCATTTTTACACCTCCTGCTCATACAAGGAGACCGTGATTATACAGGAACAGACTGCATAACAGCTATCCCGATAATTTGTGCACTGAAGTGACTATAGTTCAGAAGCCGATAGAGAAAATGTATCTAGATGATGCCTATATAGAGGAAAAGCATATCGAATGGTTGTGTGAAAGAACCATTCTGGCCCCAAAAAAAATATGACCAAGCAGCGGTCATCTATGACATGCTGCTGAAATCATTTGAAAAGGAAGAAATTATATACCATTCAATAGACACAGTTTTAAATAAAGAAGAAGCAGTTTATTTACCCAGTGAAAGTTTTTGAACACTCTAAATACAAAGGGTCTCCCATACCATAGATTTATGCTGCGTGTGGGCACACTTGTTATGGTGCACAGAAATTGGAAGCCATCGAAACTCTGTAACGGTACCAGACTAAAAATTAAAGCTCCACTTAGTAATGTAGCCGAGGCCGCTATTTTAATTTTATCTGCACAGAGAAAAGGAGTTATTGTGCCGCGTATTCCACTGATACCCAATCACCTCCCTTTTAGATTCAAGAAACTGCAGTTTATCCCCACACTATGCTTCGCGATGACGATAAATAAGTGGCAGGGGCAATCTCTCAAATTCGCAGGAGTTAACTTGAGGCAGGGCTGATCCTCCCACGGTCGGTTTAACGTGGCGTAATCGTGTGTAAGCTCACTCCTCAGCCTGTCAGTTTTGTGTCATCATCTAATATGATAAAGAATAATGCTACAAATAAGCATTGTAAAACCCTTACTTAGATGTTGACATAAAAATTTCACAGCCACATTTGTCTTATTTTTGGACTTGCGTTTTACTACACCATTTATTTTAAAGTATATATTATATTTTAAAGATATACTTACAAAAAAATCTAATGAAAACACGAATTCCACGAGGAAAAAATCGCCTGTAAAAGCTAGTATTTCTTAAAACGCATCTTCTCTATTTTTATAACACTAGAATTGCAAACTTTATAATACGCGAATGTAGATGGATTTATTCAAGTGGGTTGAATCTATGGCAATGTAACAAACGGTAATTACTTACGCACATATATAATTATCTCGCTATGAGGCAATTATACATTTGTGTTCTACCCATTGATGGAAGCGATGTTTCAGGCACATTTCTACATATACCGGCCCCTTTAAAACTTTTGCAACTCACACTCATATATTTATATGAATTAGTCACTATCATGCTTAAATACTTTATACACTAAAAAAACAAGCAAAGAACATATTGCGAATTTCTGAAAGAAATCATTGCTATGCTGTCTTAACTTGCCGACTTCTGTTCAATAATTTTTTGTTGTAACAGAAGTTATGATGCCAAAATGTCAACTCAGTAAATTGAATTTGCTCCATTTTAACAAAAAAAATTTTTCTGAAATACAACTTATTTCAAGTGATTAATTCTAATCTGGTGTAAATCATATGTATTACTAAATGATAACCGATATTTATACCTCAAGTGGTTTTTACACTATTTTACGAAAGCAAAGATATTATTCTGAGATCACCTTCGCGTATGTGAGCCTGTGTGTTTATATGAGTTAGTAAACTTGCTAGTGTAACCCCCCTCCCCCACTAAATGTTTTCGAATCTGTTCATTTATTTTTACTAATATTAGTAACTTTAGACTGCTAATGAAGACACTTGACATATACTCTTTTCGACCATACTGGATGCTCATTTGATTACGGTATTTTAATTTGTATGTACAAAGTCATATCTCATAAAGCTTTCAACCGATATAAACTAAAATTGGTTCGTAACAGTCTACGCTGTTATAATTAAACTCAGACGCTCATGTTCTTATTGGTCCTCTAGGTTTGCAGACGGTGCTCTCTAAAACATAAGTTATGGTGCCATATCTAGGGAACTACGCAACCGATTGTCGCCCATTTTGGCGAAGAATTTACATGTCAAGCCACTCTAAAAATACCCATATTATTTTAGTACACGAAGAAATTTGTTCAAAATGGCGACAGTATGACCGTTCAGTTTAGAGTGCAATGCATAACGAATCATTTCTCAATTTTCAAATAACTTGTTATATTGACAATACATATTACGAGTATTGAGTAAGTAATTCGTTACTTCTTTTATCAGACATTTTTTAAAATTTTATGACAAGAATAATTAAGTAAAATAAATAAACCACTCTAGTAATACCTCAGGAACTGCTCAACCAACTTCCTCAAAATTTCATATTCACGTTTTGCTTGCCTCGGAACTCTGTGCTAATGACCACGAGAAAGTTTTTTTAAATAGCACAAATATTTCCCTGCATGAAGGGGATTGATGTTAACGCCGAAAATTAAGCGTCCCTAAATTTACGGTGAAATATGTGTAAAACTTTACAGTACTTCACCGTAATATGACGAAAATCTTTTGAAGTGTGTGGTATATTTCTACGATAAAACAGTTGTAAAGCACAAAAAAATGTGATATATATGGTTGTAAAGTTACAAATTAGGTAATGCAGTTATGAAACATTAAGTCTCAAGACGACAGGACCTCTTAACTACAATGAGCTATGAACCACTTCGTAACTTGGTGCTGAGAGCGTATGTCATATCAGGAACTAGGCGCGAACCATCTCCGGCCAGCTTCCTCACCTTAGAGAGAACCGCGAACGTGAATGCCCTTAAGATAAAACAACATTTTTCGTGCTTATGTCATACATTACTGGCCTAATATAACTACACAGACACCTAGTATAATGAATTTTTAAAAATATATAACAATTAAGGGATTGATAAAGTTTAACTTAAAATAAATATCTCACCACTTCGCGTACCCAATGCCGACATAATTATCATGAATGGGAAAATACTTAGGTACTTAGTTTCGTTTTGTGTGTAGTAATCAATTGATAATTATTTTATATTTTTGTTATCCATCTGTCTAACTATAGTACTTTAACCATTCTGTGTTCACTTCTAAATATCTAGTGTTGCTCTAATATATTCAATGTTAGAAAAATTCTAAAATTGTATTATTATACCAATTTGGCTCAACATATACACAGTTATAAGTAGTCACTTTGAGAAAGAGAAACAATGCAAGGTGTTGCCAGAAGTAATGTTTGTTGAGAAATAACTGTTGTGTGCTTAGACGTAGATTTATCAGAATGCTGTCTCTTTTGCACGGCATTTGTTGCCCATACGCTGACAATTATACGAGTAAATACTGTTAAAAAACGTTTCCTTTTTCCCACGTGGATCGTTTTACGAAAATAACATCCTGAAAACCATGACGAATAGAAAAGTTGCCTGCTGGTTTACACTGGCGTAGAACTCCTTGAAATGGAAGTCATAATACCAACACTCACCGTACTCTTGTAAATATATCGTTTAATTATCAGGCTGCATTGCTATTACAAAAAAAAATATTATTAGCTGTGAAGCTCATAAATTGAAACAATACAAGTTACACTTCAACATAATTACTTAAGCTTCACGTGATTGGATCCTTGTCATATAGTAAGATTATTTGTCAAAAATGTGTATAACCTGACCAGCTAATTTCCACTGGTATATTACATCATTACAAAAACCACTTCAGTCATAGTTAAATTTATAAAACCATCTGAATACGATTAAAAGTTACAATGTGCTACTGACTTGTTCTGCACTACAGACTATATCTAACTTTCTAACTATTCTACCATGAAATGATTTTCAAAGGTAACAAAATAACATGTGAATTATCATTTACAATTTGTATGGTGCATTTCATATTTTTGTTTTTGAGTGCATTCAGCAGTCAAAGGTTTCACATGGCGAAAATATTTTTTCAATATTTCTACAATATACAACAGAATAATATTGGTATTTGCCTATTTATGTAGCATTTCTCAAATTACTAAGTGACATATGTGTTCTGTTTCTGCTTGTAGGCGCTGTAATAAATAGAACTGACCACAATGGCAGTTATATTCAGCTATGTAGCAGCTGACATCGCAGTCGCTATTGCGACATGCTTGGTTGCTGTGTATCTGTACTTCACCAACGCCTTCAAATACTGGAAGAGAAGAGGTGTTCACTATATACAGCCCACGTCAATCTTGGGGAACATCGGTGATGTGATCATGCAGAGGGAGCACCTTGGACAGTGCCTCAAAAGAGTGTACGACGACAACCCCAGTCAAAAGGTCGTGGGATTATTCGCCTTAAAAAAGCCCATCCTGTTGGTCCGTGACCTTGATGTGGTGCGGGATGTCTTGGTGAAAGATGCGCATTCTTTCCTAGATAGATCCGCTCAACCTTCCAAAAACAGCAGTGCTTTGCTGTCCAGAAGTTTGTTCTTTCTGAAGGGCTGGAAATGGAGAAACATGAGGATCAAACTCACGCCTACATTTACGTCCGGCAAGATAAAGAAGATGTTTTATCTTATCAACGAGTGCGGGAAGCAGTTACTGCCTTGCATTGATAAGGAGATGGGAAAAGGTAATGTACATATATTTCATAGAGAACTTTAAATATAGAGTTTCAGGTAAATATTAATAATTATAGAGATTCACTACACAGTCTTTTCTTTGGCGAAACATGATGAGAGTAAAGGCTAGTGGTGGTTAATGAAGGGGAAGGGGGGGGGGGG
>NQII01002159.1:20069-160586 GCA_002778355.1 Clitarchus hookeri
GGGGGGGGGTAAGTCGTGGTTCAAGGCCGCCTTAAATTATCTAAGCGGAATATTTTACAGCATATAGAATTATCAACTTCCAGTAGTTTTTAATCAACGCCAGCATTGAAAATGCAGAATGATGATTGTTTGCAGGGTTTTAGTGTCAGCGGTGTCAAGAGGTTTTTCTTGCCCCCAACGACTGAACAATCTAGCAGGTACAAGCCCTCCTGTCCCCATGAACATCCGTCTCTATAAGCTGAAGTAACTAAAGCTCCACAAACACTACTTTCTTATTTGTTTAGTTGCAATTGCAAGTCAGATGTTAGACTGACTTGGTGGCATACGATGTTGTTTCCAAGACTAAGCACTACTGTCTCTGTTTATTGTATAGTAGGCGGGTAATCGTTAGCAAAAACAAGTTGTTTATTTGAATTATTACTTTACGGCTTGTAGAAACCAAGGGCATAAATGACCGTGACATAAAACAATAAAACTTTTCAAGAGAAATAGGGAATAATTTGGCTATGGGTGATTATGATATTTCAGGGAAACTATAATCCTTCTTACTGCCGAATACAAGTCCAGAGTTTGACTACTGAGCCAGTACGCGAAGTTCTAAAACAACTCATTTGCTGATAATTGTTGTTTATCACTTTAGTATTTTTATCAAACCTATATGTTCATAAAGCAATAAGTTGAGAGTTAAATATTTTAAAGAATACTTAAAGTGCTAGTAAAATTTCCTCTATTCAGACAAATGATTGTATGTTTCTAAAATTCACACATTTTGGATAACCAATACTGCTTTACTTGTATTACTTACTTCGAGACATCTCACATTCGAAGATACTCACAGATTTTGTTTACGTCTCAGTTAAAATTGTGTATGTACAGTTTTTACATAATTTCGAGGCAGACTGTGCCCATTTTCGTAGTTTTTTATTTACATATGTATTAAAAAGCATTCTACAAAACATATTCCATGGTATTTGAAAACATCTTCAGCTAGTTCGCTTTTTTCAGACCAGTTTCTTAGTGAAGTTAACTAGTGAATACTTTTGAATTACGAAAATCTCAATGTCCGTTGTTCACAGTAATTAATTTATAAAAGCTGTAATTGTTCCATTTTAAACTATAATTAACTTCTTGCATTTAAGCAACCGTGCTATTTAGTAAGCGAACCACTGGCTACACCTTGCCAATTAGGCTCCGAAAATTTAACAGAGTCCAGCTATTACTGTGAAAGCACAACATATATATGTGTACTTGGCCGTGAACAATGCTTTAAGACAGAAAACATTGGTAACTTTCACTGATAGTGACTGATATTTTCTACCCTGCATGCACCAATACAAAACCACAGGCATCGCCCTCGTCCCCAGAGAAACATTTATAGTTTATATAGCAGTTATTTTGAGTCTTGGTTCTTCCTCTGTGGAGGTAAAGGAGACGAGGCCGTGCGCAGGTAGCCACTTTCTTTCTCTCTCCTTCGCGTAGCCAGTGACATACGTTGTCAGTTGCCAGGTTAGTGTCGCCTTGTACTGTTGACGAAGTTTAGTATATAGCTCATATAGTAGTAATTCTGTCTCTCATGGAGGAATTGTGACAATGCGGAAATGGGCAGTAATATAAAGGGACATATGTATAACATTTTTAGCCTTCTTTAAGGCGAAACATCAGCAAAGTAGTGCTAGATGTGTTGTTGCATTGAAGAGAAAGTTTATTAGTTAGTAATTTCAAATAAACTGCTTTGCCAAGAGAGAATGCATGTCGTAAGTTTAGTCACTGTTTCGTTAAAAGTATTTTTATTAAAATCATTTTTATAAATTTACCTTCAGAAATATAGAATTTTTATTTGAAGCAGTGAGCATGAGATGTGAAGGAGTTGCGAGTTACATTTGTATTGTAGTTTCTGTAATTTTCTTAAAAACAAGCATTCATTATTGCATGCTGTTAAATTGTAACGTTTTCTATTTTAAATTTAAATATATTAGATTTTTTTTGTATCATTGAGCTGCCCATAAAGAACGACGTGCATAACATGTAGAATGGTAACTAAATTGGGTGTTTATGTTTTTTCATCATTCATAATCTTCTATCTTTCTCCTTAAGGAATTATGTGTGCGTATAATTTTAGAGAGCAAGAAATGAAATATGTATTTATATATTTGATAAATTTTTTTTTATATTTCAATATAATTTTCTGAATTACCATTATTTAAGCTAGTACACTGGTAATTAAAACAGCAAGCATGTGCGTGATTGTGTGTGTGTGTGTATATATATATATATATATATATATATATATATNATACGTTAATGTGTGCTAACTCTGCGTGTGAGGAATCCTTAGGACAAATAACTAGTGAAACATATATACGGCATAGTGCTTAAAGTGTTTGCTTAGGGTGGAAGAAGCCTTGGAACGTGGCGATTGGAAATGTGTTATGCAACGATAAATTGGAAACCACTTGCGACTAAGCAACAAATATTGCATACAGGAAAAAGTTTACAGGATAGATAACGACGCAGAACGGCATTCCTGAGAGTACAACACTTCGTAAATTACATAGGTTTTGGCTGTCTCCAATTGCTTAGAACTTTGTAACCCTACGCTGGAAGCAATTTTATGTGACAAGTTAGTAATAATCATTAAAAAAGCAATACAGAAGGTCACCTTAGTAATACTCGCTCACCCCTACCATCTCCTGAGAAAGACACATACCAGGTGGGAAACCAGATTAATGGTTACCTGGGTGGTAGGCCCTGTACCACTGTCGTGCAATACGTGTGAACTGATACCCTGATCAATTTCCCCGCCCTAAGGCATCAGGTATATAAAATTGGAAGTCTGAGAAGTTACTCCAAGTAAGTGCCCCATTGCATTGGTTCGTGTTATACCATGTGGCGACGGCGTTACCTGCTTGCGAGCCTAGCGTTGGTAGTTTACACAGTAGACAGTTGGTCACAACGTGTTTGATGGACTGTAGCAATGAACTGACGGACATGCATCTCACGTTTGGTGAAGTTATGTGTAATGCAGATCCTGCACGTCGTCGATACGCCGAAAAGTTTCCAACTCGACATTTACCAGATGGACGTGCATTCCCTTCAGTTCTACGGCGTTTGAACGACGACTTGCCACAACTACTTGAAGATGTCCCACTGGATCCACGACAAGGCATGTGCAACATGCACGATGGTGCACCAGCACACTTCAGTCGCACAGCAAGTCAGTATATAAATGCGCGAAACCCTGCGCGATGGATTGGTCGAGGTGGGCCAGTGGGTTGGTTATCCAGATTAATAAACGTAAACTCAGTCGACTTCTCCTTGTCAGGTCACTTGAAGGTATAAGTGTATGCGACTGACGTGGACAATGTGGAGGATATCTGGCAATGTATTCAAGATGCATGCCGTACCGTACAGGCTAATCCCGGAATGTTGCAGAATGTGCGCCAATCATTCGAGTATCGCATTAGTTTGTGTATGGAGATGTGTGACTCACACTTCAATCATATGAAAACTCTTCTTATTCGAAAAAAATCAGTGATACTTGGAACCGGTGTTAGTATTATTTTTAACTACCCCACATGAACAAAATTTACTAATGGATCATTTACCTACATTAGGACATAAACATGAGCCAAGATTTCAATTGGTATCTCTTGGACCTAACTGTCAGAAACAGGCTGCCTACCTCCCAGGCAACCATGAACCTACCGTACTCTTAAACATGCGAATTCTGCTTTGACGGTTGGGATTAAAGAATACTACCAAGGAGAACTGTTTTATTAATTTTTCCATGCTGATATTGACATATTAAGTGAAATTTCTTCAATCGCAGGGTAACGAAGTTCTAAGTAACTTCTCAGCCTTCCACAATCTTACATTCCTGTTGTCTTATGATAGGGAAATTAACCAGGTTATTAGTTCACACTTCATGGACGACAATGGTACAGGCTTGCCTTCCTCTCAAGAAACCATTAATCCACTTTATAACTTTACGTGTGATTTCTCAGGGAATTGTACGGATTAGTGAATAATTCAATAGCGATATTTTTTATTGCGTTTTTAATGGTGAATACGTACATGTCGTGCAAAATTATTTTCAATCGCAGGGTTTCAAAATTCTAAGCAATTTGATGGTGCCAGCCCTTATTTAAGTTATGAAGGGGTGAACTCTCCGTAATTTATTTTGTGTGGGAATCTGCCCTGTTAACATATTCCTGCATGCCAATTATCGTTGCTTAATCGCAAGTAGTTTTCAATTTATCGTTACATAACACATTTAAAATCTCAACGTTTTAGGGCATATATCGCCATAAGAAATAACTTTATGCCCTTTGCCGTATATATGTTTCACTATTTATTTTTCCTAAGAATTCCTTTCACGCCGGGTTAGTATATATTAACGACTCCCCATATGTATATATATTTGCTCAACTATACGTATGTAGAAGCCCCACTTAGGACAGCCCCTTATCCCTTAAACCAAATTTAATAACTACTGTATCTGGTTCCACAAAACAAATCAATAACCAACCGAATGTTGAACATGGTGAGTTTATAAATTTCAAGTTGTAAGGTAAGCATGATGCGGAAACACTCGATGTCCCATACTCTTATTACGAAACTTATTCAATGCCATCTTAATCGTATATTCTCAATAAAATTCATTTATAAAGTGGAGCCTACATGTCATAGTTAAAATAAGTCAGTAAAAATAGACTAAATTTGTTTAAATGTAATTTATATTTTTAATTTAAGATACCTCATGGCATTTACAATTATAATTTTTAACTTATGAAAAGAAAAATTCAGGTTTATTTCTAAAGTGATATTTCTTTACAAACATGTAATTTGCCTAAATACTATAAAAAATTTCATTTGGTTCTCATCATTTACAAAATTATGTGTTAATTTTTGTCAGGAAAGTGTGATGTGAAGGATACAGTCGCCAGGTATTCCACAGACGTCATTGCATCGTGCGCCTTCGGAGTGAATGCCAACGCCCTAGCAGATCCTAATAGTGAATTTCGATCGACCACTAGGAAGATAATCGAACGAACAAAAGTTCAGCTGCTTTACGGTGCTCTCATTAATTTTGTGCCATGGCTGATAAATCTGTTGGGGGCAAAACTTTACGACGAAAAAGTCGACACATACTCTCGCAAGACATTCTGGGATGTTGTTGACTATCGAAAGAAGAACAAAGTAGTGCGCAAAGACTTTGTGGATATATTGATGATGATGAAGGATGGGGGTGAAGTCCAAGCTGAAGATGCAAATGATTTAGAAGAAATAAAGCAAGATAATAGATACAATGAGATCAAAAACTTCCGAAACGACAAAGTAGACTTCAGTAAGTATTAAAATTTAAATTACATTTTAATTTTTTTTATATCCCTTGCTTAATGTGATAGTGATTAATTTGATAAAACTCGAATCGTCACATTAAAACCAAAAAGTAATTTAACTGTTATTATACATATAAATCCCAATAAATTTTTATTGTTTGGTTGTATAGCATTTTTCAAAATTACATACGTCGTAAATACATTAAAAAAATTTTAATGCAATTTTAACGAAAATATATAAATATTCTTTAATCAAGTAGGATATAGAAAATAAATAATTATTAATTATTGATCAAAGCTATCAATTTCTTTAACATAAGGCAATAATTTAGTGTTGATAAAAATGGTGGTGTAAGTGATTATTCAAAGTATTGCAGTAAGTTTTAATTAAAATATTTTTCAGAACTAGAGGACGATGACATTGTAGCTCAGGCTCTTATATTCATTGCTGCTGGATTCGAAACTTCTTCTTCCGTCATATCATTCTCACTTTACGAGTTGGCTTTGAACCCTACCATTCAAGACAAGTTACGAAGTGAGATACAGACAGTTCTCGACAAACACAACTCAGAAGTGACGTACGAGGCTATAGCTGAGATGGAATACCTGGAAATGACGGTGTCGGGTAAGAGCAGTTAACAAAATTTTAACTCTAAAATGGTTTTATTGGGTTAGTAGTTTTAAGATGATGTTTCGTGTAAAAAGGTTTCCTTGAAAAATCTGATATTAAAAACAGAAAACAAAACAAACATTAACATTTAGGTATTTTTCTAAATCATTACAAATAAAGCATCTTATCCTAAAATAAATGTTTCTTTTCCTTTTTCAAAATCATTAATATTAATGCGAACAAATTTAAGTATTCAACAATAGTTATCAGTACAGCGAAAATGTAATATGTGTGGTGTGTCTATACATATAAAACGCCAACAAATAAACAGTGGTCAAATTAAGTGACTTGTTATCAATAGGTATTATTTTAAGACGTTTTAAAATGAATATGAGTTCTTTATTGCATCAGTAAACACGCAATGAAAAGTATGTATATTTTTTTTGCACTTTTTAGATAAGATGATTATGTACACGTAGTGATGGCACATTACTAGTATTGTTGCATAGTATTGTTGCATACAACCTTGCAGTATGCCTAAACGTATAGAGTAAGCAGCTCATCAACCGTAGTAGTAGTATATAATGTGTTGGTCCTGTTCCAGATATTATGAATTACTCAACTTGTATTAAAAATCTGTATTTTAATACGAAAAGGAAAAAAAGTGTATTATCAACACATACTTGCACTTATCTTAAATTAATGCTAAAAATTTCATTTGTATTCTTTGCAATCTAAAATATAATTTTTCATTAAATATAATAGATTAAAAAAATTAATATCCAGAACAAACACACTATATACTACTCTCTGGATGATGAAAGTTTGCGAACTTCACAATAATACCGAACACATTGATTTCATATGAGATTGAGTTCCTCTCTCAAGACAACTACCTTGAGAGCCACTCAAATCTATGTACTCTCATATGTGAGAATAGCAGAGTAATATATAACGCCAATATATGAATATTTATAGGGAAAAAATTATAGTGGGCTATAAAATGTTGTGTGTTAAGTAGCTTATTAAAATATCTTCACATATATAAGATTAGATCACTGTGTTGTATTAATTTCAGATAAATTATGTATATTCTTAATTTTTATTAAAATTATTATTGCTTATATTTATTTTAACTCTATCATACAAAATTTCTCCATATTTTATGTTATTTAATTTGTGCGACTCTTCTGCTGAATAAAGATATTCCACATTTTTACAAATTATGAGCTACTTTACGGCTACCTGTAAGTAATAGTTTCTTTATTTTTAAAACTCTTATTTAAGTATTCTTACCGGAAAATTCAGATACTTTTATTATATTTATTATTTTCTTACTGTTTCCTTTTATGTAACCCATTTTATGTAATTCATCCTTTGCATATGTTGTTACATTATTAAAGTTATTCTGCAGAATGAATTCAAAACATATATGATTATTTCAGTAATAAATTTAGTGATGATTAAGTATGAATTAAGAAAACTTCCCAAATGTAATGTGAATAATTCCAAAACACTCGCAATGTTAATAATTGCTATGTTAAAAGAAGGATAATTTATTATATTTTAATTACTTGTGAAACGAAATAATGTTAATAATTTTTTTCTTTTGGTTAAGAAACTCCTTTAATATTTTGACGCATGCCACATGGTTAGTATAAGAAACACCCCTGTGACCCCTACGTCATATAACCCCATGCTAGGGCTACCGAGTAGACACGTACCGAGGGCTGACAGGTAGTTAAGACGTGCCAAGGTTATTCCGAGTTAAACCTGCATATCGCTGACAAACCGAGGAACATGTGAGAACATGGACACATGCCGAGAAAAGAGCTGACGGTGTTTGGCAGTATGGCCGCGGGTCCCAACCTCCCCTTTTCCCTTCCCCCCAAACGAGTGAGACATGTGTGAGGATCTGTGGTCACCGAGGGGGAGTTAAGTAGGCCCGACACCTGAAGGGAGGAGTTTGTGATGTGGTGGCAGCGCCGTGAGAAGGCAGACGGGTGGCAGCTCGCCAGGAGCATCAAGACGGGATGCGAGGTCAGTTAGTCGTACGATGCCGAGAGGGAAACAGTCAGTCAGTGAGTGAGTCATAACGCAGCACCTAGATGCAGCAGTTGGGTGAGGGCTAGCCAGGAGCTCCATGTAGGACAAGTCGAGTCAGTTGTATCACCACGCCAGGACGCGAGTCACTTGAGTGAGTCAGTCAGCCGAGGCCGGGGATCGGACCCCGGCAGAATCAGTGATGTAGAGGCCCATAATTATCCGCGCCGGTAGGCGACAGTCGGGTGGGGGCTCGTCAGGACAACCACGTCTGGATGCAGAGTGCGATACTGAGGGGTAGCCTCACGAGGGGCACCACGCCGAGAAAAGAGTCAGTCAGTCGCATCGTGGAGTCGTCGAGGAGAGAACATGGAACAGCCCGTCCAAGGGCCAATAAAGGGCCGCCCAGATTACCACACCTAAACTACCGCTGGAACACCCAGAAAATACAAATACAGCTAAGTGCCAGCATCGTCGCTCAAGTAACATTCCTAGACTCCTAGCATTCACCCCCACGACGTAGGAAGCAGTTGGCACGGGTAATTTAATCTGCCTTTAAGGCTCGCAACTTGTGGTGAACCATCTTGGAGTTTCCCCTTTTCAACATCCAAGGCACCCATATTCTGGGCCAGAAAGGTAACTTGTGCCCAACGGACCACTCTGTATACCACAGGTGGCGAGTAGCCTCAATTTTAATGGATTCTACTGTTTATAAAATAGTTTATGTATATATAACAATACATTTATGAATTGCCTCTCATCAGACTTAATTTTATATTTGTATGTTTTATACAAATTTTGAATGAATCTTCATTTGCTTTAATTAATTATTGTGTTATTGCCCATTATTTTGCGAAAATTCCATTTATAAACTCTATTTTCAAGAGCGGATATCTCCCTTAGAGATCAAGCTAGGCTATAAGTTGTATTACAAATGTGTACCTCATTTTTTACAAAGGATCTCCCCGCGAAATATTTTCGTTGAGTTTCCGAACAGCCTGCATATTGCCAGCATACAAAGTTAAGTGGATATACTGTATGTGACATGGTCTCTTATACACAGATTACTATGCTAAAATTTTATTATCGTCCCCATTTGGAAAATAAATGTCTGTTAACATAAACAATAGTAATTTACATGGCCTGCCATAGCACTACCTGTTTGCCAAATTTGTTAGTTATAGGTTAAGTTTTTCGCGAGATGTGGCATAAAACTATATTTTCATTCGTCCATGTCCTACTAACAGGATCACATAAAAAAGTCATATTATAATATATACTGCCAGTTTACAAAGTAATACTGAAAATTAAAACATAGGTTTGTTTATATAGCATACGAAGCTAAAGTGTTCAAATTCCAACCATTTCGATAAAAGATTGTCGCCCCTCAAACCATATAACTTGACATGGGCTGCCATAATATTACTAGTTTGCCAAACTTGGGAATTGTCTGTAGATTATTTCCCTATATATGTCATAAATATTTAATTTTTCCATATAATACTACCTTACAAAATGTAGGATGAATAAGAATACGTTAAGAAATATTTAATATAATCCATTCACGGTATCTTCGATACTTTTGAAAAGAACCTTTGAAAAATCACCCAAGGAGTTACATGTTCAATTGGTTATAAAAATATTGTATATAGAAAAAGGTTTTGTCTTGCTTTTAGCACTGAACCACTATATAAATTGGTTATATTAAGTTTTTAGTATATTTTTTCAATAAATTATAATAATTTGTTAAAAGTCCGTACGAATTAACAACGGATTTTGAAGGGACATGTTGGTTATAGCTGATAAGAAATAGTTCGTGGGTTAAATATTAATATGTATAAATTTAATGCCGTAATTTAAAGTTAATATTCCTAAACTATATATATACATTTTTACGTAGCACTCATGGGTAAAGATTTCACTGTTATTAATTGAAATTAAATAAATTTCAGTGTACACTCCATCTTGTCCATTTGGGCACGTTTTTTTTTTTTAGAAGTATAACCACGCCATATTGGATATTGGAGACGCTGAATTGTGGTTATTAAACTAACGTAACACATTCTTTCTACTTATAAGATAATTCTAGGTTAAGACGTAATTTTAGTATTAGCGTTGTTATTTCCGCAGTTTATCTTTGTAAGTTGTAAATAAACGTGCAAAATATAGAAAGACATTTGAATATTTCCGTTACGTAATTCCCTTCGCTATCTTTAACAGAAAAAAATCTTTTAAAAGAATGAAAAGGAATCGATTTTTGGTCAATAACTGATAATCGATAATTTTCGAAAGCTTTTTGTGGAGCGTAAGAGATAGCAGCACAGTAGCGTTGGCTTACACGAATTTATCTTATATCGTCTTTGCACCGCACGTAGTGTTTTGATGTTGTGGCAGTGAAGTGAGACAGTTTCTTGACGGAAAAGCGATGTATATACATCGCAGGTTTAAAAATGAAAGTGATTTTGTTCGCTGAAGAGTTTGGAAATCGAGCCGCGGGCCGTGAATTCGTAGTAAATGAAACGTTAGTGCGGGGCTGGAGGAATTTTTCTCACTTATAAGTCGCACCCCGAGTTTTCAATAGAAATTTTTAAATAAAATGTACGACTTATATGCGATAAAATAGAATAAATGGTACCCATTTATCACCGTGAAATCTTTAACCTAAGTGCTGCTTCCAAAAGTTTATTATGTAAAATTTAACTTTTTCCTTACAGCAAATATGTAAATAAATCTTAATATAATAAGTAAACTTTAATTAAATTATATAATTAACAGTTCCGATATATACTTCAATCTACCTTTTTGTATGTATTACAATATTTTGCTAAATTGATTAGCATTTTTTAGACATTTGGAGAATTTTATTAAAGTATATGACAGTTAAGATTACATGGCATTGCTTCTCTTCAAAAATAAATTTTGGTAGTTCCCACATGGACACTGTTAACAAAATATTTGACAGTTCCCACATGGCACTGTTTGTTTACAAAACATTTGACAGGTGTCACATGGCAATGTTTTGTTTACATACTGTGGATGGATACATAATCGGCTCGCTGAAAGTAGATCTTTAGCAGGGCTTCAGAAAATCTTGAAGTTACCGTGAATACATTATAGTTATTACGTTTATTTATATATACTGCCAGCATAGAAAGTTATGTAGAAATTTTTTACATGGTTTCAAAGATATAGTGATGAAACAAATTATTAATATGGCCTTGCAAATTCTGAAATATGTGTCTGACTTACTAAAATCATACCATTTTCATTTTTGCCGTTGTATTACCAATTTGCCAAAATTAGCAGGAATATGTTCATTGTATCCCAAGAGAAGGAAAAAAAACGTTATTTTGAGGAAATATCTTATAAAATGGCAGATAAAAGCAACTCTGTGCAGACGCATTTGATGGCTGAAATACGTCTTGTTAGAATACAAAATTAAATTGAAATTTGTAACATGCCATTGTGTACATAGTGTAATAAGCTAAAATATTATAAATCGTACTCATTTTGAGAATAAGAGTGTCGCCCCATTTAACCTATCGGTTAACGTCACCTGCCGTAGTAAAATTTGTTTGTCAAGTTTAGGAAGGGGAAAATAAACGGTTATTCTAAAGTCAGATATCAGATAAAAACTTTTATTTCCATGTGGCACTACCTTACAAAATTGTTGGCAAAAGAACTCTGCGTAGTCACTTTTGATTTTTGAAAATATATACTACACCATACAAACTAAGCTAAAATATTTATATGGCCGCCATTTCGAAAATAATTATAAGAAGTTCTTAAAATCTATCCATTGCCCATGGCTTGCCACGGTAATTTTTGCTTGCCAAATTTAGTAGAATCTGTTTATTATTTCTGGAGATGTTAAATGGAAAATGTATTTCTATGTAGCTCTATTTTACAAAACGGGGGACAAAAGAGGCTTTTTATTTGGCACATTTGACTCTTAAAGCATACAAAATTAGGTCGAAATTTGTCAAAGCGGGTGATACATACAGCAAATTAGCCTAAAATGTATATATAACTGCCAATTTGAAAACAATATACTTATTTTTTTAAATCACTTGTGTATACATGACCTATGAAAATATTACTTACATGACAAATTTAGTAGAATCAGTTTGGGTAGTTTCCGAGACATAACTTAGAATCTTCAATTTTTCATTTAGTGCTATCTTTCAAAATGGCTATTAATAATAATATCCTTCTATCAATGCAATGCTTACAGGTTGCACTGTCAACACAACGAATTTGGATTACATAGGTAAAATGGTCACCGATATATGATACGACATAGCACCTATGAGGGCACAATAGGTGAGTGGTTAGCCTACTCGCCTCCCACCAAGGCAAACCGGGTTCAATCCTAGGCCGAATTACCGCATTTTCACATGAGGGAATCGTGCCGGACGATGCCGTTGGTCGGGGGGTTTTCTCGGAGACTTCCCGTTTCCACTTCATTCCTGTGCAGCTCCATACTCACCTCATCACCCTTATCGGCACTAAAAGCCTCGTTGTTTAGAGCCGCCCAAATCTCTTAACTTCACATTACATCTATGTGTACTGAGTTTGATGAAATTATGTTCATGGGTTTCAAAGTTTTAGGGGGTAACACACAGTCACACAACTTCACACACACACACACACAAACACCCTTATGGGAAATAAATCTCAGAAAAGAATCTTTCCGTTGGAAAAATTTCGAAGGTAAAAGGTAATTACAATATAAATATAAATAACGACTGATCTTTGTAATATATTTGTATATAAAATATAAATATGTCTCTTTTATATAATTTGTATCTAGTTGTAAGGTAAAAGATTCGTTTACCTTAAAAATTTTATTATTTTAAAAATGCATTTTAAACTTTATAAATCTTAAGCAACAAAAACCAAAAATTATTTATTTTTTGGTATTTTTATTTTATACACTCTAATTCTTATCTTAACATTTAAGTATATTTTTCTATCTTGTTTTTTTCCCGTTGTAAATAATTTAGTCAATAATAATTTTCAATATTTTCGAATTTAATCGTTTTTTTTTCTACGATATGTTTTAAAAAAAATATGTGTTATAATTTAATCGAATCCTTCTTCGTTTCTTATAATCTTTTATAATCCATTAATATATAATTTCCAACTTTTTCTTCAATTTTTAAAACATCTATCCATTCGTAATCGTTCTAATTATATAATAAATCATATTTTTCTTAATAAATATTTAATACATTAGTATTTTATCAATATAAAATAATGTGCCATATAAGTTGTAAATCCGTTAGTATTAACATCTACAAGTAATTTAAACTTGGTATTGAAAAATATTTATAATCTCTGTCTAATGTTGGTGTCAGAGATATAAATTATTCATTCTTGTTTAAGCTTTTGTTAATATATAACATGTTCTATAATTTATTTTCATTAACCCTTTTAACGCTATAAAGATCTTTAATGCCATCTCCAAGAACTCCAACACAAATAAATAAAACATTTACAACAAAAGTTTATATGTTAGACATACCAGTTGTTTCGAAATATTTCACTTGTTTTGTAAAATAATTTATTAACTCTTCCTCTACTTGTTTTATTTTATCTTTTAAAATTTTTTTTAATATTCTTTTAATATATAATTAGTTTTTGCTAAATAATTTAATTTAATTTTTTTTTGTTTTTAGCATTTTAATTTCTTGTTCTCTCTTTTCCGTACATTTTGTATTGGATCTATTTCTTTAATGTCAAAAGGAGATAGTTTGTATGTAAAATTTGTTCTTTTACTAGAAAAAAATGGAACAACACTTTTTGTATTTAATATTCCTTATTTTTCGTTAAGAATACATTTAAGAAATGTCAAACAAAAAAGATTTAAACTTTTTAAAAATTTGTGTCTCTAGATTTAATCTAACATGTTTTTTTTATGGTAACAATATTTTTATTTTCCTAATCTTCTTTACCTTCTATAAAATCAGTTGGCAAAAGATTACGATAAAAATCAGAAAATACATAATTTTTTATTTCATTTCTCTCGTTTTTCTTTATCTGGAAATTTAAATTGTATTCCTGTTAAATTTTTGTAATTTTTATTTCCCAGTACTTAAATTGTAATAATTTTTATAAACAACATAACTATTCCGTAAATTATTTGTCAAATTTTTGCACATTTTAGATACTGCAACTGAATAAAATAAAACTTTTTCAATTTTTTAAATATTATTTTTCATTAATGTTAAAATCTTTTATTGGAATGCAATCTTGTTCGTTTTGAAAATTACTCTGTGGATAATTTTAGATCGTTGCCTGTAATCTTGTTGTCCAATTTCCTCTAGCTAACTTAGATGTGTATGTTAATTTTAATTGTTTATATGGAATATTTTAAAATAAATAATATGGTTCCCTTATTGCTTATTAAGTACTGTTAATTGGGAAATAAATTTATTAATAATTTTAACTCTAGAATTACAATTTATTAATGTCACACACTCTTTGAAAACAATATTTTATATAGTATCACATTAGTTTTCTTTAAATTCTCGTTTTATTCGAAAATTTAAATTATTTATTAAATATGTTATTATTTCTTTTTTTAAATTTCTTGAAAATTTTGGTATTATAGCTAAATCGAATAACTAATAGTATTTTGTCTTAAATTCTGTTAGTATTCCAAATTTTTTTTTTTAAGTTCATTACATTTGTTTTATACCACATACAGTTTTAACATTTGAATAAATTAAATATGGAAACATAACTTTAAAGCCATGTTCTGCTTAATCAAAATTTAAAAATCGAGATCTAATAAATTTATTATAAAACTCTTAGAAGCTTCTTTTTTATTTATAAATATAAATGTTTATAATAGTAGAAAATAATTCGATATATCTATAAGTGATGAATTTTTCTCTCCAAATGATTCTTACATAAATGAACAATTTATGTTATCAAAGAGAATAATGTTGGTTATTATGGTAGAAAAGAAAATATTAACTTTTGCTCGAATTTTTTTAATAATTTAATGTTCTCGAGTTGAAATTTCAAAACATTGCCAAATAATCGAAGCTATCGATAATGCTGGTGTAACAACTACTGTGATGCACGCTTTAGTTAGTTCACCATCAAAGAAGTTTATTTAGAAATGAGAGGTGTTGACAAGTAAAATATATCTTAAAGGTGGATAGAATACAATATTTATTCAAAATTCTTCAGATAATTAGTTGTTTATATGTGTATCAAACACATAAATTTGATGCTTTAAAAGTTAAATATCCTACA
Source organism: Clitarchus hookeri (assembly GCA_002778355.1). Lineage (NCBI taxonomy): Eukaryota > Metazoa > Arthropoda > Insecta > Phasmatodea > Phasmatidae > Clitarchus > Clitarchus hookeri. The sequence goes on from NQII01002159.1 coordinate 35,334, forward strand.
AGTCCAGGAAAATTATTATAAATATTAAAAAATAATTTGGTATATTGTTAAATACGAAATAAATATACCTATGTATGTATTAAATATAATTGTTGGCAATTTTTTAAAAAGATATTCAAGATACAAGAACATTCAATTTTGATGTAAAGGATTACAGCAATAGTTCACAATTAGATATGCCCGATTATGTAAAAGTTGGTTTTCTTGCTAATTAGAAAAATCGTATTGATCAAACTGTTTATACGCCTATATTTTATCATTTTGATGTTTAATTTTTCTGTTATAAATTTAAAAAACAAAATCTCTATTCAGGAATATTGGAATATTAATTTTAATGCGGGATTGTTTCAAAAAAATTTGTCTAGCATGTCACAATTATAGAAATTCTGAAGATAAACTTAAAACAAATTTTAGCACAATGAATATTATTATAAACCGACTTTAAATCTAAATAGTATATAGTAATTATTATTATTTTACTAGAACTGATTGCACACATTGAAAAACAACGAATGTTATAGCAAAGACACATATCAAATTTAGTGTTAATTTTAATAAGAATGTCCCAGAGCAACAATATATAATTTTACACTGAATAATAAACAAAATTTTACGTATAATAAAAATAAAGAAAATATTACAGAATATGTGTAATGTTTCTATTATTAAATACAAAATTAATAATCAATCAATTAAAGATGTTGATAGCTCTATATATGCTTAGATCTATTCATAAATTAGTCATTCCAATAAAAATATTGTTCTGAATATTTTTTTTATATTAGAAGAACAACCTTTAGAATAAAAATAACAAGCGCTGGTTCGCAGTCCGAGAAAATCAACTTGACAAGCTGGCCAGGAAATGCAAATCCCTCAATCGAAGGTATGGACAGTGTTGCGAAAGCGATTGCTGTACAAACCATACAGGTTACAGCTTGTACAGGTTCCTACCGAAAGGGATAAAGAATTGAGACGTTATTTCTGCGCCTTCGTTATTTCCCAGAACGAGGTAGACGATGCCTTCATGTCTAAACTGGTTTTTAGCGATGAAGCGACGTTCCATACAAATGGTAAGGTAAACCGGGACAACGTGCGGATGTGCGGTCAGGAGCCTCCACATGAATCCACCGAACACGAGCGCGCTTCCTCTAAAGTGTACGAGTTTTGCTCTGTATCCAGAAACACTGTTTTCAGCCCTTTCTTTTTTCAGGAGCCCATTTTTACGGGAGTCCCTTATTTGGACATGCTTTCAGAGTGTTTGTTTACTCAGTTAGAATAGGTGGCGGGGGACTTCATTTTCCAGTAAGATGGTTCGCCACCCCGTTGGCACCTAGCTGTTCACGGATATCTGAACGAGACGTTGCCGCAACGCTGGATTGGTCGAGAAGCAGCTGGTGAACAGGCTCTTCATCACTGGCCCCCAAGAAGTCCGAATCTTACCCTGTGCGATTTTTATTCTATGGGGATACAATAAGGATCATGTGTTTCGTCCACCATTGCCGGCTAATATTGATGTCCTCAAAATCAGAATAACGGACGCCATCCAAACTATAACACCGGACATGCTGGCAAGAGTGTGGAACGAGTTTGATTATCGCGTTGATGTCTTTCCCTCGTGATGGTCACGTTGAAAATTATGATTGTATGGTAACCAAACTTCACAGTCCAACGGTTCATTTGTTTGCACAATCAAGGTTGTAGGTATTTTCGTTTTTTTATATTATACCTTCAAAGTTGGGGTATTCTTTTACACTCATCCTGTATATTTCATCATCGCTATCAGAAAGACATAATGTTTTTATTTAATTAAATATTACAAATTTTGTTTATATAAATAGTAAGCTACAAAATGGAATCTCTGCTGTTGAAATTAAAGAAATCAATTAAGTTTATTAAACGTCAAGAGTTAAAAAAAAACACAGAATTTTTAAATTGTGGTTACAAAGTGTGGTAGAACCACTTTTTGTTTTTTAGACAATAGTTTCAAATTTGTTTTGCTTTATATAGTTGTTATACTTATTTAAAATAAAGCTTTAATCATTTTGAAGGAAAATGTCAGTCCTTTTGTTATGAAGTTTTAATGTAGAAATGAGAAAGAACAATGAATGCGTGATATTAAATGTTTTTTGGTCTAGAAACGGCTATTGGTTTCTCATTATTTATTTTTAAAAATCTTTTTTAATCGTTTATAATTTATTAATAAATTAGTTTCAATATTAAAAATTGATTGTATTTTAGGTTCCTTTGATATATTAGCTTTGTAGCGTGTATATTTCCTATTTTCTAATTTCTGATATTTTAACAGATACTTAGTTCTTGATATTTAAAGAAAATTATAAACAAAATATTGAATGGTTCAACTTCCGCATTTGCATACTGCTTTTGTACGGAAAGCATATTTATCAACTGATGAATTGTAAGTGGGTGTAAGGTGAGAGCAGTATGTCATATTGTAAACAGGCTGCATGTAGCATCATGTGATGTCAGACGTCGTATGTTATGTTGTGTTGCCTATCATGCGGCGGGAGATTTGAAATTTTGGTTCGTAACTTTCTGTTAGCAGTGCAAAGGTACGTTTCTATAAATTGATACCTCATCTAAACTCTAGCTAATACGTGCCTTCTACAACCTCTAGAATTGTGTAATAGGAATAATGACACATTCTGAATACAACTTTTTAGATGTGAGGTACCCATGCTAGGAAGGGAGTTAGTGCTCTCAAACTTAAGCGGGTTCAAGCATTTGTTATGCAGACTGTTTTTCTAGCTGTGCCGCGCAATGTTAAATTACAAGAATCAGATTAAATTCTGAAATTATATGCAACTTTGTGTATTAAAGACTCCAGTAAGTAAGCTATCATAAATTTATTGAGATCAGATCTACATTATTAGCCCACCTTCCGATAATAGTCTTATATGTGTGTCTACGTGTGTTTGGGGTTGTGTTTATCATATTGAAATCTTTTAAACCTATGAACCTAATTTCTCCATATTCGCGCATAAACAGTAAAGACATCTGGCTTGTATAGTTTTTTATTATGCCTTGCTCATATTTTCAATTAGAAGAAAAGTTTAAAATGTAGTTCGTAATTTAATATTTTGGGAACAATAAAAACAGTATTCGCAATCTTCGAACTTTAAAAGGTTAAAGTAAAAATATTAAATTTACTCAATTATATTGTATTTGAGGTGTTATTTTGTAAGATACAACATTAAAAATTAGGTTTATAACAGCACATATCAAAAACTACTCATTAGTTTCCAACTTTGTTCTATACTTTTAATATTCTGGTAACCATTATAACTAACGCTTTCTAAATGGGTAAGAAACTTATTTTCAAAATATAGGCCATATCAATATTTTAGGCTAATTTAGTATATATGCTATAATGCTTAACTAATTTCCACCTTACTTAGTATTCTGAAAGTGCCAATTAAAAGAAGCAGACATGCTAGTGCATAGCTTCTTTGTCTACAGTTTTGCAAGACAGCGCCCCTTAAAACAATGAAACTTTTGTGTCATTTTGGGTAAACATTAAAACGACTACCATAATATTTGTCAAACAAGTATTACTATGTTAACTGATGTATTTTACCTGGTTTACCTGATATTTGCAACTAATGGAAATATAAATAATATATAATGCATGTTTTTTCTAAGTCTTAAAAGTAGGCCTTAGTTACATAATGTAATTTAGTCGAATACAAATGTAGAGGAAATTTATATAATTAGTTATATTTTAAACCTCTCTGTTTTTTGTTGCAAAATGTTTTAAGAAAAATTTACAAACTACAATATTTTTTATTTTTTTTGTTTTTTTGTTTTCAGAGGCCATGCGCAAGTACCCAACTCTGCCATTACTGGAAAGGAAATGTCTACAAAACTACAGAATTCCAGGAACTAACATTACTATAGAAAAGGGGACCAGTGTTAATATTCCAGTCTTGGCCATCCACTTAGATCCTGATATATATCCTGATCCAGATAAATTTGACCCTGAAAGGTTCAGTCCTGCAAACAAAAGCAAACGTTCAAACTTTGCACACATACCATTTGGAGAAGGACCAAGGATATGCATTGGTAAGTCATAATGCTGAATTTAAAAAGATTCCAATGGTTTGATTTAAGTAATTTGATAATATTATACCCAATTTTTTAACAATAAAGTAAGCTTAATTATAAGGTAGCCAACATAAATAAAAATGTGGATAAAATCTGACATAGAATATTGCTTAAACACGAAGTATCTAAATTAGACCAGCGAACTTCGGCTGCAAATTAATCACGAAAAAAAGAAGGTGAAAATATATATTCGACCAGCGGTCTATATTGATTCCTAAGGGATATACATATCTTTGAAGTTGGAACTGAAGAACTAGTTTATTAAAACTACTGGAGATGGAACCTGAGTGTCTCCATAACGTGTAAAGTTAATAATCCATCGTTTAAATCCCAAGTATGCTATAGCTTCTTGGAGATTAAGTGAAATAAGGGTATTGGATCGTGATTATATCCATGAAATAAATAGATAACAGTGACAGACATGTGTTGTGATGTTTACAAATCTTTGTTCTATTTTCAAATTATCCAAACCTTCAATGTTCTTATATAAAAATATTCTTCGATATTTGAAATAAATTAGTGTTCCAGATCCAGTTTCAAACATGTACCGCCCTTAGGATTCACTTTGCAGAATAAGTCGTATAAATACTTTCACCTTCTTTTCTCGTGAATAACCTGCAGCCGAAGTTTATCCGTCTAGTTTAGATACATTCTGTATATGTATAGATGATTTTACACCGTGTATATGAAATTNCAGCCGAAGTTTATCCGTCTAGTTTAGATACATTCTGTATATGTATAGATGATTTTACACCGTGTATATGAAATTATGTTACAAATTTCGAGAGGTGTTTCAGTATGGAGAAACATGCATTATATATATTTATATATATATATATATATATATATATATAAACTCAGAAATATCTTTAACTAAAAGTAACGCGGACAATTTCAGCTACAAGACTAAAACACTTACCTCTGCATTAGCTATATGTCTTGGTAATGCATACATTCTCTTACGTCAATGTGTGTTATCTGTCCCTTAAAACGTAACTGCTTGATAATAGACTTAATATCACGAAAGCAGTCGTTATTTTGTAGGAATCAATGTGTCAGGTAATTAGTTGAATGTGGTGTCTGCCCTCAGGTATGCGGTTTGGCCAGATGCAAGTGAAAACAGCCTTGGTACATATACTGACCTCATACAAAGTCAGACCCTGCATAGAGACTCCGCAACCTCCATTAGGGATGAAATCCACTGTAGGAGTGAATCTTCCCAGAAAGGACATCATTTTAGCATTCGAGAAAATCAAATAACATTTTCAAGAGAGGAATTGTGTTATTGCTTGCGGTAAACAGTTCATGTTTTAGGAATCTTAAGACTGCTGTCAGCATCACACAATATTTCCGAATAATTTTGATGTTGGATAAAGGAATAACAGTATCAACTACGTTTTAATTTACTTCCTAAATGTAGTATTGCTATTTATTTATATGTTTAAGTGTTTGTGAATTTGACATGCCTGATTTTTGTTGTTAAAATTACACAATTTTTAGTATTTCATATACCTTTGTGTACACCCCATGAACCTCAAACATTAGAGGAATTGAGAAAATTGGTTAGCTCTTAAAATCTAGGTCTTAACATTTAGAGTTATTGTTTATTTTCATTACATACATGAAATGACATTGACGTGTGATGGGTACAGAGGGTAGAAATTGCGCTGCATTCACACCTTTCGAAGTATCCTCGGAGAATGGCCCAACATATAAGGACACGCGGAGAGGGACCGAAGCGAGAGAAAAACAGGGAAAGTCCCGAAAAATAGCTGATATAAACCCTCTACGAAGGAAACAGGGTAACTCCCGCCGAGAATTACTGCCGACACAGCTTACAGGAACACCCGAGACGCTTGCCGCACCCCTCCCTTCTCTCAGTTAAAGCGCGCGCACAGCTGACGAGACACGAAATCCTATCGAAAAAACGCGCGAGGGACACCAGGAAATTCCCGATTTCTGTCGCGAAAAACTTCTGACAGCCAATTTGAATATATCGGGAGACGAGTTAAATTCGGGAGCAGCGTGGGAACGAGGTAATTGGTCGTTGGGCAGTTGTGATCAGTCAGTCGTGAGCAGTCAGTCGTGTACAAGGAGTTGTTCGGCAGCCGCGATGCAAGACAGAGAAGGCGGTTAGGCGAGAGGCAGTCGTACCACCGGGCCGGAGTTCGGGCCCGGCCCAGGCAGTCAGTTGTTGGGGAGCAGATATCGCCAACCGAGATGGGAGTTGATCGGCGGTACAGCCGCGAGACGAGATAGATGGAGCTGAAACGGGAGAAGCCGAATCAGACACGGGAATNCGGTACAGCCGCGAGACGAGATAGATGGAGCTGAAACGGGAGAAGCCGAATCAGACACGGGAATAATCAGTCGTGTGACGAGAACAGTGCCGAGAATATGAGTAAATTCCCGGAAACGAGTGGCAGCCCCATTCCGAGAGGCGCCGATAAGACGTAGACGTGCGCTGTATGGTGACGAGGCGAGTCAGTCAGTCAGTGAGTCAATAGTAACGTCACCGAGCAGAGAACCCAGGAGCAGCCGAAACTTCATGTTTAAATTCCCGAGACAAACCCAGTAAAAGAACCGAGAACTTATGAGTTTATTTCCGAAAACGTAGTGGCGGTTCCGCGGTGAGGAATGCAGAAGCGCGGGCCGGAAGCAGGACGAGGTGGACGCACTCTCTAGCCAGGAACACCAGCCATGGTCGCAGGGAAAGTACAAGTCACGGGAACCAATCCCGGACTTCAAAAAGAGAGTTCGTCAAAGCCGCAAGAAAAAGTCAACCTAGTACAGCACGCAAACGAGAGCCAGTCCGAGGGCCTGAACCAGGGCCACTCAACTCACCATGCCTCAGCTACCAACGAAGACAACTCACCAAAAGCCGAAGTCACAGATAAGAAGAGAAACGTCTCCCTTCAACAACCTTCCCCGACGCATAGTATTAAGCCCACCAGTCCTTCAGGCCTACGACTTATAGGGGGGCTCAGTCTCGCCAGTGTGTGTAAATACCTATGTGACATTCAGACCAATAAAATACTGGTGTGTTAAATAACGGAAAATACGATTATTTGTTTACCCCTAAAGCAACAACCTCAGGTGACCTTAGTCTGCACATAAATAATTTAACTATATAAACTACTAACCACCACCCTGTATAACTCAGGTAGCCTAGTAGTGACAAGTTAATATTTATACAAATATTTACTAGAAAATGATTCGTCGGAGGACCATAGAATAGAATGGAAAATTTCCTTGGACAAGTTGGTACAGATATATACCTCTATGAGGAATTGCCATTGTGAGGTTTTCAACAATTATTATTGCAATAAAACGTTGTGTGTAGGCTCTCCACCCAAATGTATTTCGTTCTAATAAATAAAAAGCATTAAAAGTAATTTTACCTTTCAAAAAGTCATATTAATTTCACCTATCCGCATAACGGAATTTACAGATTATGTTTTTTCTGTAACCAATTAGGCATGTTAATATGCATTATACATGCATTAATTACATTAGAATACTGACACCATATTTAGTAGGAATTTAAAATACATTATTGTTTGTGAAAATTGCCACTAAGAATTGCCTGAATGAATCTAAACTCTGAGTATGTGTAGAACAGTGTACCAGCAATAAGTGACTACGATTGCAGAGTGATAGCGAACACGAGGCCCAGCAGCTCCATATCTTTTGTGACCGGGAAGATCCGTGTTACGCCCAGCTCAGTCAGTGAATAACATGTTTTACACTTAGATTTTGTGACATCATCACACCTACAGTTACATAATTATATTTCTTAATATAATATACGTGGCTAAAGATGTAACCGCCACTTTGAGAAGTGAAATAAAATAATAAAATGTATGTTATTGCAATATATTTTGCGTTGAATAACTTTTTCCTTTTTTATAGAATGCAAATAATTATTTAAAATTCTACAAAAACAAGATAATATTTCAAATAATATAAAAATATAGCAATAAATAAAAATTCCCCATTTATATAATAATTAAATAAAACTCAACTAGACTTATCCATGCTAAGCTATACCCGAGCTGGTAAATACATTATATGTATGTTATTAATAAGGACAGTATTCCTAATATAAAGTTACATAACTTTGAGAAAGCCTAAGCAGTGACCCCATGCATGTCCCCTTAGTTCTCAACGTCCAGCAGCTAGCACCAATCATATATAGTCCGGTACACTTTTAATTATCTTCACCCAGTGCATTTAAGAATAACCCAGAACTATGAACTTATTTCCTATAAAAAAAAATTAAAATTCTTTCGGGCATCACGAAGGGACGTAGCATCTCCTTACACCACTCCTGCCTAGGTGATAGAGGAGGATAAGGTGGAGGGGATCATGAGAAGTTTTATGATGAGGAAGAGGAGAGGAGAAGGAGTGTGGTGCGCCTTCCAGACGTGGCCGCCACAAGCATGTCCTAACCCACAGTCGCCACTAGTCACGTAATTCAAAAACACTTTCCTTATTCTTTGCTGACATTGTCACAATGTACGCTTTTTCAGTGACACAATAAAGCCCTCCCCTCCTCAACGCACAGCCAGTGGTTCCGAAACTGAAGCTCGGAACAGCGACGGAGGGTGACTAGTCCATTGTCACTGTTACATCCTCAGTTTAGAAGCACTCGAGCAACTTCATACGCCATATTGAATCCTAAAACCTACCGTACGAGAAAACGTGATAGTTTACACGAACTATGAATGATACGGACTAATTTCTGAATAAAGAGAACGGGGAACGAAACTCTTAGGGCCCAAAAACTTATCCTCAAAAAAGTTCTTCTTTTACTTTTTATTTTCTTATACTTAAATCATGTTTTAAATTTATTTAATATACATCCTTTATACTATTAAAGGCCACATTATATGAATGTACAATTATTAAACTCGGTTACAGTTGATTTCCTTCTTATATTTTTAAAAAACTAACCGACTTAAAGAAAACTATTTTCATCAATTTAAATGAGAACTGGGATAGAGTGTACTAAATTAACGTTATGACAGAAATTCGTACATTTTATTACATTTACTTCAAATTCCTGGTGTGAAAATTGCGGATCAGACAGAAACAGGTGTCAAAAACCCGCTATTTGAAACATTCCATTCCATTGCGGTGCTAACTTTGAGATAAAATAATAACCATTTTTAATACACATTATGAAAACGGTTTTTAGTCCTGGTATTCAGTATGGGTAAATAAAATATACTCGTACACTTTTCGATGATCACAAATGGTTTTTTTGGAATAAAAATAATGGACTAGAGTAGGTAATATGGGAATCTTCCACAACAATTTACACTTATGAATCAGCAGGTATTTGTTTAAAAAATCAGAAATTTTGGCGGCACTACACGGCATGGAATTGAAACTACAGGTCCGCGGTCCGTCAACTTTAAAACAATGGGTCTCTGTATTTATTGACACAACTTACTGCGTTGTTACGTCCACAAACTCTTCCTCCATTTTGATAAGTTCACTTCGGAACTGTTCTCATAATTCCACGATTTCACCTGGTGAAATTATAAAGGTTTATAGAGGACTTGAGAGATAGAAAAGTAAACCTTCGTGGTTTAAATCATTACACCAACGCGTCTTTCTAAGATAGCAAATATCAAGGATCACAGAATATTACAAATCCTGCAAAAGTTGAAACTTCATTTTCCATTAAAACATATTAATTTTCATTTCTATTGTCTCGATAGCCCGAGATTTATTTAAACCACCCTCTGCAAGAGAAAATACTGCCGCCTTAATTTTTCACATATTAATTATTCGAATAAGTTTATCACACGTTATCTGATTGCATATTTCAGGGCTCATTAACGATGCAGAAGCGTCATGCTCTACTACGGCAGTAAAAGAAGAATTTCGTATAAGCAAAGGAACCACTATTCAACCAGTTCTGTTTTATTTTGCACAAATTAGTTTAAATCACTGTCTTTTTTCTAAATGGACAATTACACTGTTAATGACCTTCATTCCTAGATCGAAAGCACTCACGGGGAAGGCACTTTACCTTCATATTGGCAATCTGTTCTACTCTAGTCTTTATATCGTCATCCCCTACTACGACCTCTTTACCAACGTCACTCTTTTTTTCTGTACCCATTAATTGATCATCGGAGCTATTATTTTGCACCGTTTTCACAATGCCCATGCATTGACGGTCAGTTTTCACACCATTAGAACATATTTTACACTGAAGTGGTTCGTGTAATGTCATTTCAATTCTTGAGAACTCTGAGAAAACCCATATATTCGTTCACCCCAGAAGAAATCACGCGTTTATATGTAAGATAAGTATTTACATAATTATTTATAAAATAAATTACAAATAATTGTACATTTTTACTTATACACATATATGCCTAATAGCATATAAAATATAATTTTTTGTGTTAGTAACCGCATGTTTTCCTTTGGTGCGAACGAGTATGTCTGTTTTTATCAGAGTTCTTCCATATTATTTAATAGTAAATTATATGAAATAAGGCCTTTTGTAGGCACAAGCTGTAATATGAAATATGTATTATTATTTCCCCAAACTGATCCCTTTACCACACCCGAAAACAGGTTTGACCTTGAACGTCAGTTGCAAGTTATAACGTGCAGCACTGGTCCTGGAAGTTCTCCGGAAGTCCTTATCAGTTTAAGCACCGTCGCCCCCAGTCGCAGCTGTCAGGAGAGATTTTGGAACTCATGTTTGTTTTATACCAACTGCATTTCGAAAATATCTCATTTTTATCCAATTTAAAAAGTAATTTTTTAAATCATCGGTGTACCTACATGCATGCCGCTGGACATTTACTAACAGCATAATTTATAAAATAGATTTTATTTATTAAAAAAATTTTTGTTCTCCAATTTAAAAAAAGGGATTCTTTCATTAAATTTTACGGTATTACATACAGTACAATGGTACTTTATACAATACTTTTTAATTAATTTTATTTTAATTCTGAGCCTTCGGAACATTGCATGGACATCGCCAAGCAAATCACCGAGTAACAATGTGATTGCAGCTGGCTAATCGCACGCATGAGTGAATCTGCAGGAGTAAGTCTGCAGGAGTGAGTCTGCAGGAAAGAGTCTGCAGGAAAGAGTCTGCAGGAAAGAGTCTGCAGGATTAAGTCTACAGGATTGAGTCATTCCATCGAGCTTTATTTCAATCTCGCAATCTTTCCATCAATCAGCTTGGCAATGAGATCCACATTCGCTCCACAATTGCTCCACATGTTCCACAACCAGGGGTCATTTGGAATCATTAGGGGTTATTCAGGGGTCTTTATGGGTAATTTGTAGAGCAGAAGGGGTCAGTTGCGGACCATGAGTTCAAGCTAAGCAAAGAACTTGTCTGGACGATACTGTTGACGATGTAACTGCATTGTAGGGTAATCATGGAACTAGATAAACTATCTGGTTGAATGCATTCATAAAAATGCTTAANTATATATATATATATATATATATATATATATATATAGTAGTAGGCAAAGTACATACTCAAGTTGCTACTGTAGAAATAACTCCAGTTTTTTTTTTCATGAAGACGATGCAAGACGTTGACTGTACGAAATCTATTGTAAAGCTTACCTCTATGGATGTAACTTCTCCCACTGCTGGAATATTATATGTCAAACGGTGTTGCTATTGTGGAACGATCTTAAGCAAAAGAGCTGCCATGATTGGTGACATGAGAACAGTGATTGTTTGAAGATCCCATCTCCTGATTGTCTAAGCTGCTATAAATATTCCAGACAGTTCACTCGACATGATAACTTAAATAAACACACCAAGGCCGACAAATTTAGTGTTCTTACGCCCTCTGAGAAACAGCTTGTTTTGACTTCGTCACCTTCTGTTAATATACTACATAAAATGTTCGCAGACGACGAGGGGACTCGTATGATAAAGTATTGCGACAATGGTCACATGCAACTTATACAATTTGATACATTAAATAATAACACCAAAAACTGCAAGAATTCATCTTTTGGGAGCCAGCAAATGTTGCCATCAATACCTCTTACTGCATCGATGGGTACCGATACTTGCAATTGTGTGATATGTATTGTGTGATCGAAGTGCACGAATACATACCAGTTACCCCAAAATATACGCTTCTCCTTAACAGATCTATTGCAAAGTAATATAGATTGTACCATTTGCAATGGCTATAATGGTGTATACTGTAATTCACACATGAATACAAATGTAAATTAGTTTGGTTATATCTATTACCTACAAAATTGCACATCTGATAAGGGAATATTTTCCTAATGGGAAACAGGTATGTACCCTTAAATGAGTTTAAATAATTAAATATTTCACTGAGACTTTATTTCTTTAGTCGTTTATGAACAGGAACGTAACATGAAATCCGCAATGAATTTTAACAAATACACCATAAGGCCTGATTTCAATAAAAATAACGCATAATTGGTGAAAAACCATTTAAACCACTGGAGGAGTCTTTTGAAAAGTTTCGTTGACGTTTTTTTACTATCTGTAAACACTCAAATAAATTTATGTTACACATGTTTTAATATAAATAACACAGTAAGGAAATGAATTAGATTCCAATTTAGGGGTTTAGAAAAGCTCAGGTAGTGTGTAAAAATACAAGTTAATATTATTATCTGGGATCAGAGAACTACATTTAGAAGTAACTATATTTTCTGCAGTAGAAAAGGTTCTTCCTGAACTATCGAAAGAAACTGTAGGTCCCAAATGAATTTTTTTTTAAAGAGCTGACATGGAGAACGACATTTCGCGCACTTTCCACCATTCAAGAGGGTTCACATGTGGTCCAAACTGAGTTTCGTTTAGCTAGTGTTCGAACTGGGAAGTGCCATCTAATATCTGTTAGGGTGTAGCAAATATAACGTAGAAATGCGAATCATTATCACCTGAATGGTCATTAAGCTTGTCTTCCACTGTATGTGCGGAAAACTCGGTTATCATTTACCGAACATATTGTCGGATCAAAACTGCAGTGGTCACGTCTTCAGCGCGCTGGTCCTTATATTGGGGATCAATAAATAATGCAACCTTCTGTGTAATCACTTACTCGGGCGTATTTAGGTCCGTTTGAAACCTAGAAGAAAAGTGAATTGATATAGAGGTTTCGGAGATTGCTGTCGTATCACTGTCCTTTAAATTTGACAGAAGGGGCTGTCAAGAAGTCCTTTAATGACTGGACGGACAGCCGTTAAATTAACTTAACTTTCACTAGAAAAAACATTGGTAGCAGCTTGAAATACATTCATCAGAGTGATCAGTTCTTCTGGTAGAGACCAGTAGTGTTCACAGATCTCAAACTTGACAGCGATGGTAGCCTTTGTGTATACTCAATCTGCCAGGAGAGCGCTGATATGACTACGATTGCGTAGAAAAGTGTCTCACATCATGATGGTTGAATACCACTATGTAGGGCAACTGTGAGTAAGTCGTTCATGGTTCAGACCATGCTGGGTTTGGTTTCTCTACAAGGAAGAAGAAGCAAAAATGGAATGCTTGAAGTGACTGACAATGTGACTTACATTATCACAAACTGTACAATACAAATTTACAATTTTTATTGCACTCTATGCAAAGTTTGCGTGTCCGCTGAACATTTTATGTTGGGCTTGAAATTACCTAAGACATGAACTTCAGCTGTAATACAAATTGCATTGTCCTGAACAACAGCGTCAATTTTACCAGCTATGCTCCAGTCTTCGAAAACTTTCTGTAAGGATGATGCCAAATTCTCTTCTGTAGGATGATATACGGAAGCCTCTGCGCATAAATTGAATCTACGCAGGATCTAATTTTCATCAATACAGCGCGCAGTCACAGACAATTATGAATATTGTGCCCATTCATCTGTCGTCAGAGATAAAACCAGATGATTTGCTAAGTACGTATTCCATCTTGCCCCTAACATGATAGTAAGCTAGTTCGAGTCGAGCTCGAATTGCCTGCGGAATCAGCACCTTATATACAGAATCCACTATCTCCATAACTTCAACAAATTCCTCACTGTTTACAATGGCCAGTGGAAGACGGCATTTCGAGAACACACACGCTAGAGCTTATTAAATGATTTCCTGATGTGAAGACATTAACTGCTTTGAGGCTGACAAGATATCAAAACGGCTCTTCTTTGATGATGGTTTGGTACACTGCTTCGTTGTCGAAGGTCCAGATGCTCCAGGGTTGTCTCTGTCTCGACATGACGATTCGTTCTCCAGACTGAAAGGAAGAGTTAAGTTGTGTTTCTAGTCTTTCCGTTTTTAACTAATGCTATAATTACCACGAATGCGCGCGACTTGTAGCACTCGTCAGTTAACTTGAACCACCAACTCGGCAGTGCTGTAATATGGTAAGGTTCTTTATGGCAAGGCATCGCAGTGGTAGGTATCAGTTGTTGGAAAATATATTGCTTGAACAGTCTGTTCTCTCAGAACAATAGCAACGAATATTTTTCTACTACAAATAAGTTCGTCTCTTTCAACATGTATCAACTTACACACAGGAACCTGTACAGTAAGGCAAACTGTACAGGATCCTCTTGAGTAAAGTCCTAGGAGCGTAAATTTAATGTTTGTCATACGACGAGTGCTGACAAAATTCCAGGTTTTCTGTAGTTCAGAATGTTACAGTAGAGGGTACTATTCAGCGACGTCAAACCCTATTTGTATACAATTTGAAATCACAATATTGTAACAGATTCCCGAAGAGTATTTGCATTAATGTTACGCAGTCGAGTTATAAAATCAAGACGGATAGTGCTCTAACTGTGTGGCTGTGATTTCATTCTAATCCTGCTTACTGGCCAGAGCAGATGAACATTTTATTACGTGTCTATTTCACTGAGTAAGCTATCGCTGGCCTTTGGAAAGATAAGATATGTTTTTTACCACGTGGAACTAAGAAAAGCGTCTTGTTGAAGTACATGTTGGGACATCGATGATTACGTGTTCTTGAAAAATTATTTAGAGCTATTCTGTTATTGCCTGTGAATTAGTTTTATTGAACTTCCGGTGTTTTTGTGTTCTTTACTTCCCTAATCTGTTTAACAATATATATATATATTAGCTAAAGGAAAACTTGTTTTATTCTTTATCTCTCGCAACTACTGATAACGCTGTCATTATACTTCTCTCTCCCCCGGCATGTATTATATGTTGCCTTTCTCATGTTGAGGAGCTTACATATCCACGTAGTCATTTACACATGCGACAGTAAGCGGCATTTCAAGCTTAGTATTTACATCGCATATAGTACAGTTACTATACTACACTACTTCCTGCTGCGATTCTCGTCTCCCCTCCCCTTTTAATAAGCTTGCTAAGGGTTAGAGACGCGAGAAATATTGCAAACATTAAATGGTTTGTTTGAAGCTGACCTGTCATCTGCTAGGCTGTTGGAACACAGCTTGTACTTGAATGACAAATGTTCACGTATTACAGATGTAGACCAACTTACTGTATGACAACTCATCACCAACTACTACGCATTTTACTTTGATTCGATCCGTCTTCTCCGCGAATTTCCACACCCAGATTGGTGTTGGAATTTTGCGGTTCCCTTGTGTTTAACTAAAAGCTAAATGAAATCATTAACTGCTGTTATGATGCGAACAGGTAACACAACATACAGTGACGCCAAAGGAGTTCCTTGCACTTTGACTGCGAATGCTAAAACATCGTGCAGGAAAACCAAATAGCAGAAGGGAGCAGCGACTCGAGCGACAATTCATGACACTCTAAGAAGGAAGAGAACGCTGCTGGAATGGGGAAACAACAGACCACGGGAACCTTAAGCATCACTGGAAATATACGCCAACACCTTCTCACCGGGTACCCGATGCATCGGGTTCGACACGCACTAAGCGTAACGTGTACCTGAGTACACGTGGTTTCGGGTTCCCGTACATGACCTAATTGGTACCCGGGTATTTTCGCTACGGGTACCACCTGCAACAGATACCCAGGTACCTGGGAGCACAATTACCCGTGTCTCTTAATGAGCCCTAGCAGGCACTTGACGACCCGTCAACATTCTCCAACCACTGGGAAAAAAATCAAAAATTTTATGTCTGAAAGAGAATTAATAATATTTATACTTTCGAGTCTTGCACCCATATCCCTGTCTCCTACCTCACCTATGAAGATTGTTTAAATCTTTATATACGAAATATATATAAGAGGTTAGACAAAAAATTACGCAGATAATTTGATAAAAATGATCTGAAACTCGGGTCAGCACCCGAACTTTAGACTACACATCTCTGCTTAACAACTTTATTATTTGTCAAGAAACTTTTCTAACATCCTGCAATATATGTTTCACAAACCATGTAAATATGTAGACATAATTCTTGTATTGTTTACTGAAGTTGCACTTAAGGAGTTTTTCCACATAGAGTACAAAAAAATATTCTAAGAGTTCCGGTAAAATACGATATTGTTGTAACATGAGTGAAAGTTTCATGTTGGAAGCATGATCTATATGAATTCCACTTAACATGACTTGGACACACTTGGATGTCTTGGGATTTAAATACTTGCAATAATAGGGGGAATTTTTTTTTTAGGAAAAAAAATAACACTGAATAAAAACATTTTTCTGGTGGACTAACATGTTTGAAGGCTATGTTGGGTAGAGGTAGGAGGGGTTCGACCTTTAGCTGATAACTAGATGGCTGAGCGAAGACGACTGATTTCTGAAGGGGTGTGACATATTAACCAATTAATATATAGTGGTGGTGTGGAGCCTTGCCGCGAATGAACACACAATAAAAATTGGCGAGTTTCCGTCGCCTGCTGGTCTTCGTGCTGCAAGGATGTCTGCTGCACCAATTTAGTTTCGAACCTCGAAAACCTTGCTTGTAAGTCTTTAAAAAAGATTTCACAATTTCTTGCTAAATTTTAAATATTTTATAAATTTTGGAACTTTAATAAACATTTGAAAAAAATCTTTTTAATGTTTTTGGTTCTATGTTATCCATGGTCACGCGCATGGGGTCAGGATCACGTTCATGGGGCAAGGTCACAGGTGGCGTGAGATCAAACTCACCTGCACCGGCGCGGGTGCCAGGTGTCATTGAGCAAGATTCGGCATAATCATTCTACCTTTCTATACGCAAGAAACACCAAAATAACCATTTAGAGAAAAATTCTCGAATAAATTCCATATATACAAATTTTGTATACAATATATTAGGTAGGCTGCTAGACGAATTTTGTACGCAGAACAGATGATGTCATAGCGAGAACTACAGTCCACAGTTCGGATACCGATAAAAATTCTGATAATTTTATACTAAGTTTGTACGTGAATTTTTTTCAGGTTGCGATCTTCAACGACACTGATGTGAATAATGAGGCAATCTTGAAATGTGAGTTATGGAATATAGACCACAGTTGAAGACGCGGAACTCTAAAAAAATTATAATTCTCTTCCGGATTAAAAATTTTCTTGCAGTTTTTTTTTATTGTTTGAAGAATGTTGGCGTATCGTTAAGGGCCCTACACCATGACATTGAGGGTTGTTGGAAGAATATTAATAAACGGTACAAAAATATAACCTATTTTGTAAATTTGATTTAATTTTTTGTGTACATTAAAAATTCTACTTTTTGAAATGAGATGTGCTCTTCATTTACTCTTCTTATTTCGGCGTCCAGTGTGGGTCAAGTTTTGCCTTACTATGACACTGTGGGCGAGATGTCAGCTTTAGCACCATATTCCGCACAGTAAGTCGCAAGCCTTCGTAGCCCCAATTTATCTTTATTACTGGGCGATAGAGAGCTTCTATATAAATGTTTACATTTAAATGGCCAAAGGACTAATATTCTAATGCTGTCTATCATATCTCTACATGCACCATTTAGCCCATGGAGTACTATGATTTTTTCTAGGACAGTTTAAATTCTGAGTTCTGTTTAAGGCAAATTGGATCTGTGATAACTGTTTGTGTTATGTTTTCGTGGCCTGATTTTAAAGGCATGTTTTTAAAAAAAATATTTTTGATATATTAATTTTAAGTTTCCCTTTTGTGGTGTTTTTGAGGTATGGTTTTGAGTTTGAGGTATGATCTTTGTAGGTATGATTTTTGAGGTATGTTTTAAAGGTGTCATATTTGAATTATAAATTAAGAGGTCTGCTTTTTAAAGTTTTTTCGATATGTTATTTAAGAAATCATTTTCAAGGAAATGGCACCCCACACCGCGACTCTTATCTTTGGAACCTGTATGACGTTCTACAATGAAGCGTGGATCACGGCGTTTGCCAGGATGTTTCCGCAATCGAATTCGATAGACGTCTGTATCCAGACAGAACCATGTCTCGTCGCTGAACACCACTCGTTGCCAATCCACTAGCTGGTATGCTGTCCGTTCCAGGCAGATGGCGACATGTGCTCGGCGTAATGGTAGACTTCGTAAGAGACGCCGCGACGACAGATCCCGCTCTGCTAGCCGCCTGGATATTGTACTGGTGGACACAGGCGTATCCCCAGCTGCCGTCACGTGTCCCTGGATGGTGCGCAGTGACGTGCTTACAGCGTGTCGCACGATGATACGATCCTCCTGCTGGAGGTCCGCTGGAGTCTACATGAGCCTTCTCGATGGGTGTGTACACTCTTCTGTTCCCACTGTGTCCTACATCGAAAGGTTCAAGTGACGAGCAATGCCCATAAACGCTTCTCTAACATTTATCCAGCTGGACAAAAGCTTGTCGAATGCGGCGTTGTATCATGGCGCGTGTTCGCTGAACGCAACTCTGTGGCTCACACTACAGCTAAGGTCTTATTCGGTGTCTTGCAGCTATGAGTGATGGTGGAACATGTATGCCCCATCCTGGTACATCTGCGGAAGCATACCGAATTAAACGTAAATGGGACACATACTAGTATATTCTCTTGACGGTACTTTGTAGTTATATTTATTGTTGTCGAGTTATTCATTCGTGACAATTTTTTTTTTTTGCTAATGAGTGTATTTAAAAATTGCTATTTTAAAGTATATTAAATTTAAAAAAATTTCGTTTATTCAAATGTTTTTGTTAAGTATCACTGTGAATCGAACTATTGTTATTACTTGGTAAAGCTTGCCAGAAAAAATTCTGCAACTCTCATTCCCACAGAAATCTGAATACTATCTCGAGTGAATTGCCTTATCTTATCAGGAAATGCACTTGCACGGTGTTTTCATATCTAGAATAATCACGTAACGTGTTTCTTATCTACAAAATTACCCGTGAAGAATATATCACAATAGAACCTCCTGGACTATCATTCTCATACTTGGTTTTGAGGAAAAACAGATATCTCGTAGTGTCACAAATTAATAAAAGAAACTAAACTGACATAACAAGAACTTCTCTAAAGTTATGTAATTTTTACGGAATATAGAAAAATAAATACATATAAAATTAACAGTATATGTATCGTTAAGAAAAACGTGAAAAAATGTGAAATATTTAATAATTATAAGAAAATTCTTAAGTGCAAATGTATGATCCAAAATATAATTTAGCTTGTTTACTTTTACAAAGAGGGAATGTTTACACTTTACATCTATGTATGGTAATATCACCAATAAACAGTTTTTTTTAGAAAAAACGAATTAATCGTTTACAGAATATCATAAGCTAACGGTATTAAATTAAGTATACACAATACATGCCTAACGGAAATGAGTAATGAAGAATGTCCGATCCTTACAAGTACTTACTCCTACACAATGTGCAGGAATTGTGTATTACAAAAATAAATTTCACGAAAAAATATTCACTACAAAAACTTGCAAACAATAACTTCCTGCAGGCCTTTCTTAAAATAAAGATACTCGCCTCTTTCGTCACGCCAAATTTGTATATTATTTCAATATGACTAAAGCAAAAGTCTGAGCGGGTTCCTCTTGGCACTTTCGTAGTAACACTTAAATAACTTTTCAGGCACCTAAATGCACTTTAGCTTCTCTGTGCTTCGAAATTGGAAGCTGGTGACATCCAATTTGTGTAAAACTAATCTCCGCATTTATAAAACTTCAAGTATTCTCTCTCTGAAAGTGGTTACGGCATCACTAAGAAAGAAACTATTTTTTTCTTTACCAGAATCATTTGAAAAGTCGAAAAACATATGTATGACCTGGCAATAGTCCGTGAAAAACCAAATATTTTCTGGACACTCGAAAGTGCAGTGACTTTATTATGATATTTCCTTTAACCTGGCAGTTATTCTGTAAAATTGTATTTACATGTTCATAGTTTTGCTTCAATGTTCTAAACTTCAAAGCCTTAGATAGTGGGTATAAAATACCGACAGGTTTCAAGTTTCAAACGTCTGTAATTTTTGATGCGCCCGATAAGGACGAATCATGGCATATTTCTGTTCGAAATAAAATAATTGCAATATGAATAAAAGTCACATCCGTCATTTTACTGATTACATACTTTTTTTTTCTTATATCAAAATATCTTGGAATCATTATCTATTTCAGCTGTTGAGTTCATGCTTTTATCAAATTTTTGAGAATCTCACGCGTTCAGCTCTACAAAACAAACAGTTTTCTTTACTGTGGGTGTTCGTTTCTCTGTCAATGCAGACAAACAGGAAGAGTTCAGTATTGCTAAAGTTTACTTTAAACTCAGAGTGCACTCATTTGTTACGTGATTTACTCACGCCAGTGTAGTTAATATTCTTTCTGGTTTATTCTTATGAGGATCACTCTTCATAAAAGTGTAACATACTAGTTACCTTAACTTTTCGATAGTCCCTGGAATGCAAATCGAGCGAACATCTACATTATTGAACTATGTATTCTTATATCTTCGTACTTAAACTCCTGTTTAAATTTTGTGATCATAATCATGCCTATATATTTCATTTTATGTGCGAGTTCATTCGCTTTACTAGCATGTTTCCAGAAAGGCATCTTAAAAAAAAAAATTATAATTTTTTTTTAAAGTCAACATTTTTAAGAGAAAGCAATTCGTTTAAATATTAAATTTGAATAATTTCTTAAATTATGATCTGGTATCAGACTGGTCGCTTCAGTCAACATTATATGATTTGCGTTGCTTCAGAAGAAATTACAACTTTTTATATAAACCATAATAAGTCCTGAATACCACACGGCACGCGGGCTGCATTATTTTGACCAGGAAGTCCAAGTGAAATTATTTAAGTCATACGTGGGAATATGAAATTATGCGTTTTTCCCCGTGTTCTTCAATTAGGTTTGTACTAAGTATATGATTATTTACGTTCATGTTATTATAGTCACAATCCTATTTCTTTCTACTCGACAATAATTTGCATTGGGTGTTTTTCCTAATGTCATATTTAATAACCAATTATTACAATAGCTTCAAGGTTTTTTTCAGTGCTAGCGCCACCGTGTAGAAATATAAATTTACATCTCCATGATCACTGCAGTCTTAATATCTAATGACAACGAATCGTATTGCACCAAGTTGCCCGTGCAGTGGTTGGATGTAGCTGGAGCAATACTTTACTTTACGGTTAAGTATAAGTTTGTTGTCCTGGATGTAAAAGTTAATAAACCTCGCGTTTATTTGTAAATCTCAAAAGAATTGAAATATGCATATTTGTTAGTATTTACTGTAGACCAGGACCGTGCATAAAGCTTCGTAAATGGAGGGTTTGAAATAAAAAGAGACAAAATACAACGGTAAACATATGTTTATATACTATTACGAGTGTAAATTGTAAAATGCGCAATTGAATAATTTATAATATCCCAGAAAACAGATTTTAAATGCAGATAATTGCTTTCGTAGATTCAGATATTTTTTTTAATTAACTTACCTTCATCTTTTAACTAAATTATACTTCCATTTATATTCGTATGTTTCATCATAGAGAAAAAGAAACTAAGATAATAATAGTGATTTTGACATAAATTAATTTAATACGGTAACGCGTACGAGCAACTGTCTTCCTTTCCAGACACTTTAAGGATTTATGAAAATGAGAAAGGACATCTAATCGGTAAGAGAAGTGTTTGAAACCCCAAAATTCCCCTCATGTAAGTAGTTAGAAAATAGCGTTTCTGAAGCGGGGGGTTCCGCTAACGAAACTCAATACAGAATCGTCGATCATTATTGTTTTCAGTATATTTTGAAATGTTTTTTTGTGGATATCACTTTTATCGTTAAAACAGATAATGCTGTACAGTATACTACTTTTTTAACGCTACATTTTGTGCCGAAACGGAATACTTAAAATGTGATTTTTTATGATTATCAGTTACCACATTAATCTAATAAGTTATTTTTAAATGACAATAATTATGTATTTCATTAAAGATATCATTCGTCTAATCAGAAAAACTAATTTTCCTTTTTTTTTTTACTAGCCCTAGCCACTTATTTAAATGGGTTTCCATTCTTGCGTTAAGTATATTTTATATTGAAGTCCAAATATAATAATGTGCTGTTAGACCGTTACCACAGTTTTTGAGTGGCATAATGAATGAGTTTGAACTGGACTTTTCTTGATTGGTCGGTTATGGAGGAGTTTTCTGAACGGGAGGTTAGCCATCTTGGTATACGATGTTAGGCAACCAGATCGCGTGATCTGAACTTCAAGTGATTTAATTAGGTTTTTATCAGTTAATATTCTAGTACACCCCTGAATAGCTGGCCGTCTGGAACAGACGAAGTTGCGTGGCAATCTGAAGTAGAAGAAGGCCTGTAGGTCGCCGCCCGCGTAATAATTCACTGCGGATAGCGAGAACTGTCACGGCTGTGTTTGAGGTTCATATGGACTGTAGCTATAGCACCGTAATTTTGAGCGCTTACTATTAGGACCCTTTTCGTCTAGTGGTTCCTGCGCATCTAGCTATAGTAATGCTTGGTAGTGCCGCGTCAACGAGATCTTCGAGAAAATTGAGATTTACGTAGTTTCATCCTACTTTCAGACATGTTATTGGTAAATTAGTTTACAAAGCAAAGGTATTTATATAATTTATTCGACCATTTACGTTACACCCTTTTGGATTTTTAGTGAACACTGATTTTCCCTTAATTTTAACTACGGGCAACTTCCGCTTGATTTTCTTGCCTACGTCATCTAGGAGAGTACCATTTACAGAATAATTATTTATCATATTTAATTCGCATGGAAAAAACTAAAGATAAACAATTTAATATTTATAGCAAAATTATGGACGTGCTCCTGTTTTACTAATTACAAAATGTATATGTATATATGTTCAAAATATACCTTATATACGGTACACTTATGGTATAGTTCAAAATTTTGTTAGGTCATCAACACAATATTATATATATGCTAAATTATATTATAATGGATGACAATAATTGTGGGAGAAAATCATTGTGAAAAAACCTATTCATACCAAATTTGGCAAAAAAAGTATGACTAAGGCAAATGATGTAAAATGGTATGTTTTAAGTATATCAGGTACTTATTTTCAAAATGGCGGCCACATAGACATTTAAGCTTTGTATGCTATATCCCTACAACAATGTAATAAATTGAAACTTAATTTTGTATGCTGGCAGAAGATATTACATATATTTCTGTGTCTACATAAATCATATTTTGTCCGTAATTTTGTCAGATATAACCATAGAAACGAATAACGTTTTGTGTCATATCTCCAGAAACAATTGACCGATTCCTACCAAATTGGCAAACCAGTAATACTGTGGCAGGTGATGTAAAGTTGCATGCTTTAGGTATGTCAGACACTCATTTTCAAATAAATATTGTCATGGAAGTAATAAACAGTATGTATATTCCACCACACACAATAGCTATCGTCTTAGTATCAAATAATTATTATTTCAAATAAGAGAGCTTTCAAAATTGGTGACTTTACCGTGAATAGCCTACAACGGAAATTCTTTTGTCCGCCATTTTGTAAGACATGACACATGAAAAAATTACCTTTATATATAATATCTCAGGTATCAATTGGAAGATTTCTACCAAATGAGCCAAACAATTAACACTGCAGCAGGTGGTGTAAACAGCTATGTTTTAAGTAGTTCAAAGTTTTATTTTCAAAATGGTGGCTGTATAATTAATTTTGCTCGGTTTATTTTATTAACGAAACAAATTTTAAATTAACTCTGTATACTACTGGCAGTATCAATTAAAACCATCAGATTGGTTCATGAAGAACCTCATTTAATTGCGATTTTGTAAGTTGATCAAAATTAAGTTTTTATATCATATCTCTGGGAACAATCTACACATTATTACCAAATTTGGCGAAGATGATGTATTGTGGTAAGTCATATGGCCATATGAATTTTTAAAAGTGACAGGCACTTATTTTCGGAATAGTGGTTATAAAATCATTTTAACCTTAGTGTGTTATATTTACGAAAATATGCAATCCATATTAGCTTTATTTCTGAACAATAAAGGAATGTGACAACACACAACTTTATTGTCCTCCATGAAAAATATGGTTTTATGCAATATCTCAGGGACCAATCAACCGATTTTTACAAAATTATCCACACAAGAAGCGCTAGAGGAGGTCATGTAATCTCACGTGTTTTGAGTTGCTCAGTCACTTTTTTAAAAACGATGGACTTTAAATATTTTATGTAAGTAAACCCTATAATTCTAAACATTAGACTGACTAATTTCGAAGTTGATAATCGGAATCCGACCTCCGCAATGCAGTTGATTGCACACTAGATTATGGTACGAGTTTGTCTGGGCTCGAGTCCAGGGTATGGCCCTTGTTTATTTATAATTGTCTCACTACTGTTGCATATGATTTTGGATTCATGTCTAATGATATTTCTTTTAACGAAGCGACTGGCCCTTCCTGCCAACTGAGCCTTTAAGAACTTATTTAAAAATTAATTCCACCCATTTTGAGAAATCTAGGCTCACTAATGCTATCAGTAACTTCTTGATTGTGATTGGTAGGTTCGTTGGGGAGTTGGGGTTATTTTTTTAGGGAAGGGGGCGGGAATGAGTAGGAGGTGATATTGAGGTAATCTCTATATTCCATTATATTCATAACTTGTTTTTAAATTTTTTAATAATTTTCATGATTTGGGTATCTTCAGGAGGGGGAGGGGAGTGGAGCTTAAAGTAGTTGTTGGTTGAGCAGGGGTGGGTGCGGTTACGTTATATGTTCTTCGATAATTAGAATTTCGTTTCAAATGTTTGTGATTTTCCTCGACTTTTATAGTTGCGCGAGGGGCCTGGGGAGGAGATGAGATAAACTTTATGAGTGTCTATAAGTGGGGAGGGTGGTGGTATAGGGTTGAGGTCCTGGTATGTGCCTGCTCTATGTTGTGGGAGTGGGCGATGTCCGTGTATTCGCACTATCCGCTGGACCTGGCTCGGAGGCCCCAATCCGCTTCTACCGCTCGTGGTATTATGTCGCTCATTCCCCTAAGAGCCACGAATACACTTGCACCTATGACGACTTTTAGGCTCTCGTAACGCACAGCCTGAAACCGGTGCATTTTTCCTTTTTTTTTAATACTTTTTTTTTGGTGGGAAAAAGATTTTTACTAAAAATAATTCATTTCTGTAAAGATATTTTGGGGAGAAACAGGCCATTTTGTCGATATCATGGTCGTCACACGACGCCAACCGCCAGCAGGAAACACCGCCTGTGACGTCATGGTTGGTGGCTGCTGGCTCCTGTTGCCTAAGAAGTGTCGCAGAATGCCAAGTTTATTTATACTATGGTGTAATGAGAAGTTTCACACCTGCGAGAGCACATAACTTAATTTCTCTCACTCTGTGATCTTATGTTTTCGGAAAATATTCCCGAGTTGCATGAGACTGTCGCAAGCGTTTGTCTAGGAGCATTTGCCCATTCCCATGTACCGAAGGCTGACCCTGATGATTATTGAAACTTTACCTGTAATCAAATTCCACGTGGTCTTGTTCGATCGGGGATTCGACTATGATGCGAACAAATCTTTGAGTTGGCGCCGCTCATGTACGAGATGCGGATGGGGGATTGTAGCGACAGCGGGCTACTTTGGGAGGGCCGAAGAAGTTCCGGCTAGTATACCTCGCGACTCCTAAATGCAGGCGAGCAGGTTCTAGTACCAAGCGACAGGCACCGTCTAGGTCGACCGATTTATGTCATAAAATCAAAGCATTAATTTCGAAACTTTTATTTTATTCCCATAAACAAACGAAAATGTTACCACCTAGCACACGACAATTTTTCCCGACACAGCCACGCTCCGATTATTCCTAGAGCTGTGCACGTCGTTCGATGAGCAGTCAAGTCTAAAGTACAGATTATTTATAAAAATACTGTCATGTAATTATGGTGCTCGTATTTACAATGACCACCCCCGTCCGCACCAGATAATAAAATAATAGCGTGACACATTGCGCTACGCGAACTTCACGTGAAAATTATAAGATGCTTTGCTACTTTAACGAGCAGGAGTAAATAAAAGTGAATATTTTGCTCGCTTGGTTCAATCACCACAAAGCCGCATAGATGAAGACAAGAAAATAAGAAAAGAGACGGCAACAAATCTCCGACTGTCGCATTCAGCAAATGAACTCATAGTTTTTTTCGCTGTCTTTGCTAACAAAGACCTCGAAAATAGTAAAATGTATCCTATGATTCTAAGAACACCTTTGTAAACAATGTCTTGAAATACAGCGGTATCATGTAATACCAGGTGCAAAATAAGAGATGATTCATTACAGAAATGAGGTACGAAACATAATTTGACTTGACGCGATTATTTAGAGAGATATACAGACAGAGAATATAAGAGAGAGTTAAAAATTGGGAATATAAAATAACTTATTTGCAAAATGTCAGAAACTACATAGGTAGGTTTTAACGTCACGTTGATAGAGAGATTATTATAGACAGAATATGTTGCATAGCGAAGACGGAGTGGGAAAGGAATCGGCCAGGGCCTGTAGTAAGGAAAGATCACAGCATTCCCCGGAAGTAGTTATGGAAAACCCCGGTAAAACCGAAATCAAGATGGCCAGATGGGGAAAACCGAACTTTTACCACAGCAACACTTTGATCGATAAGAATTTACATGATATATAATAACAAATTTGTAAACAGTGTAAGCCAGTTTTAATAACTGTCGGCTGTGAAGTTTTAGAGGTTATTAGTATCGGCCGTCATTAAGAAATTACGGTTTGTCGTGTTATTAAAGAAAAATATATGTTACCCTTGGGCATATAGATTTTCATGATGTAATATTCTTGTTTTTTTTTCAGCAAACAGAAGGTTACTTTGGTGTAACACTCTCAGGTGAAAACTCTTCGAGATATAATGCAAAGTTTGAAAAATGTCCATATGTTGCCAGCCAGGTATGCAACCTGCAAAGCAGTGCGTTACAACGACATGCACAGTGCAGTACCATTGGTGTGCGTAGCAAAGGGAATGAAAGTGGATGTTGTGAACGGAACACTACCACTATTCACCTTGAGAGTGGGAAATGTTGTGGGAACAAGACAGTCGTGTTGAACACCAGATTGTATTATTCACAGGCACAGTTCAAAGTGGCGGTCATCAACTTTGTTGCACAAACTGTAGCGTCGCAAGACGGGTTGTGTGACCTGGTCAAAGGTGTGAGGGATTTTGAAGGTGACGGCAGAGGCATCGGTAGGCTGGAGTAAAGTTAACGCGCTGTTTCCATAGACGTCTCAGATACCAGTATTTTGAGATGACCCCACAGAAAGAAATTGGATAGCGTCAGGTCTGGGGAACGTGATGGCCACCTCACTGCTCCATCTCTGCCTGTACAACATTCACCAAATGCGGCGGATAGGTGGTGGCTAGCTTTCAAACTAAAGTGTGATGGGGTTCTGTCATGGTGGTGTCACATGCTTTTGCGTCATTATAAATCCGCTTTCTCCAACTAAATGGACATTATATCTTCCAAAACCTGCCAATAACTGTGACCTTTCAAACGTGGTGGCAAACGTTGGGTCCAATGAGGGTATCTTCGACAATGCCGGAACAGACGTTATCTGAAAATGCTTCCTGTTTGCGGTTGTCGACCATTTCACGTAAGTTGTCTTCGTTTCAAATATCAATATTTCGACGGTAGAAAACACCATAACGTGTGAAAGCAGCCCCATCCATCACAACACAGAGTGGGGAAAGTCAGGATAGTCCATGCAGTGGTGCAGCAACCAGTAAGCGAATTCCTTACTTTTCTGGAAATAAGTTTGTTCCGTGGCTTGCAACTTTCGACGATGATACTAGTACAGCTGTTTTTCGTGAATAGTCGTCCAAACACTCTGTAGCCTGGGCTGCATTGTACGAGCAATATTACTTGTGTTAGTTGATGGCGAATCGGGCATTACTTCAAAAACTTCTTCCTCAAACCTGGGCGTTCTGACGTTGTGCTCATGTCGTGGTGCTGCATGTTTAGTTCAGAAGAACCGGCCTCGCGCAACTGTCTGTCGACAGATGTGAAAATGCAATGACATGAATGATGTCTGTTTGTATATTTATACATATATATATATATATATGTATATATGTCTGTTATCTTATATAGCACCTCCGTGTCGTGAACTTGAGCACCCATGGGTTCTCTCGTTACAACACAAGGATGGCACATAAATGGAAGGTGGGATTTAGATATTTAGGTTTCTGTGTAAAATAGTGTTTACTACTGTAACCATAAATTATGGTTGTGCACCTGTTTTACTTATTACAAAAGGTGTATATAAGTGTGTCAGATATATTAATGGTACACTTATGGTTTAGTTCAAAGTTTTGTTTTGTCATCAATAAAGCATTATAGTTATAAAATTATATCATTATAGATGATAATGATTAAGGGTAAAAACCACTGTAAATTTATGAAAACAAAAATAATTAAAATATTTTCTATATTGCCAACTACAGAAAAAACATACATATATAAAAGTTTCTCTTTTTACTTTGAAATACATATATTATATTTTTTTAATATATTGAGTATTGAACAGATAAATAGTTTAGAAGCTAAAATATCCTTTTGTTAAATTATTTATATTATATGGCTATGGCTATATCATCTGGTACCAGTGATCGCTTATTTAAAGTTATACATTACAACAAAAAAACTGTTTTGTTATATCATTACTTTATTTTAATTAATTTTAAAAGAAACAAATGTTGTAGTAGAACAGTTTCAAAAACATAAATTTAGTAATTAAAACACTGACATCACTTCAGAAAAAAGGGAGTTCACAGCACACCCGAGCACATGCAGCAGGCCAAAAAAATAATCTAGAGGTTACTTGGACAGCCAAAACATTACAGACGTTACTGCGGTGCTGGCCAAAGAAGTGGAATTATCGTTCAAAACAACCACGCCACGAACTGGTGTTCGGATCTCATCCCAAGAATGATGAAAAATTGGCCACAAGGTTAAGACATCAGGTATAACGGGGTACCGCTAGAAAATACACAGAGGTGACAAAAGTCATGGGATAGCAATATGAAAATATATAGATGGCCGTAGTATCGCGTACAAAATGTATAAATGGACAGTGCATTGGTTGGGCTTTCATTTGTAGTCAAGCGAATTATGTGAAAATGTTTCTGACGTGATTATGGCCGCACGACGGGAATTAACAGACTTTGATCGCGGAATGGTAGATGGAGCTAGACGCATGGGACATTCCATTTCGGAAATGGTTAGGGAATTCAACATTGCGAGAGCCACAGTGTCAAGAGTGTGCCTAGAACACCTAATTTCAGGCACAACATCCCACCATGGACAACGTAGTGGCCGACCGCCTGCACTTAATGACCGAGACAAACGACGTGTGCGCAGAATAGTCAGTATTAGCAGACAAGCAACAGTGCGTGAAATAACCGCAGTAATCAATGTGGGACGTACGACGGACGTGTCCGTTAGGACAGTGTAGCGAACTTTGGCTGTACCGGGTTATGCCAGCAGAAGACCGACTCGAGTGCGTTTACTCACAGCACGACATCGCCTGCAGCGCCTCTCCTGGGCTCGTGACCATATCGGTTGGGCCCTATACGACTGGAAAACCGTGGCTTGGTCAGATGAGTCCTGATTTCAGTTGGTAAGAGCTGATGGTAGGGTTCGAGTGTGGCGCAGACCCCACGAATCCATGGACCCAAGTTGTCAACAAGGAACTGTGCAAGCTGCTGGTGGCTCCATAATGGGGTGGGCTGTTTTTGCATTGCATGGACTGGGTCCTCTGGTCCAACTGAACCGATCATTGACTGGAAAGGGTTATGTTCAGCTACTTGGAGACCCCTTGCAGCCATTCGTGGACTTCATGTACCAAAACAACGATGGAATTTTTATGGATGACAATGTACCATGTCACAAGGCCACAACTGATTCGGATTGGTTTGAAGAACATTCTGGACAATTCCAGAGAATGATTTGGCTACCAAGATCACCCGACATGAATCCCATCGGCCATTTATGGGTCATAATTGAGAATTCAGTTCGTGCACAAACTCCTGCACAGGCAACACTTTCGCAATTATGGACGTCTATAGAGGCAGCATGGCTCAATATTTCTGCCCGGGACTTCCAACGACTTGTTGAGTCCATGCCACGTCAAGTTGCTGCACTTCGCCGGGCAAAAGAAGGTCCGACACGATATTAGTAGGCATTCCATGACTTTTGTCGCCTCAGTGTATAACATTAGGTTTGCAAAAGGATCGCAAACACAAAATACGATCACTTCCGAATAAAAAAAAATATCCGCAAACAAACTTACCCAAAACGGCGGATAAAAATACTATCTCATCACACGGATAAAGGAAGATTTTACACGATAATATATTGAGTTGAATACATGCTGTACGGCGAGAATGGGTAGAAGAAAGAAGTGACATTAGAGGAATCCTATATTTACCAATGTATGCTCGTGGACTTTATGGTATCGCGCTAGTAATCGATACATAACGCGAAAGTGGAGAAAGACATATATTAATACACAAATGAAGTTTTTTATTTTGCTAAGTAAAATTTAGATTTTTCACAATATTATGTACGTAAATATTAATAGACATTGAGAATATATATTTTTTCCACAAATAGTATAAAATAAAATAACAGATAAATATTTAAACGTTACAAAATTTTCAGGTTATAAAGTTTGTTTTACATAAAATTAAATAAACGAAACAATTGAACAGAACTAGAGCACGTTCCAATAGGAAAAGAAATGATTTGGCGGAAAGTTTGGCGATCTGCACGAAACTCCAACATTTGCATTCCTCCAATAAATATAATACTAACACCTGCTAACATAACAAACAAATGCATCAAAAACAGTGAAGTACTCAACTAGTGACAGGAAGCAGCACATATTGACATTATGCAGACAAAATGGCACATTCAACACATATATTCGTTACATTGCATTGGTGCAGTATACCTATATAAAAAGTTGTCCCTTTACAAGCAATCCTAACACAACTTCATTCTTACCATGGGGCTGGCAAAAAATACTGCTGAGCATTACACTACACTTTATTTTATTACGAATGGTACATTGGTCTAACAGTAAAGAATTACTATCCATGGATAATTGAATTCCTGTCGTCACAGTGATCTATTAAATACTAAAAAAAAAAAAACCCTAATGTAGGTCGTATCTCAAAACAGGACACATTCACACTTAAGTCAAATGATTCTTAAGACAGGATACTTCAATTTCCACACACTATTGATATATAATAGTTTACACTGTCAAATTAAAAAAGATTAATGAATGTGTGCTATGTGGTTGGTTACACTGTCGTTTATTGAAGTGAGGTCCAGCTGTCCATCTCGAGCACTGTCTAGGGCGGTTGGCTATTACACGCCCCTCCCACACAACAGCACACCTACGAGCACGCCATGTTGCCATACTCAGCGGGACCAGAAACATGTATCTAAGTATTAACCATACATTAAAGCTCTTTATTATGTTTAAATTACATTTTGTATGTCTAATATGCCTGTGTAGAAGGCGATCTTTTATGAAAAACAACTTCGATTAGAAATATCAACGTTCTACGAAAACAGAGTACACTTTACTGTAAGCATTTGTCTTCATTTGGCTATGAGGTCACAGCGCGTGTCATTTAGATACTTATATTGTTTTCATCCACAGGTTCAACTATCTTCGTCTAGTTATGTACGGGGTTTCACCTTGTAGCCGCCTCTCTCATACGCTATCACAACCCAACCATAGCCGACGTAACACGTGCCTTTTAACGGAAACATCAAATGACGTAGCACTATCGCACACGTTAACAGACGGTGATATTTCAAGTTGCTGCTGTATCACAGTAATCGTAATTTTTTTTGAGAAATAAAGATTAAGTGAGATAAATAATTACGCCACATGCCACGTAACCGGAGTGGTAGGTAGTGGTTATACAATGGGCTTCGCCGCACTGTCGGAAAACACAAATATACAATACAGTGTTCGTGCGATAACTACAGAGAGGTATGTAACGTTTTATATTTCTGCTGTTGACTCCAACGTCATGATAAAAATAGTTAATTTAGTAATAGGCTATTTTGTTGAAAATGCTTAGTTCATATCCGTACTAATAACGTTACTGCAAATATTAATGCAGACTGTCCACAACGCAAATTGGTAACTGCATACTGTAGCCTATACCAGACAGGCACAATTATCGTTTTTGTCATGACATTTCACACGTTGCAATCTGTTTACATAAGCTAGGCCTGCTGTTTACTATTTGCATGAC
Source organism: Clitarchus hookeri (assembly GCA_002778355.1). Taxonomy (NCBI): domain Eukaryota; kingdom Metazoa; phylum Arthropoda; class Insecta; order Phasmatodea; family Phasmatidae; genus Clitarchus; species Clitarchus hookeri. The sequence continues at coordinate 68,203 of NQII01002159.1, forward strand.
TAAAACCACATTACTTATTAAAACCTGTGCCCCAAACTACTGTACGTTTTGCAAAACATTTTTTGACCTTTCTAGAAAAAATATTTACGACGACCGCCTTCCTTAATATAACTAAAAAGAAAAATTACAAAATAAAGTTAGGAAATAATATGGAACGAGAATATCGTATTCAAAAAGTATTTGGCAAGTTACTTTAATATCTGGTGTTCCTATAAGTTTAAGTAATAACAAATTAACTTTGTCACAGACCGGAAGCACCCGCCAGAAACCCCACCACTCCATGACAGTGACCTCCATCTCCCCTTTCTTCCATTCCTCTCATTTAAATAAAAAGGGTCTTACCAAAAATTTTCAAGCAGCTGAGATTAAATAGCAGAGTACAAACAAATAACGCAATAGCAATAAATTGCGAAATTCAACCATCCCCTAAATGAATTGGAATACAAGATAATACACCCAAAAATAAGGAGAAATGATTTAACAAACTGTTCGTTTTTTTTCCTTTATTTCTTGCCTTATTTAGTTTTTTCTTATAAACTGCCTATGTCAAAAATGTATACGTTATAATAATACAAATAGCTAAAGAAACTTTAAAATACATTATAATTATTATTTTTTCTTTGAAAATTACAATCAGTTACATTTAATAATGGGCTTACGTAGCATTACATCCTTAACCCGAATGTTATAAAAATCCAAAATTATAGAATATAAAAAAAAATTATCTTGATCTTATTTTTATTCAAGCCGTATAAAATGCCCTCATGAAACATGGCTGGATATGCCTTCTGCGTAGTTGTGATGTTCCTATCGTGAGGTACCTATCCATTCTCTCCCCCAAGACGAAAGAAAACGCCTTTTATAATCGGAAAATACGCTGACCAGCGTATTGAGGAACATCGCAGAATGTTCCGTTTTGATATGAGTCCAGTAACATTCAAAACTTGACGACGTCGAAGGTAGCGTCAGATGGTTTCTAGACACCATCTAAACACTTTGAAAAGGGGCAGCCATCGCCGGCAGAGGGGGTAGCGTCAGCCTCTAGCCTCCACGTAGACAGTCTGCGCTCGCCTGCCATTCTTCGCAGTCGCGTCGGTACCAACGTCCACGACGACTTACGTCGAACTGTCACCAACAAGGTAAGCCTCAGCTCCCTCGTCCATCCATCCCCGTACTAGGACGTACAATATACTGCGCTGATAGTAATGCCGGATGTATGGTGATGCAGCACCGCCACAACTCTAATACCGAAATATAACATTTATATATGATAGGNATATATAATACGCGTCACTATTTGTTTTAAAATTCAGCAGTTATATGATGTTCCGTTCGTATCGCTCCATATTTGTCCTTTCCCGTGGATAGAGTCATATACAGTCTAGGAGTGTAGCTTCGACTTGCAGTAATTATTGCCTTTTTTAACTTGGCTATTAAGTCACACAATTATGCAAGAAAGATTGTTGTACATATCATTACAATGGACTCCGAACCACACAACTCCCCTACGACGTAAACACAAACGTTGCGTATTGCGGGTGTTGGCCACAAACCATTCCTGGCTAGGCTTTCTCCCCTCATGAACGAGACGGCTTATCAGGCGCGGACAGTTATAACGCAATCCCTCTAACTTCACAGTATCCATGTGCTATCGACCACGTTATTTAGCCTTGGTTATTCGGTACATCGTAGTACGGTTTTGGGTGGGAATTAAATGAGGATTACTTGCAAATGGAGGATGGTCTATCTGCATACGAACCGTCCGGTATTTTCAAGTACATGAATCTTACAACAATCTAAACGTTCGTGTTTTTCTTTCAAGAATACCTTGTCCGGGATTCCTGAAACTCAAAAGTCACTGAATATAGCAAATTAGCTTCCAGGCTAAATTATAAAAATAAAAATTAAAATAAAATATTTTTTTTAGGTTACACATTATAGGTTACAGCTAGCAGAATTATATAAAAAAAAAATATTTTCTGACAAAGGAGAAAATATTTTTTTTTTTGTGTATTGCGTGTAATTTTATTAACCAGATATTAATGTAATGTCCTTAGAACAAGAAGTATCTACGAATGGGTACAGTAAAAAGCAAAAATTAAATAGCACCTTTAAATTAGGTTGCAAATAATTATTTCAAATTTGCATTTGATTTTAACAAAATACTATAAACACTTCAACTATGTGCGTTCCGTGTGAACTTGAATATTTGCAGACAAGGATAATAGCATTAAATGTACAAAGATGTGTATTATATTGTTTAACAACAAGGTGGTGCTTCAGTGAGTACAATGGAAGATAGGACCCTTAAATAAATAAAAAGCGGAAGTAATTTTGTGAACACGTCTTTTCTGACTATTGTTGCAAACTAAAAATATGCAGATAACATGATTTTTCTACAGTCTGTAACACATAATTATTTCGTGTATTTCAGATAAACAGCCTTGACGAATTAATCTTTAGAACCAGTGCTGCAGAAGCATCAAATAAAGTAAGTTACTGATGTAACTAAATTGGTAAATTCTCAGTAATTTTTGAAGTCGCTCTTATAGAAAGGTTTTAGTTTGCGTTTTTATATCAATTAGAATAAGGTAGATTGATCGAAATTCTCAAATAATTTATATAATTAAAGTATCTTTACACAATTATTATATAAATCCAAAATAAATAACTATTAAATAGTATTTAATATAACTTAATTACGTCCGGATTCAAAATTATTTATTAAACTTTAACTGGATAAATATAATTGCTGATGCTTCAAAAAAAAAAAAAACATTAAGCAGTTTTAAATAATTTTTACATGAATAATAATAACTTCCAAAGAAGACAAAAGCGAATAAAATAACTTATATAAAATATAATAAGAAACAATTTTATTTTCTTTAATGAAAAATAAGCAATTAAGCGACTCACTGAAGGAGTAAGAGTTTTTTAAAACTGGTTGATTATATGGAAATATATTTAGAGTTGTAATATTATTCACAGCAAAATTGATAAATATCAGCATATTTCTACTTGAGCACATGTGCTGTCACAAACCTAACATACTGGTTTGTGCTGTATTAAACTCGTATACCGAGCCCAGGAAATGGCACCTTAGTAGTTGAGAAATTCACAAAACATTGTCTAATGAGAAAATACCTATTTCAAGAATATTTCAGCAATCTTGCTTTGTGAAATTATTATTTTAAATACAATAAACCTTTGTTTATTCCAATAACATTGACTATATGTGCATTAAAATGTTTCATACGCAATTATCTAAGAATTCTCACTTCAAGATAGACGTTGTTAGAGAAGAAATGGACGAATTTGCCCTTATGTCGTTGAGCTTTACGTATTAATAATAAAAACAAAAAATTATGTATGACGATATTTAAATGATATTATAAAATTAAAATGTTTTTTAGAAATCAAAATGTATATAAATATATATATATATGGTAGTTGATTTTAAATAAAAATTTTAAAATTCACTCTAATTTCATTTAGCAACTAGAAGGATTGATGTTGACACACATCTAATCCTGTTATTACAAATAATCTTATTAATAGAAATTAGATTTTTAATTTTTTTTTATAATTGTATGCAATACAATACAATTTCTGTAGTTAATTTATGTATATTTGTATTTACATATATTTGCAACGAAGCTGTATTAATAATAATTACATTATATTCGTTAAACCTTTAACAAAAATTTAATTTTTTTCTCATTTAAGCCTATTTTCCCTGGAAAGCCAAGATTATGAAATCGAACAAATGTCTGCTGAAGCCACCCCCTTCCTCCCTTGTTTACTTCCCCCGGCAAAACCCCAAAAAATTCTTAACGACCGAACACACTGTATAAAGAATAAACTAATTAAAGGAAACGACCCCCATTTACATATACAAAGGAATTTGACTGACTGACAGACATATCAACGCCTAGCCTCAACCAATGATCATACATATATGAAATTTGGAAGAAATATTTAATTTATAATGAAGGCAGATAATGAGAAGGGATTTTTCCAAATTCAATCACTTAAGGGTTAAAATTGAGGTTCAAATTACGTAGAGAGAAACAATATTAATGGTTCTATTGTCTTAAATCTTCGTGGAAGTAGAGCAGACATTTAATAAGAGGGGTTAGCGTAGATTTTGGTCACTTCCTTCATCCCCTACCTACCCGGGAGTAATGTGGACTAATGACCCAAAATTTTTGCTTACTGAACTTCGGCTTCCGACCTAGGGGTATCAATGGATGACCGGGAGGGGATTCACGAGTGACCATTATGGCCCCCAACCCCCTACATCGTGGGTCAGCTGCCCCAAAGGTTTTTCTGTCGCCATTTATAAACCGTTAGAGATAGAGTTTTGGCATTTGGTATGCATGGGCTATAGGATACCCTCTTCTCACAAATATATTTTACAAACACAAATGTTACATGGATTCTTTTATTGGCAACCATTTCCAAACCATTGGAGATAGCGTTTCCGTGTTGTATTGGTTGTAAATAGGAGGCTTTATTTTCAAAATATGTTTTATCAACCAAAATGTCATCAGGCTTGGATTTTCGTCTCCAATTTGCGAAATGTTTTAGATACAGTTTATCCATTCGGTGTAGGTATTTCCACGGGCCCTAAAAGTAAATATGGCGTGCCAACACAAATGCCACATATCGCTAAATGTGCGAGCGAGCGCCGATAGGCGCTAGTGAGAACCTACCGATGCTAGCAAACAAAATAAACAGTCTAAATAAAAAAAAAAGATAACAAAATAAGTGTTGCCAACACAAACATTGCCCAGGAAAATGTACGTGCAAACACCGTTAGGCACAAGGGAAATCCTACAGACTTTCTCACACCCCATTGAAATTTAATAATAAAGTTTCACTTAATTTTAGCCCAGCCCATGGTGTCCACGTGGCCGTCACATTGCGTTCACAAAATAATCGACAGAATGTAACTCCTAGTACGTTCCATGACAAAGTAAATAAGATGATTGATATATTGACCGAGGGAAAATTTTGGGGTATGTACGATGCTATATGTATTGAATGGAATGGAAGAAACGTGGTGTTCTGCATATTCAAATCCTACTATGACCACTACATCGTATTTATTCTGACATTATTCACAAAGTAATTAATGCGCTGATACCCAAACCAGAACTTGACCGAAAATAGTGAAAACTTACTTGATATAAGGCTCCTGTGGAACAACCAATTATAAATTTCCTTGCATGAAAGATAACACTTACAGTAAAAGGTATCCCAGGCTTCTACACAGTGGGACTCAGACTGGTGACTACGGCTACCCGCAGTCCAGAAGACTTTCCTAGGCTTTACTGTAAACATAAATATAGTAGATCTTGACAACCGCTGGTGGTTCCTTATAATCCTGTTCTTTAAAGAACGTTTAACGCTCACATCTATGTCATAAAATATAAGTCAGTGAAATCGATTAAATATGTTTGAAAATTTGTAAATAAGGTGACTGACGAGGCTACTTTTGCTCTAGAGCAGGGGTTCTCTATCTTTTTAAAGTGCATTCCCCCCTTTCAACTAATATATGTGGTCACGTCCCACTTTATTGAAATTATTTTGTTTTACAATAGTTAAAACTAAAATTTGAACTTACCCTATAGTGCTGCTATAGGTTACATTAAAATTCAAGTATTTTAACATTAGCTATATTATTATACATACATTAAAAAAACAGTTTTGAGGTAATATTTTGTATCTTAATACGTATATAATGTTAAAATAGTGTATTCACTAATTTATAAATTAGTTGGGATCATACATATGTTTGGCATTTTAATCATTTGTTACCCGACAAATTTAATGAGACGGCTGGCACTGATTGTCTTTCACAAGTTTGTTTACGTTTGGTAGCAATTGTTACAATGCACATCTCTAATCATTTTGAACGTCTTATCGTGCTCGATATTAAGATTTTGTAACAACTAGTGTAGAAAATCTTGCCTCACACAGAAAGGTTGATGAAAACTTCACCAATAACTTTACAGCTTCCAAACACACTTATGGGTTCACAGGCAAATAGCTCAACGAAAAGTCTTCAACAGTCATGTTTGGGAATTCAGCCTTTACTTGATAATCACATTTTAAGTCGATTGTCTGTTCCCTTTAGAAAAGCAGGAAGTATGTCCACATCAACTTTGAAAGGGTCTCTCACAAATTTAAAGTGCCAGTTTTCTGATCAAATATCTGGGAAATAGTCTCCTATTTCGATTTTCAAAGAGGCCAAATGTGTTAAAATCAAGTTCTTCAAATTATATTTGAAATATAATTGAAGACTTTGAGTATCATTGAGAAATTCATTGAGACTTGGAAAAGATGGAACGTTAGGGTCTAAACTCTGAAGACGGCGTTGGCACAGATAAATTTTTTCCAAGAAAACTTTCATTGCATCGTATGTCTTCAGAATATGTCCATGTCCTTGTAACTTCAAGTTAATTACGTTGAGTGATTCGAAGAAGTCAGACAAATATGCTAAGTAAAAAATACATTTATCTTCTGTAAACTGGATGTATAGGTTTTCTTTACTAAAACTCATCAAAAAGATCTCAACTTTGGATTTCAAATTGAGCAGCCTAGATAGTATGTTGCCTTTAGAGAGCCAACGTATTTCTTCAGGGCACAGAAGAGTTTGTTGGTCGCTGCTCAACTCTTGGCTCAAAACCTCCAAAAGTCTAGTTTTAAGAGCGCTAGATTTAACACAGTTGACTATTTTAATTGCCAAGTTCAACGCAGTATTAAGTGATTCAGGCAGAGTCTTACAAGCCAAAGCCTGCCTGTGAATGATGCAGTGAGAACCAATTATGTTTGAGTTCTTTTGTTTTGCCAGATCAATGAACCCAGATCGGCATCCTGTCATAGCTTGGGCCCCATCAATACATATCCCAATGACATTCTCCCAAGGAAGATTATTTGCTACCAAAAAGCCTCATAAGGCAGAAAATACATCAACAACCTTTGTTGTAGTTTGTAGAGTTTGAGAAAACAATATTTCCTCCATGAACTGTTTCCCGTCAATAAACCTGCAGTAAAATAACAACTGAGAGTGCTTAGAAATGTCAGTTGTTTCATCACATTGCAATGAAAAATACCGGGATTTATTCAGCTTTTTTATTACTTGATTTTTGAAATCTTCAATCATTTAATCAATTCTGCGTTTTACTGTGTCATTTGACAAATATATTTTTGCGACCTTATTACAACTTTCTCCACCAAGAACAATATTACAAGCTGTTAGTAAACATGGTTTTATAAGGGACTCACCAATTGTATGTGGTTTCTTGTCTTTTGCGATTAGCAAGGCGATTTTAAAAGAAGCTTCAATGCCCTTTTCATTTTCCATATGAAAACTTCCAGTTGAATCCAGTTTCATCCGTGTAAGTGAGCTTTTCTTGGTAACAAAAACTCAGCTGGTTTGTCTATAAGCGCGGCGTGGTTGGTTGTCAAATGACGTTCCAAACGACCTGGCCGCATTGCATCGTTACTCAGAACAACGGGACAAATAACGCACTGGGGTAAATTGCTTCCATTTTCTCTTCGTATGAAAATCCATACTTAAAATAGTCATCACTGTACAGTCTTTCTTAGGCAATGATTTTGCCATATTTAGCCTACGTTACTACACAGAACACTGCCACTCACACTCTCTATATTACCCATGATTAACAAAATATAACCTAGCCTAGTCTGCAGCCAGTTGACAACTAGGGGTTACGTTAGGTGGCCACGCACCGGCGCACAGTAAGGCAGAGGTGGAAAAACCTCCTACACTTCACCAAGTACTTAGTAGCTTACGAAAAAAGCAACACCTTGCTACGGGTCTAATACAACTTTCTTCTCAGACCTATTATACTAAAGTAATTGGCCTGCAAGTGTTGTTCCCGTCTTCCACCGTCTGCGACCACAGCATAAATTCAAAGGCGGCAGGTGCACGCCGCGCCAGCCAACACAGCCACACTTTTTGCCTCACTCTGCGGCTGTGGCCACTATTGCAAACACAACAATCAAAATTTCCCTTGTAAAAAAATGTTCACAGATTTAAATTTAAAAAAAAAATGTAGAAAAGCTAACAGAAAATCTAAATTGTATACTGGTCAGATTTAGCGGTTTTGAAATTCTAATTTCCACATCTTACCGCGCCTCCCCTGAAATTCTCCTGGCCCCCTTCCCCTGTAATGGTTGGTGGGAGGCGGCCCCCAGGTTGAGAACGCCTGCTTTGGTGAATGAAAGATGAAGTGAAGAAAAAAGATAGTGGAAGGTACATAATAGCATGCATGTAAGGAGGCAGTGTAGTAAATTCTCAGGTTTCCACTTAATGAGCGCTTACCCACTGTGTTCCACTTAGGTGTTCGTTTATAAAATGGCTAAATGATATATTTTAATCAACATGACTTCACCAATTAAGTTACCAGTACACCAAATACTACGGTTCTGTCCTTTTTCGAATTACGTCAAGTAAATAAATTTGCGAAAACCCTGCTATATACCAAGGTACCGGCATTCTACGTTTGGAGAAATTTTAGATTCAAAAGGACGAAAAGATGAGTGGATGTCTTTCGATAGAATGTGGTCCACAAAGAACATGCTCTAAGCAGCATATAGAAGGTTCATCCTAATAATACGGAATACTACCATACCCGTATGTTTATACATTCAGTCGGGGGCCCAACATCATTTGAAGCATTAAGAGCAGTAAATGGTGTATTACATCCTACATTGCAATCTGCTCGCAAGACTTTAGACTTACTTGAAGACGATCAACACTATCATGCAGAACTGGAAGATGCCTCGCTTTGTCAATCGTCGTTATGATGACAGATCTTTGCGCAATTATGTTGGTATTGTGTCAACTATCAGATCCATATGGGATAAATTCAAATAACATCTGAAAGAAAACTTTTAACGTCAGATTGAGATACAGGTAGAAGCCAATGTAGAGCACTTAACAGATGAGTCGTTCAATAATCGTCTATCAGAAATTGAGAATGCAGCCTGACCATTAGTTAACAATGCTCTACAAGAATATGACTTGTCACAACCAAGCAGGCCACAACCTTATGAAATCAGAGAATACATTATTGGTAAGTAACAATTAGAACTCACTCACGTTGCAGAAATATGTTTAATAGGAAATAAATACAAGTGTAAAGACAAACGAGGAACAAATTGCATTCTTGGATGCTCCAGGTGACACCGGTAAAGCCTAACTCATCAACTTGCACTTGGCAAAGGTAAGGAGTACTCGCTGCATCGCCTTAGCTGTCGCGTCTTCTCAGATCGCTGCTACGCTGCTGGAAGGAGGTTGGACTGCGCTCGCTGCCATAAAGTTGCCACTTAACCTAACAAATGTAGACACTCCCATATGCAACATTTTATACCCAAGTAATATTGCTGAAATTTTTAAAAACACTAAAATCATAGTCTGGGATCAAAGTTCCATGTTGCACTAGAGAGGCATTGAAGCAAACCCTTCACCTCTCAGATGTACTCTCATATTTTTGGTAAGTTTTAGCGTATTAACCAAGGACCACCAAAAAGATCTCTTAAGACACGCCTAGATTTTATCGTCACGCTTTTCTCTCCGCCCCACTAGTAAAGTTGGGCGAATATCTTCTGAAAGCAACACTGCCACACCACCTATTAAGTTATTGTTAGTCCTAATGTTCTACAGAGTCTTTTTCAATGCTTACGCGCTCTTTTTTTTGAAGCTCACTCCTCAGCCTGGTAGTTTTGGTGTCATCCTCTAAAAGGGTAGAGAATATTGTTTACAAATAAATATTCTAAAAAGCCTTACTTAGATGGTGACATGGCACGTGGCAAATACAAAAATCCAAACTTAACAGCGAAATTTGATTTATTTTTTGACTTGCATATCATTACACATTCTGTTTTAAATTATGTTTTATATTTTAAAGACATACTTACAATTTTTAAAAAAATTACGATAACACGAACACCACGAGGACAAAATCGTCTGTAAAAGCTAGTATTTCTTATAGCTCATCTTCTCTCTTTTTATAACACTATAATTGCAAACTTTATAATACTCGAATGTAGTTGCAGCAGCTAAATCGGTTACTACTGCTGCAATGGCAGGTTATCAAGATATATGTGAGTTTGAACGTGGTGTTATAGTAAGCGAACGAGAAATGGGACATAGCATCTCCGAGGTAGCGATAACATTTGGATGTTCGCTTACGACCATTTCACGAGTGTACCGTGAATATAGGGAACCCGGTAAAACATCACATCTTCAACATCGTTGCGGCCGGAAAAAGATCGTGAAAAAACGGGAAAAACGACGACTGACGAGAATCATTAAACGCGACAGACGTGGAACCATTTCCATATTGGCGCAGATTGGACTTGTGGACTGCCCTGCAGGATTCATGGTGTGAATTGCTTCCGGCATACCTTCAGACATTAGTCGAACCATGCGACGTCGTCTTGTCGTCTTGCGGCACTTCTGCGAGCTCGGGGGACCTTACATTTTATTAGGCAGGTTTCCAGTTTTTTTTGGCTCTTCAGTGTATACCAGCTACTATAAAACATTTGTAGGTCATAGTTATAAATTTACATGAATTAGTCATTATAATGCTTTCATACATTTATACACTAAAAACAAGAAAGAAAATCTTGCATATTTCTGGAAGAAAGCATTGCTATGCTGTCTTAACTCGCTGACTTCTGTTCTATAATTTACTGTTGTCACAGAAGTTAGGATATCAAAAATGCCAACTCAGTAAATTGAATTTGTTTCACTATGTGAGAAATATTTTTTCTGCTAAAACAAGTTATTTAAATTATCCGTTTTAATTTGGTGTAAATCATATATTTCTAAATTATAACAGATATTTAGTTCCTAAAGTCGTTTTTACATTATTTTACAGAGGTGAATATATTTTCCTGATATCACCTTCCCGTCTTTGAGCCTGTGCGTTTATATGAGTCAGTAAACTTGCAAGTGTGTCTCCCCTTCTCTAAACACTTTCGAATCTGTACATTTATTTAGCTTTCAACTGATATAACCTAAAATTGGTTCGTTAACAGTATACGCTGTTAGAATTAAACTCAGACGCTCATGTTCTCATTGGTTCTCTGGGTTTGCAGACGGTGCTCTCTAAAACATAAAGTTATGGTGCCATATCTAGGGAACTACGCAACCGATTGCCGCCAATTTTGGCGAAGAAATTACATGCTAGGACACTCTAAAAATACACATATTATTTTATTATACTTATAAATTTGTTTAAAAATGGCGACAGGATTAATGATCAAGTTAGTGTGCAATGCACGCCGAATTATTTCTGAATTTTTAAGTAACTTGTTATTTTGACAAAAAATATAACGCGCAGTGAGTATAGTAATTCGTTACTTCCTTAATCATGCATTTTTAACACAACACGACAGGAATAATTAAGTAAAATAAATAACACACTCTAGTAATAACCCAGGAGCTGCTCAACCGACTCCTGCCTGATTTCACATTCTGTTAACGCCATAAATTATGCGTCCCTAAATATACGGAGAAATATAGCAAATTCTTTACAGTACTTCACCGTTATATGACGAAATTATTTTTAAACGGGCTTGTGATATTTTAACGATAAAAAAGTTGTCATGAAAAAAAATGTGGTATGTATGGTTATGCTGTAATGTTTAAAGCAAACTACACTATGTTAAAAGTTACAAATTTAGGTAATACGGTTGTTATACATAGACTCAAGACGACAGAACCTCTTAACTACAATGAGCTATGAACCACTTGGTAAATGGGTGCTGAGAGCGTAGGTCATATCAGGAACTAGGCGCGAATCATGGCCGGCCAGCCTCCTCGCCTTAGAGGGCAAGGCCACCGAGAGTGCTCGTTAGATAAAGCACATTTATGTGAGCTTAGGTCACGTATTTCTGGCCGAATATAACTACACAGGCACTGAGTAAAATTATATTTTAAATATTTGCCTGTTAAGGGATGGATAAAGTTTAACTTAAAATAAATATCTCACCATTTCGTGTGGCCTTTGCCAACACTATTATCTTTAATGGTAAAATGCTTAGCTTATTAGTTCCGTTTCATGCGCTGGTAAGATCAGTTCATAATATGTTTATATTTAGGTTTACCATCTATCTAGCTACAGTTATTTTACAATTCTGTGTTACCCCCAAAAGTCTAGTGTTGCTCTAATAAATGTAGTGTTAAAGAAACTCTAAATGTGTGTTATTTTACCAATTTGGCTCAACATATCCACAGTTACTTGTAGACACTTTGAGAAAGAGAAACAATGCAAGGAGTTGCCAGAAGTAATGCTTGTTGAGAAATAACTGTTGGGTGTTTAGACATTGGTTTATTGGAATGCTATCTCGTTTTCATGGCTTTGATTGTCCAAACGCTGACGATTGTAAATGTTGTAAAACGATTTCAACTCTTCCCACCTTTTATTTTACGAAAATAACATCCTGAAAACCCCGAAGATTATAAAAGTTACTTGCTGGTTTACACTGGCGTAGAACTCCTTGAAATAAATGCCGTATTACCAACAGTTTGCGTACTCTTGTAATATATTGTTCAGTGCCAGGCTGTATTGCTATTACGGAAAGTGATTTTATTAACTGCGCAGCCTACAGATAGAGATAATACAAGTTACACTACAACATAATTACATACGCTTTACGTCAATGAAACCTTGCCATATTGTAATATTCCATCTAAGTTCCACTGGTATATTACACCAATTAAGAAACTACTTCAATCTTAGCTAAATTTATTAAATCATCAGAATTTCCATTTCAAACTTACAGAGAACAACTGAACTGTTCTGCACTACAGACTCTCACTTTCTAACTATTCTACCATGAAGTGTCTCTTCAAGGTCACAAAATAACATGTGAATTTGCATTTATTATTTGTATGGTACATTTCCGATTTCCCTTTGAGGGAATCCAGTAATAAGAGGTTTCACATGGTTAAAAATAAGTTTTCATATTTATTTATATTACTTATCAATTGTTCAATGTACAACAGAAAAACAATGCTATTTGTTTGTTTATGTATCATTTCTGAAATTAGTAAGTAATACGTGTGTTCTGTTTTTGCTTACAGGCACTGTAATAAATAGAACTGACCACAATGGCAGTAATATTCACCTATGTAGCAGCTGGCATTGTAGTCGCTATTGTGACATGCATGGTCGCTGTGTATCTGTACTTCACCAACGCCTACAAATACTGGAAGATAAGAGGTGTTCACTATATACAGCCTACGTCACTCNTCGCTATTGTGACATGCATGGTCGCTGTGTATCTGTACTTCACCAACGCCTACAAATACTGGAAGAGAAGAGGTGTCCACTATATACAGCCAACGTCACTCTTGGGGAACACCAGTGATGTGATCATGCAGAGGGAGCACATTGGAGAGTGCCTCAAGAGAGTGTACGACGACAACCCCAGTCACAAGGTCGTGGGATTATTCATCTTCAAAAAGCCCATACTGTTGGTCCGTGACCTTGATGTGGTGCGGAATGTCTTGGTGAAAGATGCGCATTCTTTCCTGGACAGGTCCATCGAACTTTCGAAAAACCGCAGTTCTTTGCTTTTCAGAAGTTTGGTAGTTCTAAAGGGCAATGAATGGAGAAACATGAGAACTAAACTCACGCCCACATTTACGTCCGGCAAAATAAAGAAAATGTTTTATCTTATGAACCAGTGCGGTGAACAGTTACTGCCTTGCATCGATAAAGAGATGGAAAAAGGTAATTTACGAATATTTCAGTTGGCAATTTGAATTTAGAGTATCAGGTAATTCAAATAAATTTTAAATATTCACTATACAACCTGTGCAGTGGAGAATCTTGTGTTTATAGTCGAGAAGGGGGGAAGGGACTGGCCCTGGACTCCTTCCTTCGCTTTTTCTTTAAAAAAAATGATTACCTTCTCTATGATTTTTATAAATGCATTGTACTTAAATGAACTACGCGAATATATTTACGTCAAATAGAGTTATCACATTCCAGTTATTTTCTATCAACGCTAGTATGGAAAATTCAGAATGATGATTGTTAATAGGATTTGTGGTGTTTTTTTTGCCAACAACGACTGAACAATCGCGCAGGTACGAGCCCTCCTGTATCCCATGTACATCCATCTCCCTAAACCAAAGTAGCTAAATCTGCACAGGCACTACTTTCTCATTTGTTTAGTTTCAATTGCATGTCATTTGTTACACGGACTCCGTGGAATATGCTGTTGTTTCCAAAACTGAGCAATAATGTTTGTGTACAGTGTATAGAAGTAGTGTAATCGTTAGCTTAAGCAAGTTCTTGTTTTGATTTTTACTTTTCGCCTCGTAGAAACCAAAGGCATTAGCGAGGAGAAATAAAACTGTAAAACTTTTCCAGAGAATTATGGAAGAATTTGGCCACGGGCGATGACGTTATTTAAGGGAAATAATATTCTTAAACATGAGATTTAGTTTTTTGCTTCTCCCGAATACAAATCCAGTATTTGAATACTGCGCCAGCTCGCTAAGTTCTAAAATAAGTTATTTGTTTGATTATTGTTGTTTATCACTAAAGAATTTTGGTCACACCTATCTGCACATAAAAACATTAGTTGAGAGTTAAATATTTTAAAGAATTCTTCAAGTGCTAATAAAATGTTCTCTAATCATAATATTTTTCTATGTTTCTATAAGTCACACATTCTGTATAACCTACACTGCTTTATTTGTATTACTATCTTTGAGACATCTCACATTCGAAGTTACACTTAGATTTTGCTCACGTCTCAATTAAAATTGTGTAATTAAATTTTTTGCATAATTCTAATGCAGACTGTACCTGTTCTCGTAATTTATTTATTTAGGTACGAATTGAAATGCATTCTGCAAAGCATATCCCATGGGTTTTGAAAACATCTTCAGCCAGTTGGCTTTTATTCAGACCAGTTTCGTTGCAATGGTAAAGTGAATACTGTTGAATTACTAACACCTCAATATTCTTCGTCTTCATTAAATAATTTATAAAACCTCTAAGTGTTTCATTTTACACTATAATTAACTCGTGCATTTACGTATCTGCGCTATTCAGTAAGCGAACAACTAGCTACACCTTGCCAATTAGGCTCCGAAAATTGACCAGAAGTCGCTATTACTATGAAAACACAACACATATTTGTGTACTTGGCCGTGAACAATGCTTAAGACAGGAAACATTGGTAACTGTCGCTGAGAGTGACTGATATTTTCTACCCTGCTTGCACCAATACAAAACCACAGGCGTCTCCCTAGTCCCCAGAGCAATATTTGTAGTTATATAGCAGTTATTTTATTTGAGTCTCTGTTCTTCCTCTGTGGCGGTAAAGAAGACGAGGCCGTGCACAGGTAGCCACTTTCTTTTTACCTCCTTTTCCTAACTTATGACATACGTCATCAGTTCCCAGGTTAGTATCGCCTTGTACTGTTGACGAAGTTTGTATTTAGCAGATAAAGTAGCCCTTCTGTTTCTCATGGTGGAATTGTGACACTGCGGAAATGCGTAGATATATAAAGGGACAAATCTGAAACATTTTTAGCTTTCTTAAAGGGGAAAAACCAGTAATGTAGGGTTATAACGGTTTCTGTTTTGAAGATAATGTTTATTCGTTAATAATTTTACCTGAAAATAATCTGCGTTGTCAACAGAGAAAGCATGTCATCAATTTAGTCTTTGTTTAGTTAATCGCATTCATATTAAAATCAATTTTATAAATTTGCATTTGCATATGTACAATTTTTATTTGAATAAGGTAGCATGACATGTGAAAGAGTGCCGAGTTATAATTGTGTTGGTCTTTCTGTAATTTTTCTGCAAGAAATACACGCATTCATTATTGCATGCTGTCATATTGTAACGTTTTCTGTTTTAAATTTAACTTCTTTACGTAATTTTTCTTGAATAATTGAACAGCCCATAAAGAACGTTGTGCATTACATGTATAAATATGGCTTGCATAGATTTTGTAACTTTTGCTTTATATTTTGATTAAATTTTCTGCATTACAATATTTTTGTCTTCGTAAAGATACAAGAATGACCAGGTGTATATAAATATATGTATTTACATATTAAGTGAGACGTTAATGAAAGCTTACCCTGGGTGAGAGGCATACTAAGGATAATAGGGAAACATATATATCTATATATATATATATATATATATATATATATCTATATATATATATGACATAGGGCTTAAAGTGGCGATTTCTTAGAGGTTAAGAAGCTCTGGGACGTTGCGATTACAAATGGGTTATGCAACAATAAATTGGATTCCACTTGCTATTAAGCAACGAAAATTAGCATACAGGTAAAAAGTTACAAGGCAGAATACCACACAAAAAAGGCATTACAGAGGGTACAATACTTCATAAATAAAATAGGGTTTGTCACCCTCCAACTGCTTATAACTTTATAAACCTGCGCGTGAAGAAATGTCACATGAGATGTTAGTAATCAGCTATAGTAAAGCAATAAAAATTTCGACTTAGTGGTAGTCCCTTAACCCTACTATTTCCTGAGATATTACGCTAGGTTGGAGAGCAGATTAATGGTCGCCAGGGCGGTAGACAGCCTGTTTCACAGTCCTTATATACGTGTGAACTGATGTCCAGGCCTATGTCCCTGTCCTAAGGCAACAGATATAAAAGTTGGACCGCTGAGAAGTTATTGCGGTAAAGTGCTTTCATTGCATTGATTCAAGTGGCCGTGTCAATTGGCGACGAGGTTTCCCGCCTGCTAGCATTGCGTTGGTAGTTTTCACAGCAGAAAGTTGTTCACAACGTGTTTGATGGAGTGTGGTAATGAACTGAATGACATTAATCTCACGTTTGGTAAAATGATGTGTAATGCAGCACCTGCATGTTGTTGATACGTTGAAACGTTTCCAAACTCAACATATACCAGTTGGACGTGCATTCACTTCAGTTCATCGACGTTTGGATGACGACTTGTCACAACTACTTGAAGATGTACCACTGGATCCACGAGAAGGCATGTGCAACATGCACAATGGTGCACCAGCACACTTCAGTCGCACAGCAAGGTAGTATAAAAATGCGCGGTACCCAGCGCGATGTATTGGTCGAGTTGGGTCAGTGAGTTGGCAATTCAGGTTACCGAAGGTCACTTGAAGGCATACGTGTATGCAACTGACGTGGACAATGTGGACGATATCTGGCAATGTATTCAAGATGCATGCGGTACCGTACAGGCTAATCACGGAATGTTGCATAATGTGGGCCAGTCATATGAGCATCGATATTCGTTCATGTATGGATGTGTATGGTTTACACTTCGATCATATGTAAACACTTCCCATTCGAACAAAATCACTGATACTCGGAACCGGAGTTAGTGTTTTTTGGACTACGCCACACTAATACCACTTACTAAGATGATATTTTACCTGCATTAGGAGAAAAAAATAACCAGGTTGCCAATTGGTATGTCTTGGGTCACAGTGAATGAAACAGACTGCCTTTCTCCCAGGCAACCATAAACCTACCGTTCCAGCTGAACATGTAATTTATGCTTTAACGGTCGGAATTCGCGTATTCTACTAAAGCGAAATGTTTTAGTGTTTTTTGCATGTTGTTACGAACATGTTAACTCAAATTGCTTCAAGTGCAGAAATACATAGTTCGAAGCTACTTCTTAGTTTTCGACAATCTTATAAACCTGTTGTCTAAGATAGTAACATTAGCCCAGTCATTAGTTCAAACGTCATGCACGAAGGTGGTACAGGCTGCCTACCTCCCAAACAATCATTAAATTGCTTTCGAAACTAACACGTGATTTCTCAGGAAATCGTAGGGACTAGTGAATACGTCCAAGGCGAACTTTTTTATTACTTTTTTAATGCTTATTACTAACATGTCATATTAAATTCCTTCAATCGCAGGGTTAGAAAATTCTAAGCAATTGGAAGGTGCTAACTCCTATTTAACTTATGAAGGGATGAACTCTCCGTAATGCGGTTTTGTGTGGTCATCTACTTTGCAAATATTTTCCCGTATGCCAATTTAAATCTTTTAATCGCAAATGGTTTTGAATTTATCGTTGCAGAACACATTTTCAATGGCAAAGTTCCAAGGCATCTACCGCCTTAAGAAATCACTTTAAGCCCTATATCGTATACATGTTGCCGTAGATATTGGTTCTAAGGATTGAGATCACTTCGGGGAACAACTTCCCCCCTGCTCATCCATAATATGTATCTGGATCCACCCAACAAATCTATAACTAACGGAGAGTTAAATAATGTTATTTTAAAGAATTTTAAGTTATAGGGTAAGCATGATGCGTAAACACTCGATGCCCCTACTCTTATTACGAAACAAATTTAATGCTACGTAAATCGTATGTTTTCATTCAAATTCATGTTTAAAGAACAGCCAAATTGTCAAAGAAAAAATATGTCTGCAAAAAATGGACCAGATTTTATAAAATTGAAATTAAGTTTTTAATTTCAATGACCTCATGCCATTTACAATTACTACTTTAAAATTATTAACAGTAAAATTCAGATTCAAACTTTTTATTTGGTTCTTGTCATTTACAAAATAATTTACATGTTTTTGTCAGGAAAGTGTGATGTGAAGGACACAGTGGCCAGATACTCCACAGACGTCATTGCATCGTGCGCCTTCGGAGTAAATGCCAACGCCTTAGGAGATCCTAATAGCGAGTTCCGATCAATAATGAGGAAGATAGTCGAACGAACAAGAGTTCAGCGGTTTTATGCCGCTCTGACTATTTTAGCGCCATGGCTGATAAAACTGTTTGGGGGAAACGTTTACGACGAAACAGTCGACACCTACGCTCGCAAGACATTCTGGGATGTTGTTGACTATCGAAAGAAGAACAAAATAGTCCGCAAAGACTTTGTGGATATATTGATGACGATAAAGGATGAGGGCGAAATCCAACCTGAAGATGCGAATGATTTAGAAGAAATAAAGCAAGATAATAGATACGATGACATCAAAATCATCAGAAACGACAAAATAAACTTCAGTAAGTATTAAAATTGAATTTTCAGTTTTATTTCTGTTAAATAATCACTTGCTTAATATGATGGAGAATAATTTGATAAATTTCGTATTGTCACATTAAAAGGAATAAGTATTTCAGCAGTAACTAAATATATATTTATTTATAACTTCTTATTGCTTTGGTATATAGAATTCACAAAATTGCCTACATTGACGAACAGGTATGAACTTTCTTCAATCTGTTTTTATAGGAAATAAATATCTATAAATTATTAGTCAAATCTATAGTGTCGATAAAAATGGTGTCGTTAATGATAATTTGAAGTATTGCTGTAACTTTTAATAACAAATATTTTCCAGAACTAGAGGACGATGACTTCGTAGCTCAAGCCCTTATATTCATAGCGGCTGGATTCGAAACTTCTTCGTCCGTCATATCATTTTCACTTTACGAGTTGGCTTTGAACCCTACTATTCAAGACAAGTTACGAAGAGAGATACAGACAGTTCTCGACAAACATAACTCAGAAGTGTCGTACGAAGTTATAGCCGAGATGGAATACCTGGAAATGACGGTGTCAGGTAAGAGCCGTTAGGAATAATTTTTTTCTAACACTCAAATAGTTTTGTTGAGTTAGTTGTTATAAGATGATATATTGTGTGAAATGGGTTTTGTTGAAAAATTATATATTAGTACCGGAAATCCAAACACAAATTAACAATTAGGTATTATTGTAAATTATTACACATAAAGCATCGTACATGAAATTATATGTTTATTCTACTTTTTCAAAATCATTAATATTAATGCAAACATATGAAAGTATTCAAAACAGGTATCAGTAAAGCGAATGTGTATTGTGTGTGCTATGTCTCTACATTTGACACGTCAACAAATAAACAGTGGTCAGAAAAAGCGGCATATTTTTTAATGCTATTACTTAAGTACGTTTGAAAATAAGTATGAGTTCTGCATTGCATCAATTAACACCGAACAAAAAGGATGTTTTTGTTTCACTTTTGGGGAAAAGATGATTACGAACGCGTAGTGAGCACACAGTTGCCGATAGCATTGTGTGCATCCTACCTTGCAGTATGCGCAAACGTAGAGAGTGGGCAGCTCATCAACAGGAGTAGTAGTATATAATGTTGTGGTCCTGGCCCAGATATTATGCATTGCTCAACTTCATTTTAAATCATTATTTTAATAAAAAAGAAAAAAATATATTATCAACGCATACTTGCGTTTCGCTTAATAATTTCACTTGTATTACTTTCAATTTTAAAATGTAACTTTTTATTAAATATAATAGATTTTAGAAATTGATATCAGAACCAATACACCACATACTACTCTCTGGATGATGAAAGTTTGCGAACACCACAATAATACCTTACACATTGGTTTCTTATGAGAAGGAGTTCTGCTCTCAAGACCAAGAAGTCGACAGCCGCCATAATCACTTCACTCACTCACGTAAGAATAGCGCAATTAAATATAACGCCAGTATGTGAATATTTATAAGCAAATAAATGTTAAATCTATATAAAATAATATATGCTAAGTATATATTTCAGATATATCGTTCACATAGGTAAAATTAGATCACTGTGTTGTAATAATTTCACGAAAGTTTCCCATATTTCTAATTCATATTAAAATATATATTGTTTATGTCTTTATTAACCATATCTGACAAAATTCTCCCCATTTCATGTAATTTAATTTGTGATTAGACGTAATTTAGTTTATGCTTCGCTTCTGCTACCTATAAATATATTCCAAAATTTTACAAATATTTTTCTTAATTTACTAAATTTCTCTCTACTTTTCGACTATATGTAAATAATATTTTCTTTATTTTTTATTTAAGTTGGTTTAACTCACCTTACATTCGGATACTTTTATTCTATTTATTGTTTATCTGCGTGTTTATCCTCGTGTAAACAATTTTATGTAATTCATCCTTTACATTTGTTGTTACACTACTTATGTTATTCTGTAGACTGAATTTAAAACCTTCAAGAGTGTTTAACTAATGATTATAATGATGATTAATATATAAATTAAATAAACTCTACAAATGTTTTATACATAATTGCGAAATTCTCAACAATTTAAAAATTTGTGAAGTTTACAGAAGGATAAATTTCTTATATTTTAATTACTTGTGAATTGGAGTAATAATATTTTTTTTTCTTTGCTTAACAAATTTAAATCCCTTAATATTTTATGGATTCTACTGTTTGTAAAAAATTTGAAGTCAATATAACAATAATTTAAGACAATATTTTTGTCATTCATCAGATTTGTATTTTTACACAAATATTGAATGAATTTTCATTTGTTTTAATTAACAATAGTGTAATAGCCCAATGCAAAATGCAATCTAATATTATTTTTATTCCATTCTGCTGAACTTGTAAAAAGATCAAAAACCTTGTATTGTATACCACATCCTAGATTATTTGTTAATTTCAATGTTTCTTCATCCAATGTAACGGTTATTTTCAATGTTATAATACTGATAAACTTTTAAAGCATAACTTTCTGTATTTGATCATCATTCTATAGTAAATTGAAATCATCAGTATTTAAAAACACACATGTGTTAAGTAATTGATTACAGCGCAATTTGGTTTACATTCTAATACGAATTTGTAATTATTTTAAGATCAAGGGAAGATTATGAAAGCGTTAATTTATTTCATAAACTGTTTATATAATATTAAATAAAATCTCATAAAACTGTCGTATAACCATTGTTCGATCTATGGTACGATATTTTTCTCGATATGGCACGGATCTAATTGTTCCCAACTATCCCGTCCGCAGAAACCAGCTGAGTTACTAATAAAGTCAGCCGCTATACCTATTATTGACTGAAGACACAGACGTTCTCTCAGTTAGACGATGCAAGCTATTAATAGTATTTGGAGTGTGCTTCATCGTTCAGCAAACTATCGACGAGTAATTTTGTTTCACGTTATCAACTTCTGTCAATTTGTATAGAGACGAATTTAATGAAAAACAAAAAACATTCTTATTGTATAAACTATTATATTTTCTGGTCTCTCATTGATAAAACTTACAAACCATTTTTATCTTAGTATCTGTGACTTGGAGAAGTAGCTTGTGACTTATAACACAAATGCTGAGGGTTCGAATCTCAGATACATTCTAAAAATGTACATTACTATACATTGTCTTTCAAAATGTCTGTCATTCCCACATTAATTTTCACTTTCCCACAGTCTAGCCAGTCAATCTCACTCTCTATTCTCCCTATGTTTGCAGACTGCAATCGTTGATCACTGCGTCGTTACCCGTTGATCCGATGGTGTTATATAAATGACACTAATTGCCGTACAAGACTAGACAGAGGCAAACCGCAGCTTATTAAGATGAGCTGATCTGTCCTAGAAGGTTCTTTGCGCCTCAAATCATGCTGAGTGGAAGAGAGGGAAGGCGAAAAAATTCGCGCAACAAATACCGAAATCATTGTGTCTTCCAGGAACGGGAATAGCATCGGTCCAGATAGCATTATTTTGGTACAAGTTGGTGTTCCAACGCTAGTTTGTAACTCTGTATTTCCTATTCCGGTTATACTGAGGGCACTAATGCGCACTTGGGTGAAAGAGAATGAGCACGATGCCTCGTGGACTCATGAAACACTGCCTCTCCTCAAGTTTGTTCGCCCCGAACTGAATTTGCATTATCTAGACATCTGTAGAGTGCCAGTTGGTAAATGTGGAAATCTTTAGGCTTTGCCCAGGAGCTCTGACAATTAAATAGAATGACAGTATAATTGATTTGCTTCAGAATCCTGTAAGGACCTTCCCAACAACTCTGAACCTTCGGGCAATACCTTTTTCGCCTCTCTGGTTTGTACATCCACACCATTTTGTCTGTTTTGAAATACCTCGTCTGACATTCTCCAGTCTTACCGTTTCTCCACCCTGCCACAGTTTATTTTGAGGTTCTTTCGAGCAAACTCATGAATAATGAATAGTAATTCGCTGACATATTCTGGGCGAAGGTATCCCCGTCGGTCGATCAAATGGCAGGTTACTAGGGATGCCTAGCTCTCTTCCAAACAATATCTTTGAAAGTATTAATTACCCTCGAAGACTCGTGAAATGCATATTGTAAGCAAGGAGAAACAGTGGCAACTTTGGATCGCAGTCTTTTTGGTTGTCTGCCACGAAGATAGACTGATGCCGTAAGAGTTGAGAAGCCTCTCGACAATTCCATCCGACTGAGGGTGTAAAGTTGTAGTCTTAGACTTCTTGGTCCCCAAGAATCTATCTTACATCTCGGAACACAGCAGATTGTAAACTTTGTCGTTGATAGGAATAGAGTTAAATTATAACGTCAGACCTCGCGAAAATATGTTTTACCATTGCATCGACCTAATTTCATGCTTCTTGGTTTTGGTGGGGAATGGCATCAAGCCACTTTGTGAAGAAATATTGAGCCACTAGTTGATTCCAATTACTTCTTACTGTGACAGGCAAGGGGACCAGAATATTTACTACTATTGTCTCGAATATGGCTCCATCATTGCATTTAAACTGAAGAGCAAAAAGAACTAGTACACCTGCCTAATTTCGAGTAGGGCCCCCGCGAACATGCAGAAGTGTCGCAAGACGACGTGGCTTGGATTCGACATATGTCTGAAGGTATGCAGGAGGCAATTCACACTATGAATCTTGCAGGGAAGTTCATAAATGCACAGGAATGCGAGGCGGTGGAGATCCCTTCTGAACAGCACATTGCAAGGCATCCCAGATAAGATTAATAATGTTCATGTCTGGTGATTTAGGTGGACAATGGAAGTGTCTAAAGTCAGAAGAGTGTTCCTGGAGCCACTCGGTAGCAACTCTCGACGTGTTGGGTGTCGCATTGTCCTGCTGGAATTTTCCATGTCCGCCAGAGTGCACAATGGACTTGAATGGGTGCAGGTGATCATACAGGAGGCGTACGTCTCTGTCAAGTGTCAGAGTCGTATCTAGACGTATCAGGGGTCCCATTTCACGCCAACTGCAAACGCCCCATACCAGGACAGAACCTCAACCAGCTTTAACAGTTCCTTGTTGGCATGTAGGGTCCATGGATTCATGAGGATGTCTCCAAATTCGTACTTGTCCATCGCCTGATACAATTGGAAACGAGACTCGTCCGACCAGGCAACGAGTTTCCAGTCATCAACATTCCAATGACGGTGTTGGCGGGCACAGGCGAGGCGTAAAGCTTTGTGTAATGCAGTCAATAACGGCACACGAGAGGGCCTTCGGCTCTGAAAGCTCATATCAATGGTGGTCCGTTGAATAGTTCTGTTACGAACTAGCTTTTCAGCCAATTCGTACATGAAAGATTATGAGAGAATGCTGGGGGCGTAACTCAAATAATGACTCGTTAATTCGGTAGTGCAAAACAGTATCTGATGAATTTATTACAATTTACGGTTATACAATTATTATTTATATTAGCATTGACCGGGGGAGCTTTACATTGAATTTAATATTATGTTTATTGTTACTTCACTCACGCCATTTTAAATAACCCTAACCGGAACGTCATCACCTTGTTAATGTTGCCGGAGGCTGAATCTAGGAGACGGTTAGCGACGGCCGGACACCCATCTTCCTGGTCTGCTCCGCTGGTCGGGTCGCCAAAGGACTAATGATGAATGACGACGACGAGACGGTTAACGACGGCCTATATCAAGCGCGCGGTTCGGCGGCCGCGCTCAGTGACCGGTGGAGGGGATTTCTGCAACTGTCGACGACCAAATGGTGGCGTTGCAATCCCGCTCGTTTATGTTTGAAGGTGTGATCAGGCAAGCCGTTCAGCTAAGGCCTGACCACACCGTAACAGTTCGCACGCTGGCACTAGTTGATGCCCCAGTATTGAAATCTGCACCAATTTGAGAGAGGGTTGTACGTCTATCATTGTTAATGATTCTCGCCAGTCGTCGTTTGTCCCGTTCGTTCACGATCTTTTTTCGGCCGCAGTGATGTCGAAGATTTGATGTTTTACCGGTACACTCGTAAAATGGTCGTACCCGAAAATCCAAATTATATCGCTACCTCGGAGATGCTATATCCCGTCTCTCGTGCACCGACTATAACAACACATTCAAAATCAATTAAATCTTGATAACCTGCCATTGTAGCAGCAGTAATCGATCTAGCATTTTGGCCAGACGCTTGTTGTTTTGTATAGGATCTGCCGACCGCATCGAATAACTCCGATTGGTTCCATACCTCTGTTATTTGCATACGCACGCCTATACCAGTTTATTTTGGCTCTCGAGTGTGTAATAATGAACTTGGGCCCTAGTCATTGGTCCCATTCTCGTATTGCAGTGTCGCACATTCGTCACCATTTCTCAATGTCCTTTCGGCAATGTAACCAGTAGAAATATCAGCCTCTGTCGAGGATCTTATAAATCCAAAGTGGTCACTGGTTGACATATTATGCAGTTACTTTAATATGTTTGGACCTTGCATTCTGGAAGGACAAATTTTAAGTGTGTGTGTTTACCAGTATTACTTTCCCAGTTCTAGAAAGCACACAATTATTTAGTATGAGATAGATCACATTATGCCCTGAATGCCCAGACTTCTCTTTTCAAACTGGATGACTCTTTCCATTCTGGCCTACAGGCAACATATTTCAACTGAAATATTGAATACAAAGAAGGAAAATATAGTCGACCTGACCAAATATCCTCATCTCTTCATGTAGTTGACACATCAGAAAGTATACGATATTGAATTCTGGTCCTTCCTACCTTCAGCGTCACACCCCAATATTTTTTTCTGGCATTCCCAATGATGACAGGATCGTATTCGCAAGGCATTCTATAAAGTGCATCTGCATTCTTGTTAATGAATGCAGGTCGGAGTTATAATTGAAATTCATATTCTTCAAAATGCTGTAACATCACACTATTTAAACTCCAAGGTTCTTAAAATTTTGTACCAAGTGTAATGAAGTGTCGTCTGTTCTGGGAATAAAATGTCTGCCATGAAGATAGGGATGGGAGAATGATTTTTTCTTCGCTATGGAGAGAAGATCGTTGCAGGCCTTAAGATCACTGCATGGCACACAGTTATACAACTCAGGCTTTTTCAGTACTTTACTGAAGTATTATAGTCGCATCTACTTCTTATCCTGAATATATGATGAAACAGTTCCGATACCTACATCACAAGGATCAGTATCGCGATTGAACGTACCCTTTCTGTTCGGGAAACACCTGACTGGAAAAAAATTCCTGGGAGGAGGGCGGCGAAATCTTGAATTTCCTTTGCTTACTAAAAGCTAATTCGTACCTGGTGGTCCAATGAAATTTCTTTTTAGCCATAGTCATTTATGCAGTTGCTTGGCAATTTGAGCCAACCCACATAAAAATTAATGGTAGTATGAACACAAGATGAGAGATCACCACACATCGGTTTTATCAGTTGGTTTTCGCCAATCATTATTACTTTGTTATTCTCGGTGTATGTTTCAATGCTGCACGCAGACACATTTATGTTGCAAGATAATCATATTTTTTTTAAGTTGGCACTACTTAGGAAAGTGTTTCAAATTGGCTNATAAAAATATTCAATTATAGTAGTTTTACCCAAAAAATTAAGACTTCTGGTGCAGGCCCAGCCATGAATGATGGCCAGGAAATTGTATGCGGAGCTTCAAGCACCACGAACATTAACTGAAGGGCTAAGTACCTAAACATAAAGTGTGTGGTCAAGTGTAAATGGCTTGAAATATTTGGTACAGTAAATAACCAAATTAGTATTATAAAAAAAAATTAAACCGTGTTAAGAAGAATGTAAATGGCCAATTAATATTGTTAGAAGGAATGTAAATATCCAAATAACTATTGTAAGTGATTTAGTGGACAAGAAATAAACACATAAACAAATGTAGACAGAATAAATAAAACTTAGTGAGATAGTGAATACCAGATTAAGTTGTGAAAATGAAGAAATTACATTTTAATTGAAAGAATAAAAAGTTTAAATGAAATAATGAACAGTGTATAGTATGAATTATCATTGTTAATGAAATAATGGCAGTAAATGTGAAATCATTGACAGTGTATTGAGATACCGGACATAGTAAAGAAAGACTGGACTGTGTAAATGAAAGAACTGTAAGTATATACAAAAGAATCGAATGTTGAAATGGAAGAATCGGCAGGGATTATCAAATAATGGACGTTGTATATTAATGAACAGAGAGTGTAAATGATAGGATTAGTCGTCAGTGGAAGAATGGAGCATGTAGAGGGTCAGTGGAAGAATGGACGGTATGGAGAATGAAATAAAAATGGAAGTGAATGCATTTAAGACGGAATGGCAGGAATAACTTCAGCAGTTGAGTACTTAGGATGGTGGGATAACCGAAGAGTGTGGTTTCACTATCACCCAACCAACCACCTCGGGGTATGGCCGGCAGCTCGGCGGTGTTGGCATCAGTCAAGAGCTGAAAAGGTCAAAGTTCACAGTTAAGTTCCCCCCTTACGATGGGCTTCCTACATCATGATTGTACTGAGAGGACCAGCACTAAGTACACTACATTTTATGACATAGCCACATCGACTGGATTACACCCCTCGGATGTCGATCGTGGAGCTAGGTTTTGATGACCGATTCATGCACCATTTCCACCATGTCCAACTGCGAAGCCGGACCCAGTGACCAGAATGTCACTGCAGGAGCTATGCGTGAAATCTGGCGGCTCCTCCAACTATCTCTGAAAGAATGCCACATGGAGGCACGCGGTATCACTGCAGTTGGTTTCTTCATAGATGCAATTGCCGATACAGAGGAGCTTCATTAAGTAGCATAGTGCACATCACAGATGCTACACCATGCAGACTATGTTATCCCAGTCACTAAAATTGGACTCAGCAAGACAGGGGACGACGCCCCGACATCCAGTGCTAACAGTGAGAGTGGACGAATACGAAGACAGCTGCATCAAGTATACATTGAAGTATCGAGACACTGAACAAAACAGACACTGCTTCCAGGGTCTTTGATGGAGATCTTCGTCGCCATACATCCAAGAAGCCAGAGTGTTATTAATTTGGACAGCCGGGGAACATGAGGACCTTATGCCCTCAACAGCAGCAGTGCATGTAGCAATGGAAAATTAGGCACCTAAATGCAGGTAAAACTACAATACATTCGGAAAACTAGTCATCACCCTTCTTTAGGGGCATAGACGGATATTTTCTGAAAGGCAATCACAATTTATTTGCAAATACATACGGTGAAAAAGAATTCAGGTACCTTATTGGTGGAGGAGAAGATGAATGATGTGCCTTGTCAGATGGTCGTCGACCTTGGGCAACAATAACAGTGATAATACCAGACATCCTCGGCCCCTCTTTCCAGTAATCGCCTGACAACAGCATGGAACAGTGCTATTTGACTCCACTAATAGGTGAAATCGCACCAGTTATATGTAAGAGAAGAGTGAACTTGAACGTTTGTGATCTTAGTTTAGAGTATTATATTTACATACCATTTATAGAGAATGGGGGTATTTTTGGCCACAATGAACAACATAGGTTGGGGTACTATATTGATACTCAACTTGGGAGACTATGGGTAGGCAGTAAGATGGCAGGATTTTTGAGAAGTTAACTGATTCCAATTGAACTAGCATAAGAAGGCGGCATCCGGCCACACTATGTCATTGTAGCAAAGACTTTGTTCTGTACAATTTCAGACAGTTTGTGTGTTTGAATTATTAATTTATAGGATAGTACAGTTCTTCTTGAGAATGTGGCAGGTTCAACAATGGGGGATTGCAAGNTGTTTGAATTATTAATTTATAGGATAGTACAGTTCTTCTTGAGAATGTGGCAGGTTCAACAATGGGGGATTGCAAGCAGGGCATATGAGTAATTCCAAACTTTCTTGAAGCTTCGAGACTACAGTAAATTGAATGCCGTCAACAAGGAATATTGAAGGGACTGCAAGTAAAAATAAGGGAAAACCTGAACTGACNCTACAGTAAATTGAATGCCGTCAACAAGGAATATTGAAGGGACTGCAAGTAAAAATAAGGGAAAACCTGAACTGAAGATGGGAGAATGGTCTATCTGAATTACCAAAGTGAAATCGGGACGCCTCTTCCTGTGAATAGAATGATCTTGGAGCTACTAATGTAGTATGCAATCGCATTCATAAAAGAGATGCTAGTCCCATAAAGCAATCACCAATAATAATACTGCTAGTTTCACAGGAGGGAAATTTGGTATTTTTAAGGTAATGAGGTAGAAAAAGTGACAGAACCATAAGTCATTCTACCATATACTTATATTCTACTGGTGAAGAAGAAAGATGGCTGTATGAAATTTCGTGTCGATTACCGCCAGCATAATTAATTGATAATAAGACTCTTATCCCCTAGCAAGTACAGACAACACAATACAACATAACAGGCTCACAATGGTTTTCTGTTTTGGACATGAATAGGAGGTACTGGCAATATAAAGTGGGCCGAGAGGGCCAAGAGATGACTGGCTTTTTGTGCCCAAGTGAAAGGATCCTGTAAAACAAAGTTATGCCTTTACGGTTGCGAAATGCCCCTGGCGTATTCGAACACCAAAAGATAAAGTCTTCCCTTCAGACATCTGTAAGATTTACCAAAGTTATANAAATGCCCCTGGCGTATTCGAACACCAAAAGATAAAGTCTTCCCTTCAGACATCTGTAAGATTTACCAAAGTTATCACTAATTACTATAATATTTCTTTACTTGACTTGCAAATTATTGCCTCCATCACACTTCATACATCAGGTTTANTTTGGATATTTACATTCCTTCTAACAATATTAATTGGCCATTTACATTCTTCTTAACACGGTTTAATTTTTTTTTTATAATACTAATTTGGTTATTTACTGTACCAAATATTTCAAGCCATTTACACTTGACCACACACTTTANTTTTTTTTTATAATACTAATTTGGTTATTTACTGTACCAAATATTTCAAGCCATTTACACTTGACCACACACTTTATGTTTAGGTACTTAGCCCTTCAGTTAATGTTCGTGGTGCTTGAAGCTCCGCATACAATTTCCTGGCCATCATTCATGGCTGGGCCTGCACCAGAAGTCTTAATTTTTTGGGTAAAACTACTATAATTGAATATTTTTATNGGCCATCATTCATGGCTGGGCCTGCACCAGAAGTCTTAATTTTTTGGGTAAAACTACTATAATTGAATATTTTTATATCACTAATTACTATAATATTTCTTTACTTGACTTGCAAATTATTGCCTCCATCACACTTCATACATCAGGTTTANTATCACTAATTACTATAATATTTCTTTACTTGACTTGCAAATTATTGCCTCCATCACACTTCATACATCAGGTTTACAAGTCTGTGAGTTCGTGAGGAATGGATATTTTACGTAAATAAAGCACCAAATTAAATTTTCTTAATTTATTAACAATGTGATACAAATACACATTTTCATTATTTAGAGCATTTAACTACCTAGTAATTCGGCGAATAACTTTAAATATTCATATAAGTGAGTGCAATATTTAATGTAAATCTGTCTTTGTACTAGCTACAGTATCTTAATCCTCACTTATTAGTTACACATATACGCTCAAAATGTGCACTGGCATATTTTTACCACAATCTCAATGTATGGAACTCACACATCAAGTCCAACTTTTCCACAATCCAGCCGGGAAGACTCACTTAATTCTCTCCCATGTTTGCAGACTACACATACTGATCACTGCGTCGTCCCCCATCTCTCCGATGTTGCTACACACCTGGGACTATCTGCCGTACAAGGCTCCAGACTCACTACACAGAGACACGCTTCCACTTATCTCGCTGAGTTTACCTGCCACAGAAGATTCATCGCGTTAAAAATTTTGGGGAGGATGAAGGGGGATTATCACAAAATTCAAACCGCAGCTACTTAAGTCATTCAATTTTCCATGGTCAGAAGTGTCATCAGTCCCGACAGTCTTATTATGGAACACGTTAGTGTTTGTTTTATTTATATATATATGAATACAGGCTATTCGGAATCTCACATGTAATATTTCGTGAGAATATTACTTTTGGAATATGAGGTAGACATTTGCAATACAACGTATTGCCTATCTCAATTCCTAAGGTAGAAATCCGCTCTTGAAAATAACAGAAAGGGCGTGGAATTAAAATATGAAACATTGGAGAATGTGTTCTGATATCGAGATCACCATCAACCTATATAAAACCAGTATTGAATAATTCCACCTTCACATAAATATTACCGGTGGCATTCCTCTAATTGCATAAAAAAAAATTTCTTTAAATTTTATGGAATATTAGTGCTGACATTTTGAAGAGTACGACTTAATTAACCAAGAAGGCCCTTTTTTTGTAAGTGCCTAGGCCCACAGGTCCTTTTAAAAGACTCGCAAAGTTTTCAGCTGTGAAGTTACAATGCCTAGCAAGTTGGCAATTCTTTATAAAATGGAGATAAACAAACAGGAAGTAACCGATATCGGTCCTACTATTCCCGAAAGTACAAGTGAAACGGGATAGACGGTATGTGCCGGGCTTACATGTGTGTCGGGCTGCACTGTAGACAGCATGTCGAGGTTTACGTGGGAGGAATTAGCCCACACGCATTTGCTGTACGGTGCGGCTGGCTGCATTGGTCTGGCACGTCATTTGTATCAGCAGAAATACCAATACCGCGTAACTCCTCATCATATGACGTTAGTCTAAGTTGACCAAGCGCATAAGGGAAACGGTTTCAGTGCTCATCATATAATTAATGCATTTGTTTTGGACTTGCTGACCCATTTGGATATTAATGATGTTTAAACGAGACGATACCTACAAATCACGTTAACTCATATGCCCAATACACAATTGTGTCACATTAGTGTCTATATTCCGCACTTCTGCTTACTTAATATTAGGCTGCCCGATATCCTTTTTTACGATGTGTTTACCTCCGTATGTGTGTATTATATTCTACATGTCAGGCACTGTATCAGAACATCAGAAATGTTGTGAGCCTTTTAAATTGAAACGGCGATTTCTTAGTACGCGCAGCAAGAGGACCATTATTGTTAGGTAGGACGCATTGTTCAATAAGACATCACAACATTTCCATTAAACATGAACGTAAAAAAACTGTGTGCAATTAGAGGGTGGCAGTATATATGATTTTTATGAAGGTGAAAGATCTTAGATCCGATTTTTTAAAAATGGAATATCTCGATAACACGAAACATTATCCAACGTATCATATTGTAATTTAACGTCGTTTCTGATATCTTACGAAAATTCAATTTAAGTAAACTCTATTTTTAAAAGCGGATATTTCCCTTAGGACTTGAACTAGGCTATACGGTGTATTGCAAATGTCTACCTCATTATATACAAGGAATGTCCTCGCGAAATATTTTGGGTGAGTTTCCGAACAGTCTGTTTATTTCCAGCATACAAAGTTATGTTTAAATACTGTATGTGACATGGTTTCTTAGACATAGATTAATAAGATAAAATTTTATATATTTACCATTTAGAAAATACGAGTTTTATATATTAAAAAATATTAAATTATACAGCCTACCATAGCACTACTAGTTTGCCAAATTTGTTGGGAATAGGATAAGTTTTTTGCGAGATGCGACTTAATATTTTTTGATTTGTCACTGTCCTACTACCGGGATAACGAATGAGTCTGGTTATAACAGACTATATCTGTGTACGAAGTAGTGCTAACATTTTTTCACATTGTTTCGTTAATATCAAGCCGAATAGTTCAAATCCGAAACATAAAAAAAAAAAAGAGATTATCGCCCCTGAATACATATCAGTTTACATGGGCTGCCATAATATTACTAGTTTGCCAATCTTGGAAGTTAACTGTAGATTGTTTCTCTATATATGGCATTAATAATTAATTATTTTGTATAATGCTATCTTACATAATGTTGGACAAAGAGAATGAATGGAGACACATTTAATAGTTATAGAAGTTTATATATACTGCCAGAATAGAAAGTTCTGTTGAAATTTTTTACATGTTTTTGTGGATATAGGATGATAGAATTATTATTTATATAACCCCGGCATTTCTGACATAAGTATCTGACTAACTTAAATCATACCATTTTCTTTGTCTGCCGTAGTATTACTAATTAGCGAAATTTAGCGGGAATATTTTTATTGTATTACAGGATATGACAAAAACATTATTATGAAGAAATATCTTATAAAATGGCAGATAAAAGCATCTCCGTGCAGAAAAATTTGATGGTTGTAATACATCTTCTAAGAATACAAAATTATGTTGAAATTTGTAACATGCTTTTGTATATATTGCGTACAAATCTTAAATATTACTAATTGCTCTCATTTTTAAATTAATAGTATCGCCCAATGTTAACCTATCGTAGTATGTTAATTCCTTTCGTAAAATTTGTTTTTCAAATTATGGAAAATAGGTTTATTGTATCGCCAGATATCACATAAAAACCTTTTTATTCATGTGGCACAATCTAACAAAATTGTTGACAAAGGTGGCTCGGCGTAGACACTTTTGGTTTTAGAAATAGATCCTACAGCATACAAACTAAGCTAAAATACTTGTATGGCCACCATATTCGAAAATAATTGTAAGATATTCTTAAAACCTATCCACTGCACATCGCTTGCCACAGTACTTTTTGTTTCAAAATTTGGTATGAATCGGTTTATTATTTCTGGAGATGTAAAATAGAAAATTTATATCTATGTAGCTGTATTTTACAAAACGGGGGACAAAAGAGGCTTTTTGTTGGAACATTTGATATATGTAATAGACACTTTATGTATACAAAGTTTGGTCGGAATTGGTCAAAGTGAGTGATACACACAGCAAATTAGCCTTAAATACTTATATAACCGTCTAATTTAAAAACCAACAGTTTACTTATTCTTTTAAATCACTTGTGTTTACATTTCCTATTAAAGTATACTTTACATTACAAATTAAGTAGACACCGCTTGGGTAGTTTCCGAGAAAACACTTCCAAGCTACAATTTTTCATTTAGTTCTATCCTACAAAAGAGAAAATTAATATCAATATTCCTCTCTAAATTTAATGATTACACGATGCACTGTCAACGCACCAAATTTGGTTTAAATCTTTAAAATGGCCGCCGATATACAACACACAGCACATATGGGGCCACGGTGACTGAGTGGTTAGCCTGCCCGCCTCCCACTAAGACGTACCGGTTTAAATCACCAGCCGGGTAACCGTATTTTCACATGTGGGAATCGTGACGGACGAGGCCATTGATTGGTGGGTTTTCTCAGGGATCTCCCGTTTTCCCTTTTATTCCGACGCCGCTCCATACTCACCTCAATAATCTTCATCGGCTCTCAAGACCTCGCTGTTAAAAGCCGCCCAAATCTCTTCACTTCACATGGCACATGTGTGCACCATGTTTGGTGAAATTCTGTTCCTGGGTTTCAAATGTTCATGGGAAAAAACACAAACACAAACCCACACAAACAGACCCATACACACATACAGGAAAGTGATCTCATAAGCCAATCTTTCCCCCCAAAAAATCTGAAGTTGTAAATGTTAATATATAAATATAAAAATCAAAAGTTCGTTCTAATATATTTTTATATAAAACAAACCTGTCTCGTTTATATAATTAGCATCTGGATGTAAGGTAAACCTTTGGTTCTCCTTGAAATCATTATTATTACAAATTTTTTTTCAAAATTATTATATCTTAAACAATAAAACATGTCTATCATAATTTTTTTTAGTTTTAATTTTATTCAACATGTTTCTTATTTTAAATTTTATACCTCTTTTTATATTCTATCCAATAATTACATCAATAACCATTTTCATTATTTTCCAATTTTATAGTGTTTATGCTTTCCTACAA
Source organism: Clitarchus hookeri (assembly GCA_002778355.1). Classification (NCBI taxonomy): domain Eukaryota; kingdom Metazoa; phylum Arthropoda; class Insecta; order Phasmatodea; family Phasmatidae; genus Clitarchus; species Clitarchus hookeri. The sequence goes on from NQII01002159.1 coordinate 103,236, forward strand.
TTATAGACCTTCAAAGTTGGGATATACTTTTATACTCCTCACGCTATAGTTAATTAACTTTACCTTTATAAACATCGAATACACTAAATATTTTATCAATGGTAAAGAATGTCCCACATAAGTGGTTATTCCGTTAGTCAAAATTTCTGTAAATAATTTATTCTTGGAATAGAAAAATATTTCTAAACACTGCATAATGTTTGTGTCAGGAATATAAATTAATCCTTCTAGTTTAAGATTTCCTTTATCTTAAACAAGTCCTATACATTTATTTTTATTGAACCTTTCAACGCGATGAAAAGCATTAACTCCATCTTTTTCTCCAAGAACTCCAATATAAATATATATAATTTTTTATTTACAACAAAAGCAAATAATTTATATACTTCAGTTATTTCGATATATTTAACAGTTTTGTAAAATAATTGATTAACTCTTTATCTGTATGTCTTATTTTATATTAATTTAAAATAGTTTTTTTATATAATCTTCTTGTATATATTTATTTTTCGCTTATAAATTTAATTTAAAAGTGTTAAGAGAAGGTTTTACTTAAAGAAATTTAGTCGCAAAAAATGAAGAGGTAAGTAATAAACTTAGTTATATTTGTAACTTACAGTTTTTTGTTGCAAAAATTTTAGGAAAACTTTCATACAATATAACAAGTTGTTTTTTTTTTTTTTTTTTTTNCAAGACTATAGAATTCCAGGAACTAACATTACTATAGAGAGTGGAACAAGTGTTATGATCCCAGTCTTGGCCATACACTTAGATCCTGATATTTATCCTGATCCAGATAAGTTCGACCCTGAAAGGTTCAGTCCGGCAAACAAAAGCAAACGTTCCAACTTTGCGCACATTCCATTCGGAGAAGGACCAAGGATATGTATTGGTAAGTCATAATGATGCTTTTAAAAAGTACCCAATGGTTCTGATTTAAGTAATGTGATTATATTATAACAAACTATGAACAATAAAGCAAGCTTCAGAATAAGGTAGCCAACATAAATAAAAATGTAGATAAAATCTGACATAGAATATTTCTTATATACGAAGTGTCTAATTAGACCAGCGAACTATGGGCTGCAGATTAATCACGAAAAAAGTACGTGAAAAAATATATACGACCAATGGTCTCAAGTGAATCCTAAGGGATGTTTATGTCTTTGAAGTTGGACACGAAGCACTTGTTTATTACAACAACTGAAGATGGAAGACTGAGGGTCAGGATAATGTGTAAAGTTAATTTAAGTTGCAGGTTAATAATCCATCTTTTATATCCCAAGGACGCAAGAGCGTCGTGGAGATTAAGATTAAATAAGGGTAGTGGATCATGATTATTTCTATGCAGTAGTTTGATGACAGTGACAGACAGGTGTTGTGATGTTTACAAATGTTTGTTCCATTAGAGATAAACCAGACCCTCAATGTTACAACATAATAATGTCATACGATATTTGAAATAAACTAGTTATTACGGTCAAGTTTCAAGGATGTGTACCGCCCTTATGATTCACTTTACATAATAAGTCGTATTAATGCTTTCATCTTCTGTTCTCGTGATTAAACTGCAGCCGATGTTAATCCGTCTAGTTTAGAAATATTCTGTATATATACAGGATGTATCAGTACAGTTGTTACAAACTTTCAGATGACATAGAGTAAACCTAGACGATCGGAAATCACATAGGAATGCATGGTCGGAAACGGTTTCCTAGCGCGGTAGTGACGACACAATACACAAGAAAGGAAGGACACGAACATGTTGAGAAAACATGTTTATTTTCTTAGTACGCGTACACCAGCCAAGGACGTCCCAGAATTATTGCTCTACTAGGAATATAAAAATGTTGTCTCACCCTGTACATGTCCTTCCTTTCTTGTGTTTTAGGTCGTCACTACCGCACCAGGAAAGAGTTTCCGACCATGCATTGCTATGTGATTTCCGATCGTCTAGGTGTACTCTATGTCCCCTGAAAGTTTGTAACATCTGTACTGATACAACCTGTATATATTGTTGTACAGTGTGTTTATGGAATTATTTAATATTCTTCGAGTGGTGTTTCAATATGGAGCAACAAGCATTATATTTATACACAAAGACTGCGGCATATTTTTATTTAAAAGTTAAACGGACATTTTCATCTACAAGGCTAGTAGTACATTAACCTTTGCAATATCTATTTTTCTAGGCAGTGCACACATTCTCTTACATCAATGGATGTTATCTGTCCCTTAAAAAGTAACTGCTGTATATTATATATAATATCCCGAAATCAATCTTTATTTTCTAGGAATCAATGTGTCATGTAATTAATGGAATGTGGTGTCTACCCTCAGGTATGCGGTTTGGCCAGATGCAAGTGAAGACAGCCATGGTACACATACTGACCTCATACAAAGTCAGACCCTGCGTAGACACTCCGCAACCTCCATTAGAGATAATCCCCACTGCGGGAGTGATTCTTCCCAAAAAGGACATCGTTTTAGCATTCGAGAAGATCAAATGAACATTCTCAAGAGAGAAATTGTGTTATCGTTTGAGGCAAACAGTTCATGTTTTAGGAATCTTAAGACTGCTGTGAGTATCACACAATCTTTCAGAATTATTTTTCTGTGCGATAAAGGAATAACACTAAAAACTACTTTCTTAATGATTTCCTAAACACAGTATTACAATTTACTTCTACGCTTAAGTTTTTATGCGTCAGATATGCATATTAGTTTTTGTTGTTTAAATTATATAATTTTTAGTTGATCGTATACATTTTGTGTACACCCTAAGAAACTCGAAAATTTAGAGCAATTGAGAGATCTGGTTGGCTCTTAACATCGAGGTCTTGAGAGCGGAAAACATGCAATGTTATTGTTTATTATCATTACCTACACATACCGAGATTTATACAAATATTGATCAGAAAATGATTCGACGGAAGAACATAGCATGGGAAAATTCCCTTGGAGAATTTGGGACAAACATGTCACCGTATAAAACATTTTTATCTCTTGCCATAATTGCCATTGTAAGGTTTTGTCAATTATTTTTGCCATTAAATCGATGTGAATATGTCCTCCACACATATGTATTCCGTGCGAATAACTAAAATATCTTAAACGTTTTTTTACTTTTCAAACAGTGAGATTAATTTCACATATTCGTTTCACCAAATGTTCAGTTTATGAGATTCTGTAATCACTTAGGCATGTATAATATGCAATATTTCTCCATTAATTAATTACGAACAGTGACACCATATTCAGTACTAATTAAAAATACACAATTAATTATGAAAATAGCAAAACCCGGATAGAATATCTCAAATAAATAATAAACTCTGAAAATGTGTACAATAGTGTACCAGCAATAAGTGATTACGATTGCAGAGAGATGGCGTACACATAGGCCCAGCAGCTCCCTATATTGTGTGACTGGAAATATCTGCGTTACCCCAAACCCAGTCATTAAAGAACATGTTTTACACTGAAGTGGTTCATGCAATGTCATTTAGCTTTTGTAAAATCATAGACCCCATCGGATACTTTATTATGTGGCTTAATATAGAATACGTGCCTAAAGATATTAACGCCATATTGAAAACGGAAATAAAATAATATAATTTAGGTTTTCCAATATATATTTGATGTGAATTAACTTTTTCTCTTTTGCATAATGATGAGAAACATTTACAATTTTACAATTACGAAATAATCTTTCAAATTCCTTAAACAAATAGAATTATATAAAAATTGTCTATTTACAAAATAGTAATAAGAATATCTACGGTTATCCATGTTAATTATACGCGAGCTGGTGAAAATATATATAAGGTATTAATATAGTCAGAAGCAGACGCCATATTGAATCATAAAACATACCGGAAGAAAAAAAGTGAGATTGTACACGAACTATCAACCATAAGGAATATTTCTGAATAAAGAGAACGGGGAACCAAACTGTTGGGCACCAAACACTTATCCAATTTAAATTTGTACTTTCACTACTTTTCATTTCTTATACTTAAAACATCGTTGACATTTTACTTAATATACAGCCTTTCTGAAATTAAGAGACTCATTATATGCACGTACAATTATTCAACTCAGTTACAGTTAATTTCCTGCCGATATTTCTAAAAACCAATGAGACGTAAAGAAAACTATGTACATCAATATAAAGGATAACTGGAATGTAGTGAACTAATGTAATGTTACCACAGAAATTCTTACACTTCATTTCACGTACTATAAATTCCTTGTGTTAAAATTGCTGATTAGACAGAAACAGGCGTAAAAAACTCGCTATTTGAAATTCTCCGGTCCATTACGGTGCTATTTTTGAGCCAAACATAAAACACAATTTTAATACACATTTTTAAAACCGTTCTTAAAACTGAAATTTAGAAAGGGTAGATAAAATATACTCGTTCACTTTTCGATAATCACTAATTAAGTGGTAATGATATTTTTTTTCTGAATAAAAAATAACTGACTAGCTTATGTTATATAGAAATCTTCCACAAGAACTTGCACATATAAATCAACAGTTATTGATTTAAAAAATCTGAACTTTTGTTTGCACAACACAGTTTGGATTTGTAACAATAGGTTCGCGATCCGTCAACTTTTAAACAATAGTGCTCTGTATTTATTGACCCAATTTAGTAAGTTATTACGTACGTAATGTTTTCTTTCATTTTTATTATTTCGCTTTGGAAACGGTTCCCCTAATTCCACCATTTGCACCAGGCGAAAACATACCGATTAATAGAATTCTCCAGAGATAAAAAAGGAATAACTTATAGTTTAAATCAATACATCTATTCGTCTGTCCAAGAAAGTTAATACCAAGAATCATATAATATCACAAATCTTGCAAAATTTGAAAAAGAATTTTCCCTTAAAACACATCAAATTTAGTTTATATTATCGCGATAGCCCAAAATTTAACTAAATCACCATCTGAAAGAGTACATACTGCAAACTAAACTTTTCACATATTAATGATAACAAAAAAATTATCACACATTAACTGACTGCATATTTCATGGATAATTAACGATGCAAAAGTGCCAAAGTCTAGTAAGGCAGTAAAAGAGGAACACGTTATCAACAAAGGAATCAAAATCATACCGGTTCTGTTTATATTTCGAGCAAATCAATTTAATTAACTGCAATTTTTCCTAAATGGTCAATGAAACTGTTAATCACCTTTATTCCTACATAAATAAAACTCACTGGGAAAGTACATTACCTTAATATTGGCATTCTGTTCTACTCCACTCTTTGTATCGTCATCCCCTACTACGACCTCTTTACCAACGTCACTACTTTTTTCTGTACCTATTAATTGATCATCAGTGCTATCTTTTTGCACACTTTGCACACTGCTAATTCTTTTACGGTCCGTTTTCACATCATAAGAACATATTTTACACTGAAGTAGTTAGTGCAAAGCCTTTGTGACATCACCAATCTTACGGTTACAATCCCCTATTATTTGCTATAGTTGGCTGAATAACTCTAACCAAGCATTCAGATTTTGAAGCTTAGTCGCAAAAGAGAAAAAATTATGATTTTCAGGCAACAAATTAAAAACATTTTCGTTTTTGAAAAAACCTCGCCACAGGGCTTATATTACAATTTTACCAATTTAATGATTACTTGCATAAAAGCTTTCACACTTTGTCCAGTGTTTTGATACAAGTCCAATATTTTTACTTGCAAACGAGCGAAAACTACGGAGATCCAATTTCCTGAAGTGAAGTCTGGCTTAATAACACAAACTCCAATTTACTAAAAATATCATGGCTGAGTCTGTCTTAAATCTTCTGCCATGGTTNCCATGGCTGAGTGCCGGCTTAAATCTTCTGTCATGATTAATCAAAATGCAGAATAAATTAAGATAAGTAGTGGACTCATGTTGGTTCTGGCACATGCATCATGCATCAGGATGCTGAATCTGTCCGCCATCTTTAATGACGTTACACATTTTACCATTTTCCCCTTAAAGTTTCCCGTTTTCCCATCAAAATTTGTTAATTTTCTCTCAGTTTCACTTTTCTCATAAAAAATTCCCTANCCTAAACTTTTCACATATTAATGATAACAAAAAAATTATCAAACATTAACTGACTGCATATTTAATGGCTAATCAACGATGCAAAAGCGCCAAAATCTGGTAAGGCAGTAAAAGAAGAACATCTTATAAACAAACGAATCAAAATCAAACCTGTTCTGTTTATATTTCACGCAAATCAATTTTTTCTAACTGCAATTTTTCCTAAATGGGCAATGAAACTGTTAATGACCTTCATTCGTACAAACAAAAAAACTCACTGGGAAGGCACATTACCTTAATATTAGCATTATGTTCCTCTCCACTCTTTGTATCGTCATCCCCTACTACGACGTGTTTACCAACGTCACTACTTTCTTCTGTACCCATTAATTGATCATCAGTGCTATCTTTTTGCACACTTTGCACACTGCCCCGTCTTTGACGGTAAGTTTTCACATAATAAGAACATATTTTGCACTGAAGTAGTTAGTGCAAAGCCTTTTAGCATTTGTGACATCACCAAACCTAAGATTACAGACCCCTATTATTAGCTCTAGTTGGCTGAATAACTCTAACCAAGTTTTCATATTTTGAAGCATAGTCGCGAAAGAGAAAATTTTGTGATTTTCAGGCAACAAATTTAAAAACATGTTCTTTTTTGAGAAAGCCTCGTCACAGAGTTTATATGACAATTCTACCAATTTAATTATTACTTGCATTAAAGCTTTCACACTTTGCCCAGTGTTTTGATACACGTCCAATATTTTTACATGCAAACGATTGAGAACTACGGGAGATCCAAATTCCTGAAGTGAAGTCTGGCTTAATAACACAAACTCCCATTTACTAAAAATATCATAGCTGAGTGCTGGCTTAAATCTTCTGCCATGATTAATCAAAATGCAGAATAAATTAAGATAAGTAGTGGACTCATGTTGGTTCTGGCACATGCATCATGTATCAGGATGCTGAATCTGTCCGCCATCTTTAATGACGTTACACATGTTTCCATTTTGCCCTTAAAGTTTCCCGTTTTCCCATCAAAATTTGTTAATTTTCTCTCAGTTTCACTTTTCTCATAAAAAATTCCCTAATTTCAATCACAATTTTGCTTTTTTCCCCTCATAGTGTCCTGNTAATTTCAATCAGAATTTTGCTTTTTCCCCTTATAGTGTCCTGTTTTTCCCTCAAAAAAAAAAACATGGCCCAGAATAGACAACAACGAGTCCCCGAAAGACAATTTGCGAGCCATTTGAAATATTTGTGGGGCTCGCTTATTGCTTGAAGGTATCCAACTCCTCACCACAAACCAAGCTAACTTCATCCCCTTCCCAACACCATCCCCTAGAAATAATTATAAAATATCGCAGAAGAATTTACAAAACCCAAAGAGCAAATAACATTAACCTACGCTACCCCTTGTTCATCTAACCACCCTCACCATACTCCCTTCGTATTTAACGTTTCAAATTATTATAAAAATAGCAAAAATATAAGAATATTCTTAAAAATTTAGTAAAATATATATTTAATTACAGTTCTGTGGCTCACCCAATCACCACTATCCCCTCAATACCTCTCCTAAACAACCTATTGACATTTAATATAAAAAAATTTAGTACGCTTCATTTAAACTCACACCCACCCCACAACCCTAACAAGCCACCCACCCACTCACCTAAATCCACCCAGTCACAAAAATTCGAGAATGACCACCAAATAAATCTAAGAAAATATTCTACAAATTTAAGGACATACCACGTTAACTCGACACACAAACCACAACACTCAACTTACATCCGTCCACTCCCCCATAACAATTATTACAAAATCGAGAAAAGCTGCAGAAAGTTTCTAAAATTCGACGAACATTTAACGTTAACACCACAATCACCACACCACCCTAATCAAACTACACTCCCTGAAAATTATTATAAAATCGAGAAAAGTCACACAAAATTATAAAAATTAAGTAACATATAACATTAGACCCTCTTCCACTGCTCGCTCCTGTAACCCCACCCTCATTCCACGACGTCTTACTTTCATGAGAAGCATAGAGCGACCCCTTCACTCCTCCCTTTGCAGGCACTGCTTCCCACGCCGCTCTCGTGGGTCGGGCAGTTGACTGGCCTTGTAAAAACAACTGTAAAACGATCAGACGTATAGGAATTTGTGATTTAATTAATAATTATTATTATTTTAATTAAATTTTTCTCATACATGTTTTCAAAATGTCAAAATCAGAAAGAAAAAAAAAATATATATATGCAGTTAAATGTCATGAAAATGTATTTCTAATGCATAATCGGTTTAGAAAATGAAAGATATGTAAATTTTACATTTTCCCATGATATCTGGTTCTATTTAAAGAAACAAAAAATTCTAACGGAGTGACGTATTTGAACACACAACATTTCGAGTAAGAGTCGGGTGCTCTCACCACTGAGCTACTTAAGCAACAACCAGAAACATTTCTTAAATCTGCCACAATAGACCTTAAATGAAGGGGCTGCATTCCCTCGTACATTTACATTATTATATTAAACATTTTATGTTTTCTATACTTATGTTATAAATGCGAAAGTGTGTTTGTTTCATTGTTTTTCCTTCTTTCACGACGCAACGGAGCAACGGATCAACGTGATTTTTTGCACAGAGATATTTAGTGGGCGGGGAATAGACACAAGTTACATTTTTTCCCGAGAAAATATCTCATTCCCTCGGGGAAATTCGTATTGGAAAATTAAAAACTATACAAGCGGAATAACAATGCAACGTCAAAAATACAACCACAACAATACAACGTCACAACTGAGGAAGAGATCGACGTAAGTTNCGGAATAACAATGCAACGTCAAAAATACAACCACAACAATACAACGTCACAACTGAGGAAGAGATCGACGTAAGTTCTTCCACATAAATAGTTGGATGGCTGAAAATGTGATATTGACTACTTTTTATACAGAAAAAAATATCTCAAAAAATTTACACAGTTTTTAATTTCCTTTAATTAATCTATGTTAAACGACATACCAATTGTAATTTTAAAAATTTACATTAGATGGCGTTTAAATTGTTTTAATTTACTGCATTTGCTTTTCGTTTCTTTTGATTCACTCNAAAGTCACACAAAATTATAAAAATTAAGTAACATATAACATTAGACCCTCTTCCACTGCTCGCTCCTGTAACCCCACCCTCATTCCACGACGTCTTACTTTCATGAGAAGCATAGAGAGACCCCTTCACTCCTCCCTTTGCAGGCACTGCTTCCCACGCCGCTCTCGTGGGTCGGGCAGCTGACTGGCCTTGTAAAAACAACTGTAAAACGATCAGACGTATAGTAATTTGTGATTTAATTAATAATTATTATTATTTTAATTAAATTTTTCTCATACATGTTTTCAAAATGTCAAAATCANAATTAATAATTATTATTATTTTAATTAAATTTTTCTCATACATGTTTTCAAAATGTCAAAATCAGAAAGAAAAAAGATATGCAGTTAAATGTCATGAAAATGTATTTCTAATGCATAATCGGTTTAGAAAATGAAAGATATGTAAATTTTACATTTTCCCATGATATCTGGTTCTATTTAAAGAAACAAAAAATTCTAACTGAGTGACGTATTTGAACACACAACATTTCGAGTAAGAGTCGGGTGCTCTCACCACTGAGCTACTTAAGCAACAACCAGAAACATTTCTTAAATCTGCCAAAATAGACCTTAAATGAAGGGGCTGCATTCCCTCGTACATTTACATTATTATATTAAACATTTTATGTTTTCTATACTTATGTTATAAATGCGAAAGTGTGTTTGTTTGATTGTTTTTCCTTCTTTAACGACGCAACGGAGCAACGTGATTTTTTGCACAGAGATATTTAGTGGGCGGGGAAGTGACACAAGTTACATTTTTTCCCGAGAAAATATCTCATTCCCTCGGGGAAATTCGTATTGGAAAATTAAAAACTATACAAGCGGAATAACAATGCAACGTCAAAAATACAACCACAACAATACAACGTCACAACTGAGGAAGAGATCGACGTAAGTTCTTCCACATAAATAGTTGGATGGCTGAAAATGTGATATTGACTACTTTTTATACAGAAAAAAATATCTCAAAAAATTTACACAGTTTTTAATTTCCTTTAATTAATCTATGTTAAACGACATACCAATTGTAATTTTAAAAATTTACATTAGATGGCGTTTAAATTGTTTTAATTTACTGCATTTGCTTTTCGTTTCTTTTGATTCACTCTTCGTTTTGGTTTTGTTGTTGAGGAATATTCTAATAATGTNTTTTAAAAATTTACATTAGATGGCGTTTAAATTGTTTTAATTTACTGCATTTGCTTTTCGTTTCTTTTGATTCACTTTTCGTTTTGGTTTTGTTGTTGAGGAATATTCTAATAATGTTCAATTTATAAAACTCTATAATCCTTTGGTTCTGATTTGCACTTTCAGTTGGATTTGTTGGTTTGGTTTTTGTTTTGTTTACTTTTTCGACTGTTTTTTTTTTTTAGTTTTTCATAGTCTGTTGTATAAATAATGCCTCGCAAACGAAAATTACGTCTTTCAAGAGCATGGTCTCAAACACAAGCGAAAAGATATGCTCAATCTCAAGAGTCTTCAGAAGATGCCGAACTTATGAGGTCTTCCTACACACTGTTCGCACCCACCACGACGCATACATACATTTCTCTACACAATATTTTCTAATTGACACGTTTTTAAGCGAAATTACTCAAATCATTCGTGATGTACGTTCGTAACTCATATAACCACACATTTAAAGCCATTAGGGTAAACAAATATCACGTGCTGCAATTATTGTTCTGGGACCATTCTACGTACCAAAAACACTTTCCAGACTACTGTACTTCTAAAATTTTTCTAATATTATAAATGCAAATGTGTGTGTGTTTGTTTGTTACCACTCAGCTCCATAACAGCTGAACGGATTTTAATGAAATTGGCTGGGAACGTTATCGAACTCAGCTCCATAACGGTTGAACGGATTTTGATGAAATATAGTACTTTAGGTACTTTAGATCCTGGAATACGACATGGGATACTTTTATCCCGGAAAATTGTACGGTTTCTGTGGAATAACAACAAAATGTAATTCTGCAACAGCTGGGAACTTGACCGAAATGCTTTTTTCCTTTGGTATCAGAGTTTATCAGGCCGCCCAAGATCTCTGAAATAGCTAAGTGACTGCTATAAATCGATAACCACCGCGGCCGAATATTTAACGTGCCATCCGAAACCTGGAAGCGCTCAGATGTTATGCCACTAAACGGTCACCCATCCAAATGAGTGCCGCTGGCAACTTTGCTTAACTTTGGTGATCGATTAAGATCTTTCAGCCAAGCGCAAAAATTAGTACCTAGTTAAACTTATTTCTAAAGCTACAACTTGATGAAACTAACGTTTTGATTTTCATACATCGACTCTGGAAAGCGGAAATGTGGTAACTACGCGATAGTTGCACAGATACTCTGCAAAAACAATACCATACTTCTTGGCTATCGGGTAAAAAATATTTCCTTCGTTTTGGGTTGTCGTAATCAGTTAAAAACCTAGGCCAATATAGTATAATTTTACAGTTCTGTTTTTACATAAATGAATTGTCTTTTCCCAATTGATTTATTAGTGTATCACTCTAAAACTCAATTGTACCCGGGTGAAGCCGGGCCGGTTCGCTTATTAGTATTTCTCTGTTATCCTAACTATTAGTATTTCTCTGTAACCCTTTCTATCTCTCTATATATATAAATGCGAAAGTGTGTTTAGATATTTATTTGTCCCTCTTTCACGTCGCAACCGAGCAACAGATCGATGTAATTTCTTGCACAGAAATTATTGGAGGGCTGAAAGGTGATATTGACTACTTTTTATAGCGAGAAAATGTCTTTAAAAATTTACAGACGATAATAGCGAATCTAGTCGGAAAACGTTTGCCGCCAGTGTGCTATCTTGCAATACGCTGTCTAAACAGTTCAAGATGGAACAATATCATGTAGTAAAGATTGTGTTGAGTGAAAAAACATTAAAAACTCAACTCAACCCTAAACTGACTAAACCCAAGATTAATTCTACCCATGTCTAACTCTATCCAAATCTAACTCTATCCTATTCTAACTCTATCCAAGTCTTACTCTACCCAAAACTAATTCTACCCAGAGACTAACGCATCGTATGATTGACTCCGCCCGAGAATGCCACCGCCCAAGACAGACTCCTGCCATACCACCAACCTATAATAACCATCAGTGATTGTCAATATCGAAAAAAGTCTCTGAGAGTCTCGTAGCTAACCTCATCGCACAAAACCTACGCAATACATATCTACCACAGGGGACCATACGAAATGGTCATACAAACTTGCCAAGTTAGTCTTGGTTTGAGTTATTCTTGGGCANTTAGTCTTGGGGAGCGTCATCCTTGGGCAGAGTCATTATTGGTAAGAGTTAATATTGGGTGGATTTAGTCTTGGGCAGAGTCAATATTTGGAGGAGATAGTTTCCTGTGTGCACATGTGTCGACTCTGTAGCTGAGGTATAAGTGTATGAGCTGTGCATTAACGAACATGGATATTTTTTAGTGATTCAGTAAAATACGTATTAATAAATTTTAAAAATATAATTTTTTCAACTTGATATCGTAATTTTTTTGTTATAAACCTACTTCGTTTAAAAAAAGCTAAAATGCAAACATTTTTAAAATTTAGTTATTATCTATGGTTATGAAGGACTTTTATATACATAAATACATACATACCTGATGCTAGATATGATACTTGTAAACATAATTTCACAAGCCTTCCTCCTAATTGTTCGCAAGTTGTTTTCCCTTACATAAAGGCCTGTACATATTCGCTTGCTTACGAGCCTACTTGCGGAAAAAGGTGTATGCTACATAATTATTGAGAAAGAATATATAAAAATATTCAATGTGAGCATAGGCACATATGATTCAGACCCCGACTGAAAATAACGAATAGTTTTTAATACAACATTTGCCTGTAAAACGTTATTAAATGGTAAAAACGATGAATTTTAACAGAAAAAACGCTGCATTAGATGTGGTCATGAGAGGTATATGCTTTGATAGAAAAAATATATAAAAATAATTTGGCACAATGTTTAATACACTTATGTAACTGTACGAGGGAATAGAGGCTTTTCGTTTGGTTACTATTATTGCATATTTAAGAACTTATTATGAGTGTTTCTTAAGTAGCTTAGTGGTTAGGGTACATGATTCCTATTCGAAATGTTGTGGGTTCAAGTCTGTCACTCCATGGGAGTTTTCTCTTTATTTAAATGTTGCCAGATGTCATTAAACAATGTGAAAATTACTTAATTTTAATTTAAAAAACCTATTTTGCATGAAAAATAAATTTTTGACACTTTGGCGGGGTTTTTTAAGATTTTGACATTTTTCAGACATCAGGTCAGATAAATTTTATTTAAATAATTTTAAATCTTAATAAAATCGCCAATTTCCTATGTGTTTGATCGTTTTACTATTGTTATGACAAGGCCAGCCAGCTGCCTGACCAGCGATAGCGGTGTGGGAAACAGTGCCGGGCATGGGACAGGGTGAAGAGGTCGGTCCATTCTTTTCATGGTGGTTAGATGTCTTAGTTTGTGGGTGTGGCTGGAGGGGTGAATAATGAAAGCGGGTCTAATGTTTTATGTTCCCCGGTTTTTAGTATTTCTTTTTGAGATTTTTTTATTCGATTTCATAATAATTGCTTTTGCGGTGGAAGAAAGGGGATTAGGTGAGTGTGGTGGGATGTGTGTGAGGCTAACGTGTTGTGTTCTATAATTATTAGAATACATTTTTAGATTTTTTTTTTGCTGTCATTCTCAATTATTTGTGACTGGGTGGATTTAGGTGAAGGGGTGGGTGGTTGATTAGGATAGTCGGGTAAGTGCAAGTTTAACCATACATGTTACTCGATCTTTAAAATTTTTTCCGATATTTATATTTTATAATAATTGACAATACCTGGGTTGGAGAGGTGGTCAGTGGATGGTGGTAGAGAGATGAGCAACGAAAGGATGTCTAATGTTATATGTTACTCGATTTTGAAGACTTTTTTTACTTTCTTGGTGTTTTTCTATAATAATTTTAAAAGAGTGTGTTGTGAAAGGGTGTGAATTTAGGGTAGTGGGATGAGCCAGGAAACGCATAGGGTAAGTTTAATGTATGTACGTGACTTTGATCTCACGCTGCCTGTAACACTGCCTCTACGCCCACCACCTTGACCCCATGTCAGTGACCTTCGATGACAACACCCAAAAATAAATATCCTAAAAATAGACAAAAAAAGTTTTTTAACGTTTTAAAAATACCAAAAATTAAAATAATTAAAAATTAAAATATTTAAAACCTATAATTTTTTAAAAATTCTCAAAATTGGTTTAAACACTTTTATTTAGAAGGTTTGGGGTTTGCAATAAAATTGGTGGAGCAGACATCCTTCTAGCACGACGACCAGCAGTCGACTGAAACTCACCAATTTTTATTGGCAATTGAGTCGCGGTTAGCCTCCACCCCATCACTATTTTTTCGTTGGTTAATATGTCACACCTCTACACCAATCAGTCGCCTTCGATCATCCATCTGGTTATCAGATATAGGTCTAAACCATCCTGCACCTACCCAACATAGCTGACAATCATGTTATCCCACTAGAAAAATGTTTTTATTTATAATTCCCTTAATTTTCCTAGAAAAAATAATCCCCCCTATTATTGCAAGTCTTTAAATCTGAAATCATCCCAAGAGTGTAATGGGCAAGTTTAGTAGCCTTCGTATAAATCCTGCTTCCAACATGCACCGCACACTCATGTTAAACCCCGTCCCATTTTGACAGAACTCTCATAATCATTCTTCATCTGTATGTGCGAAACCACCTACGTGCACCATTAGTAAAAAATACTGGAACCTGTTCCACATAAATACATGGTGTGTGAAGCATATAATGCAGGCTGTTAAGGCAATTTTTGGACAAAGAATAAAGATGTAAGCAGAGATGTAGGGTCAAAAGTTCGGATGCTGACCCGAGTTTCATATCATTTTTATCGAATTGTGTAAGTAATTTTCTGTCTATCTTCTGCTTTAAATATATATATCTATAAAGTTTTCAGCATTCTCCATAGGTGAGGTATTGCATAGGGACATGAGTGCAAGACATAAGAGTACAAAAATTATTAATTCTATTTCGGACTCTAAAAAACTCTTGTGATTATTTTTTCAGTGTTCGGAGAATGTTGACGAGTCATCAAGTGCCTACTAGGGCTGATGACGGGACACGAGTGATGGAGTACCCGGATACTGGGTATCAGTTACAGTGGTTACCCGTAGTGAAAATACCCGGGTCCCAATAAGGCCAGGTACAGGTACCAGAAACCACCAGTACTCGGGTACCCGTTACGCTTAGTGCGTGTCGTACTTGATGCATCGGGTACCCGTTGATAAGTTGTTTGCTTATATTTCCGGCGTTGGTTTAGGTTCCCGAAGTCTGTTGTTTCCCCATTCTAGCAGCGTTATCTTCATTCTTAGTAGTGTCATGAATTGTCGTTCGGGTCACTGCCCACTTCTGTAATTTGGTTTTCTGTTATGTTGTTATAACATTCACAATCAAAGTGCTAGGATCTCCATTAGTATCAATGTCAGTTGTGTTGCGTGATGGCGTCGTAACAGCAGCAAACGTTCTTATTTCACTTCCAATTTAACGCGAGAAATTCGCAAAATGCCGAAACCAAGCCGGGTGTGGAAATTCGCGGAGAAGACGAATGGAAACACAATAAAATGCGTAGTATATGGTGATTAGTTTTCTTACAGTGGGTCTACGTCTGCAATACGTAAGCATATGTCATTCAAGCTCAAACTGTGTTCCAACATTCTAGCAAATGACAGGCAATCTTCAAACAAAACAATACATGTTTGCAATATTGCTCGCGTCTGTAACCCTGAGCCNAACGCGAGAAATTCGCAAAATGCCGAAACCAAGCCGGGTGTGGAAATTCGCGGAGAAGACGAATGGAAACACAATCAAATGCGTAGTATATGGTGATTAGTTTTCTTACAGTGGGTCTACGTCTGCAATACGTAAGCATATGTCATTCAAGCTCAAACTGTGTTCCAACTTTCTAGCAAATGACAGGCAATCTTCAAACAAAACAATACATGTTTGCAATATTGCTCGCGTCTGTAACCCTGAGCCNTTCTAGCAAATGACAGGCAATCTTCAAACAAAACAATACATGTTTGCAATATTGCTCGCGTCTGTAACCCTGAGCCACCTTATTTGATGGGGAGGGGAAAAGAGAATTGCAACAGGAAGAAGTAGAGTATAGTAACTGTACTATATGCGATGTAAATACTACGCGTGGAAAGCCGCTTACTGTCGCATGTGTAATAACTAAGTGCATGTGGAAACTCGTCAACATGAGAAAAGCAATTTGTAATACATAGCGGGGAGAGAGAGGCATAATGTCAGTGTTATCAGTAGTTTCGAAAGATAAAGAATGAGACTAGTTTCCTTGAGCTAATACATATATTGTCAAACAGAGAAGGTAAGTAGCGAACACAAAAAACACCGGAAGTTTAACAAAATTAATTCACAGGCAATAACAGAATAGCTCGAATGAATATTTCCAGAACCTATGTTCATCGATGTCCCTACGTGTACGGAAACTACCCTTTTTTCATGATTCCATATGATAATAAACATAAATTATCTTGCCACATGTTAGAGATAGCTTAGTCAGCCAAATCGACATGTGATAAAATGTTCATATTCTCAGGCCAGACAGCAGGAGTACAGTAAAATCATAGCCACAGAGTAACATCACTATATGGCTTCAATTCATAACTCGACTGCGTAACATCAATGCAAATACTCTTCCGGGACTCAGTTACAATATCGTGATTTGAAATTGTATGCAAAAAAGGTTTGACCTCGCTGAATATCACACTCTACTGTAACTTTCCAAACTACAGAATACGTGGAATTTTGACAACACTATTCGTATGACAAACACTAATTTTACATTACCCACGCTATACTCTAGAGGATCCCGTACCCTTCGTCCTACTGTATAGGTTCTTGTGAGTAAGTCAATACTTGGTGACAGAGCCGATCTTATCTGTATTAGAACAATATTCGTTGCTATTGCTCTGAGAGAACCGACTGTTCAAGGAATATATTTTCCAACAACTGATACCTACNAGAACAATATTCGTTGCTATTGCTCTGAGAGAACCGACTGTTCAAGGAATATATTTTCCAACAACTGATACCTACTGCTGTCATGGCGTGCCATGACGAACATTACTATATTACAGCACTATGGAGCTATTGGCTGATGCGTGATATACGGTGGGTGCATTTGTGATAGTTTTAGCAATAGTTCCAAATGGAAAGGATATAACAACAACATAACTCTTTCTTTCAGTCTGGAGAACGATTCGCCATGTAAGGACGGAGACTACCCTGAAGCAGCTGTACCTTCAACAACGAGGCAGTATACCAAACCATCATCAAAGTAGGGTGGCTTTGATAGCTTTTCAGCACCAAACCAGTTAACGTCTTCACGTCAGGAATCTATTTCAAAAGCTCTAGTGTGTACGATTGCGAAATACCACCCTCCACTGCCCATTATAAACAGTGAGGTATTTTTTTAATATATGGAGATAGTGCAATCTCCATATTAGTTGCCGAATCCGCAGGGAATACGAACGCGGCTAGAACTAGCTTTCGATCAGGTTAGGGGCAATGTGGAAGAAATTCTTAGCAAATCATCTGCTCTGTATCTGATGACAAATAATTTGCACTTCAAGAGCGCATTATTCATAATTGTCCATGACTGGGCACTGCTTTGATGAAAACTGGAACATGCTTAGCTTCCATTTGTGCACAGAGGCTACTGAAGATTATCCCACCGCAGAGAATTTGGCATCATTCTTGTAAACAGTTCTCGAAGACAGGAGCTTAGCTAGTAAAATTGACGCTGTTGTTCATGGCAATGCAAGTTCTATTACAGCTGCGGTTCGTGTCTACGGTGGTATCAAGCACAATATAAAATGTTCAGCACACACGCTCCAACTTTGCATAAAGTATGCCTTAAAAAGTGTACAGGATTGTCGTACTGTTCGTGATAAAGTATGCCACATTGCCAGTCACTTTAATAGCAATCCCTTCTTGTTTCTTCTGCCTAGTAGAGAAACCAACCCCTGCTTGTTCGGAACCATGAACGGATTATTCAAAAATGCCCTACAAAGTGGGATTCAACCTTCATGATGAGCGACACATTTCTACGCTATAGTAGTCCAACCAGCGCTGTCCTGGCAGATCGAGTATACACAAAGGCCACCATCGCTATCAAGCTTAAGACCCGTGAACGCGACTGGTCTCTACTAGTAAAACTGATAACACTGTTGAAGTCTCTGAAAGATGCAAAAAATACTTTTTTTATAGTGATTGTTGGATAACTTTTACTGCTATCCATCCAGTCATTAGAGGCCTTCTTTGCAATCACTGATGTCAGTATTTAAAGCACTGTGACACCAAAGCAACATCCAAAAGTCTATATCGATATCCCTTTTTCGCGGTTTCAAATGTGCGTAAATACGTCCGAGTTAGTGATTGCACAGAAGGTTGCTTCATTTCTTGATCCCCGATATAAGGACTTGCGCACTGAAGACGAGACCGCAGCAGTTGTGATCCGACAGTATGTTCGCCAGATGGTAACGGAGTTTTCCACACATACAATGGAAGAGCAGCTTAGTGACCAATCAGGGGATAGGGATTCGGATTTCAACCTTATATTTGATACACCCAAACAGAGATTAAATGTCAGTTCCTAGTTTGAACACTACCATAGCGAACCTCAGTTTGGACATCATGTAGATCCTCTGGATTTGTGGAAAATGCGAGCAAAGTCCTACTACGTATTAGCTCTTTTAACAAAAATATATTTGGGACGTCCAGATTCTTCCGCTGTGTTCAGAGACAACCATTAACACTGCAGGAAATATAGTTACTTTTAAGTGTAGTTCTCTGTGCATAGAGAAGGTTAATTTTACTTGAATTTTTACACATTAATTGAACTTTTCAAAACGCCTAAATTGGATATCTCAGTCATTTCCTTACCTATGTTATTTATGTTTAAAAAAAGGTTAAAAAAAACAAATTTTTTTTTAAGATAGTCGAGGAAACTTCTACGAAACTTTTCAACATACACCTCCATTGGTATGTATGGTTTTTCGCCAATTAATCTTTATTTTAATGAAAACAAGGCCTTATGGTTTATTTTGAAGTTTCATTGAAGTTTCATGTTACGTTCATGTCAATAAACGACTGAAAAAATAAAGTTTGACTGTAATATTTCATTACATAGACTATTTATGGGTACATACCTGTTTTCCATAAGGAAAATCTCCCCCGTGCAGATGTGCAATTATGTAAGAAATATATATAAACAAACCAGTTTACATTTGTGCCTATTTTCGAATAACATTATTTGACCATAATTGCCATTACATATGATACAACCTAATTTTCTTTACAATAGAACTGTTCAGGTAGAATGTATATTTTATGTTAACTAGTGTATATTGGTGCTGTGTGATCACACAATATATGGTACACAATCACAAGGAACAGTACCCTGAGTATTACCCGAATACACTGTGTAGTGCTCGGGTATCCGGGTACACGAATACCTGGGTAATACTAGGTCTAGTGCCTACGCCATGACTAGGAGGGTACCTGGCAAGACATAAAGAAATAGTCAGAGATAAACCATTTAGTAAATTTAAAATATTTTTTCGTGTGTAATATACATCTGAAATTCGAATTTTTCAAATGTTTGCATGATATGTGCTCTTCTATTGTTATTCTCATGTCGACATTCAGTGTCGCCAAAGTCTCGCCGTCCTATCGACGTTTTAAGCGAGATGTTGCGAAGACGCTGTCCCTGGCTCCGTTTTCCTCACAGTCAGTAGTGAGCTTTCGTATGCACAATTTATCTCTATAAGTATGTGCGTGACAATCTGTGGTAGGAAGTAGCGCCAAGCAAGCTGAAGGAAGAGAGAAAGAGAGACATCTAGTGCCAGGGAGTTCTGCCAAACAGCAATCCACTGGAGTGTATCTGAATGTTATTTACAATAAGAATATCTCCCATTTTTGTACCACTTACTCTGTATTATTCAAATGTCATTTATGCAACAGTTTAGAATTTTCACCACCTGAAAAATATTTACTGAAAAAAAATATTATGATGGACAATTATATTCCATCTTCATATAGATCGCATTCCCTGACAATACGTTAATTAAAACAAGTTTCTAATCTAAAACTGTAATGTATACTTCTCCTTGTCTTGCATGTTCACACTCCTTGCAAATATCTGGTAGGAAAGTGTCATTTAAGTACCCATTATTCCAACTTAGTCCATGGTAATGTCTCGTCACCAAAATATAATCGTGTTTATATGTACGTCGTAGTATATATGTTTCGAAGTGCAATTTAAAAACAAATTTCTTTGTCTTGGCGAACATAACCATTAGCCCCAATACCTTAATTATGAATCCATACAATGATTGGAAGCCTTGTACGTTTACAAACATTTTTACTATACGGCAGACACATACACTCTCAGAATGAAGTTTGTATTGTGTATAATTAGGACGTGTGCATGTGTGTTGGGTATAATGTTTTGGTATGTGATAATTCCAATATGCGATACGATAGCATTCGTATCAAAGCTGTATTTTTGTCTTCTTACACCTAACCAGAAGTGGGATTAATTTCCTGAATTTTTCTGTATCTGTAAAAGTGATGTTTCTTTTGCATAATAACTTCCTTAAACTGTGATCACTTATTGCATGCTTTGAATAACTCACCATCAGTAAAGGTAAATATACAAACCTTGCTATTTAGAAATAGTTTTTATTTTTTTTAAATACAATGATTGAAAATCGATCCGACTGCTTTCAGACAGTTTTGATAATTAGTTTGAAAACATAATTATGTAAAGTGGTTTCTCGTTGAAAAGACACTTCACACTCCAGTCCAGTTTTTCAGATTCTGTCAATGCTAGCAAACTTACTAAGCTCCAAAAATAACTCATGATTATCTGAATATTAACCATTCACCTTGTATTTCAGTAATCTATTGCATTCACATGTGTTTAGTTATAAATGTGCCATAATCAATTTCATTGCAGATTACTTGAACATTAGACTTTCCTTATCATTATCAGTATCATAAAGAGCATTTAGATGCATGTTGCGGAGACGAATTGCTAACTCTTGTTTGGCATTAACTATAATATGTTTATAGTCAACGTCGAAAACCAGTAGCATTCAAAGGGGTATCACAGACTTGTATTTTCCACCTGAGTTTATTAGTAATATGTAATTGGATCGCTCACTGCGGAAAAGAGTTAACCCAAAAAAATTGAAAGTGACGAGACAACCAAGTAAAAATAATTGTCATATACCACTCTACATGCAGCTGAAAACAGCGACCCTAACTACATTGTGCTGTTATCTCTACCTTGTTATTTATATTATTGAATGATATTAGGCAGAAATGTGTTACACAATAAGTAATCATTGGTGTTGGTTATTTTCTGTTCAATAGTCTTTACTTAAATATCGCCTTGTTTGGATGTGAAAACCTGTAGGGTGATATTAATGGCTTCTGAGTGGTTCCATCTGTTGATACCGATCATTGTAGCACGCAAACCTGCTTTTACACTACAGACAATTTGTATTATTCTATAAGTAGTTGTAGATATAACTATATAAACATGTGTTCCTTTCTTATAATGACAAATAATTATGTATTTATTTATTTAATTTTATTCGATAAACAATTATATTATGTGATCCAATACACTAATAATGGGGCTTGGATCATATAATAGATTACGTGGCACACTGGAGTCCATTCTGAACAATGGAAGCTACAAAAATATTTAACTTTTTATGACAGAAAAAAACCAGAAATTACCAAATTTCGGGAACAAAAATTAAGTGATAGTGTAAGAGTATATATAGGGAATATTGACAATTAACTTCAACTTCTCAATGGTTTATAGAAGCTCAATTCTGGCTGCTATTTTCTTAATTTCAGTGTTATGTATTTTGGTAACTTTCTGCAGAAAGTGGTCTAATTATCATTTTGATTCCATCTATAATCCATTCACGGTATCTTCGATACTTTTGAAAAGAACCTTTGAAAAATCACCCTAGGAGTTACATGTTNTGAATGATATTAGGCAGAAATGTGTTACACAATAAGTAATCATTGGTGTTGGTTATTTTCTGTTCAATAGTCTTTTACTTAAATATCGCCTTGTTTGGATGTGAAAACCTGTAGGGTGATATTAATGGCTTCTGAGTGGTTCCATCTGTTGATACCGATCATTGTAGCACGCAAACCTGCTTTTACACTACAGACAATTTGTATTATTCTATAAGTAGTTGTAGATATAACTACATAAACATGTGTTCCTTTCTTATAATGACAAATAATTATGTATTTATTTATTTAATTTTAGTCTATAAACAATTATATTATGTGATCCAATACACTAATAATGGGGCTTGGATCATATAATAGATTACGTGGCACACTGGAGTCCATTCTGAACAATGGAAGCTACAAAAATATTTAATTTTTTATGACAGAAAAAAACCATAAATTATCAAATTTCGGGAACAAAAATTAAGTGATAGTGTAAGAGTATATATAGGGAATATTGACAATTAACTTCAACTTCTCAATGTTTTATAGAAGTTCAATTCTGGCTGCTATTTTCTTAATTTCAGTGTTATGTATTTTGGTAACTTTCTGCAGAAAGTGGTCTAATTATCATTTTGATTCCATCTNAAATCTTGAAGTTACCGTGAATACATTATACACATTTTACACACTTATTAATCTTGTGTTGTAACTGAGAAATAATTTTTGAAGGTGGAAATAATACCATTATCATGAGATTGATCGATTTCCATAACATTAAGAAGATATAACGATATAGAAATTAAATTGCTTGGAAAATAAGTCATAACTTTAGTCCACCATCTTTATGAGCATACCTCAAAATCTTAGAAAGGTTTTTGACGTTAGGGTGTAAATATTGTGATTACGAATTGGTTTTCTTATCTCTGGAGGGAATATGTTTGGAATGTGTATGATCCCGTGCGATAATATTCGTAAATGTGAAGTTCGTGTCTCGCATTCGACACATCAATGTGAAGGGAATGGTCTTATGTTTCCTTTATGTTCCCAGAATGTGGCAGACGTTGCCTTCATGTCTACGCTGGTTTGAAGCGATGAAGCGACGTTCCGTACAAATGATAAGGTGAACTGTCACAACGTGCGGATGTGTGGTCAGGAGCCTCGACATGAAAGCACCGAACATTAGCGCGCTTCCCCCAAAGTGAACGTGTTTTGCACTGTATACAAAGACACTGTTTTCGGCCCTTTCTTATTTCACGACCCTCTGTTACTGGAATCCTTTATTTGGACATGCTTACAGAGTGGTTGTTTCCTCAGTTAGAAGAGGTGGCGGGGGACTAAATTTACCAGCAGGATAGTGCGCCACCTCATTGGCGTGTAGCTGCTCGCGGATACCATGAACGACGTTGCCGCAACACGGGATTGGTCGAGGAGCAGCTAGTAACCAGGCTCTTCATCACCGACCCCCAAGAAGCCCGGATATTGCCCCTTTCAATTTTCTTCTATGAGTGTGCATAAAGAATCAAGTGTTTCGTCCACCATTGCCGAATAACATTAACGACCTCAAAACGAAAATTACGGACGCCATCCAAACCATAACACCGAATATGCTGACAAGAGAGTGGAACGAGTTTTAATATCACGTATATGTTGTTTGGGCCGATCAAGTTAGTCGCATGGAACATTTATGAATGTATGGTAAACAAACGTCACGGTTACACGTTTCATTTGATTGGTCAATCAAGGTTGTCGGTTGTTTGGTTTTGATATTATATACCTTCAAATTTGAGGTATTTTGTTATAATCATCCTGTAGTATCCTCGCTGCTTATAGGTTGGTCATCATTAATCATGTCGTCCGTACTTGTTAACTACATAACTTCTACTGGACCAGAATAGTTTGTTACATTATGCTAGCAGTATGGTTTTCTTTGATGAACCTTAGCGTGGATGGTTATGTGCACGTCTTTTATATGTTATCGTATCGAGTTGCTTTCCCACAGGTCTATCTATACCTTTGTTTACAGAATTAACATATGTATTAACCTTACTCCTTTTTTTAATGTGTATATGCACAACGTCTTTGTTACAAAAGTGTATTATTATTTCTTTGAGACATACAATTTTAAAATTACTTTTGTGATGCTTGTACAGTGCAGCAGGTAGACAGAATACAAGTTTGTAACAAAGATGGTCACACTTATAAAAATCAACCCACAATTTTGGCATAAGCTGCATCACTATTTCCTTCACTACAGCATTTCACTGCTTGTCAACTGTCAGTGTCAAGGGATTTAAAATGCGAGTTAACACTATAAGCTAAATAATGTTTGATGATGATGTTAAAGCTTTAGTAAACGTAATATAGGGTAGTCCAAATGTTCACCATTGTNAAGCTAAATAATGTTTGATGATGATGTTAAAGCTTTAGTAAACGTAATATAGGGTAGTCCAAATGTTCACCATTGTACTTGTCAATCCTGGTTGAGCCTGGTGAGTTCTGACGCGCACTTTGGCACATTACACTTGGTAATGTTGCTTGACTTAACTCAATAAATGTTTTGAACACTTAATTAATAACACATTTCAAAACACTTTAAGTTAACCCTAGTGTGAGTTCCTCCCACCATTTTGTTAGTTATAGTGTGTATTTTGTGTGACGGACCTGCCCCCCAAAAACTTTCCAAATTACATTTCATCTCGCTGGCCCCAACTGAACGGAACAGTTTTCTTAGAATGTTAAAATTAAATTTATTACAAACAAACTTTGAAATAAATATATGTTTTATCGTTAATGCGATATTTTAGTAAACACTAAAACTGCAAAAGGATTCAATTGAAGTAAATAAAAAAATCCTGCATCATAGACACTCATTACGAAGACGTTCTTTTTCGTTCTTAAAATCTGCTACCAACGAATAAATGCAATGTGTTTCAGTAGGATACTTACTTATGACCATCCGTTTTGCGTTTCACAAATATCTTCACCAAAATTATTAGGACATAAGAGATTAATTGTAACTGTGTCACAAAAACACCGAACGCTCTGAGAATGTCAGCGTCACAGCGCCTGTCTCGTCGGACAGTAGGTAGGCAAGTGTTTCTGGCGGCAACGGAGAGGGTAAACTCCCCCACCAAGGCACGTGTGTAAGAAGTCGTCAAGGAGTTGCCTTAACCCTTCCTGATGTCAGAAACACTTTCCATTGNCCCACCAAGGCACGTGTGTAAGAAGTCGTCAAGGAGTTGCCTTAACCCTTCCTGATGTCAGAAACACTTTCCATTTGATTGGAAGGAAAGTAGTCCATCCTTCTGGGATATTCTTAAATGCACTGGGCGAAGAGACTTGAAAGAGTGTACAGGACTGTATATAGCGGATGTTAATTGCTGAACTGCTGGATGATGAAAACTTTAGAAGGGGGGAGGAGGGCACGTATTTGGTCACTACCCAGGCATTCACAGAGTTATGTTACTTTTCAATATTTTTTTAATTTTTTTCAATAATTCTTATGGAAAGCTTATTGCCAAGTGTGTGTCTCTCTCTCTCTCTCTGTGTGTGTATATATATATACACACACACCCATACACCAGTCAGCACATATTTGTGTACGGTTATTATTAAAGCTCTAACCAACTGTTTTAAATAAGGATAAATATTCCTGCTATAGGTTTTGGCATTAAAAAATATTTTCCCAATTGTGGGAATTAAGACTATCATGAATATCCAATGAAAAAAAAAGGAAAATGCTCCAAAATATATCTTCAAAACATACGTTTTTATTATGTTATTTCACTTTTTAAAATAGCGTTAACTACTTTGGCAACATAAGAATATTAGTTGATAAGCTGATTATTTCTGTAAGTGAGTTTTGGGAGCAATGTAGGTATTCTGTCATGCTATATTTGAATATATAATGAAAGATACTAAAATTTCCATTTACACGTCCAATATGGTTTTCTAAGAAATGGAGAGAATGGAAATTATAGTCATCGTCATTTGGTGAGTGGTTTCCTTCGAGTACTTCTGATGATCTGGTCCCACCACAATATATTACACGTGAAATCTGCCCCATCCTGCTTTAATGATCTCAGCAAGATTTTTTTTTATGAGAAACGTAAATTATTTCGGGATTTTCAATTTGGCCCATATTGTTTGTACACTAATGAAGAAAAAAATTTCTCCTGCAGGTTCTGTGTGCACCCAAAAATCTATCATCTTGCAAATGATACACTGAAATGCATATTTTTCCGATTAAAAAGTTAAAATTACAGAGGGTGAGTCCATTGATTCGTTAAAGTCATTTTTGCGGGGTTTGTCACTGAAGGAAGGCGCTATGCAGTCCGAAGCAATATGGCAGAATATTTCGAATTTCAATATCGAGATGTTCGGACTTGCTACTGTAAATAGGCGTATTCCGTGTATCCAGTGGTAGTTTGAAAGAATTAGTCGATTTTCTTGTAGAGATGTCTACAGCTATCGCTTAAAAGAGGCGTGAATCAGTCTTATTAGTAAGGTAATTTCAGTTCAGGCACATGCATCAAGATCCAAGAACCGTCAGCCATCTTGGATGACGTCATGAATGTTTCCGTTTTTCCCTCAAAGTTTTCTTTTTTCCCTTAAAATATACATCTTTTCCGTCAAAATGTCTCTTTCTCCATTACATTTTCCCCAATTTCTCTCAGAATTTCCCTTATATCCCTGAAATCTTTGCGTTTTCCCCTAAACAAAGCCCATGCCCTAGAATTTGCAATAACGAGCCCTCTAAAGGCAATTTTTGAGCAGTTTGAAAGATTTCGAGTGCTCACTTATTACTTCAAGGCCTCCACCCTCTAATTCTACCACAAACCAAACTCNGTATGTTTTCATATCAACTATAGACACAACTTTTCGCAACTATTCCATTTCGATTAGAGTATTTTTTTTTTTTTTTCGCCAAGTAAGTTCACTCCACCCTAGTGTACAGGACTATATATAGCGGATGTTGATTGCTGAACTGCTGGATGATGAAAACTTTAGAAGGGGGGAGGAGGGCACGTATTTGGTCACTACCCAGGCATTCACAGAGTTATGTTACTTTTCAATATTTTTATAATTTTTATCAATAATTCTTATGGAAAGTTTATTGTCAAGTGTGTGTCTCTCTCTCTGTGTATATATATACACACACACCCATACACCAGTCAGCACATATTTGTGTACGGTTATTATTAAAGCTCTAACCAACTGTTTTAAATAAGGAGAAATATTCCTGCTATAGGTTTTGGCATTAAAAATATTTTCCCAATTGTGGGAATTAAGACTATCATGAATATTCAATGAAAAAAAAAGGAAAATGCTCCAAAATATATCTTGAAAACATACGTTTTTATTATGTTATTTCACTTTTTAAAATAGCGTTAACTACTTTGGCAACATAAGAATATTAGTTGATAAGCTGATTATTTCTGTAAGTGAGTTTTGGGAGCAATGTAGGTATTCTGTCATGCTATATTTGAATATATAATGAAAGATACTAAAATTTCCATTTACACGTCCAATATGGTTTTGTAAGAAATGGAGAGAATGGAAATTATAGTCATCGTCATTTGGTGAGTGGTTTCCTGCGGGTACTTCTGAGGATCTTAACCCACCTCCATATACGACAGGTGAAATCTGCTCCATTCTTCTTCCATGATTTCAGCAAGATTTTTTTTTTATGAGAAATGTAAATTATTTCGGGATTTTCAATTTGGCCCATATTGTTTGTACACTAATGAAGAAAAAAATTTCTCCTGCAGGTTCTGTGTGCACCCAAAAATCTATCATCTTGCAAATGATACACTGAAATGCATATTTTTCCGATTAAAAAGTTAAATTTACAGAGGGTGAGTCCATTGATTCGTTACAGTCATTTTTGCGGGGTTTGTCACTGAAGGAAGGCGCTATGCAGTCCGAAGCAATATGGCAGAATATTTCGAATTTNAGTCATTTTTGCGGGGTTTGTCACTGAAGGAAGGCGCTATGCAGTCCGAAGCAATATGGCAGAATATTTCGAATTTCAATATCGAGAAGTTCGGACTTGCTACTGTAAATAGGCGTATTCCGTGTATCCAGTGGTAGTTTGAAAGAATTAGTCGATTTTCTTGTAGAGATGTCTACAGCTATCGCTTAAAAGAGGCGTGAATCAGTCTTATTAGTAAGGTAATTTCAGTTCAGGCACATGCATCAAGATCCAAGAACCGTCAGCCATCTTGGATGACGTCATGAATGTTTCCGTTTTTCCCTCAAAGTTTTCTTTTTTCCCTTAAAATATACATCTTTTCCGTCAAAATGTCTCTTTCTCCATTACATTTTCCCCAATTTCTCTCAGAATTTCCCTTATATCCCTTNACATCTTTTCCGTCAAAATGTCTCTTTCTCCATTACATTTTCCCCAATTTCTCTCAGAATTTCCCTTATATCCCTTAAATCTTCGCGTTTTCCCCTAAACAAAGCCCATGCCCTAGAATTTGCAATAACGAGCCCTCTAAAGGCAATTTTTTANATCAAGATCCAAGAACCGTCAGCCATCTTGGATGACGTCATGAATGTTTCCGTTTTTCCCTCAAAGTTTTCTTTTTTCCCTTAAAATATACATCTTTTCCGTCAAAATGTCTCTTTCTCCATTACATTTTCCCCAATTTCTCTCAGAATTTCCCTTATATCCCTGAAATCTTTGCGTTTTCCCCTAAACAAAGCCCATGCCCTAGAATTTGCAATAACGAGCCCTCTAAAGGCAATTTTTGAGCAGTTTGAAAGATTTCGAGTGCTCACTTATTACTTCAAGGCCTCCACCCTCTAATTCTACCACAAACCAAACTCACTACATCTTCTTACTATCACCAACCAGTAGAAATTATTATAAAAATTCAAACATTCTAGAAAATCATATTACATATACCCAAGACGGTGGCTGGGTGAAGTCACAACGAGGCAGCCGGCCGGCACCAGCGCGAGTGCCAGGTGCCATTGTGCACGGTTCGGCATAATTATTCAACCCGTCTATACGCCAGAACCACCTTAGTGACACTCTAGAAAAAATTCTTTAATAATTCCCATATAAAATATTTTGTATGTAACATATTATGTAGGCTGTTAGATAGATTTTGAACGGAGAATANTTTAATAATTCCCATATAAAATATTTTGTATGTAACATATTATGTAGGCTGTTAGATAGATTTTGAACGGAGAATAAGGATGTTATAGATATATATAGGATCCATAGTTCCCATTCCTACCCGACATTCGGATAATTTATAATAATGATTGTACATGAATTTTTGTCAGTTTGCAAACTTATACGACAATGATATGAATATTTAACCGATCTCCAAAGGTGAGTTATGGCGTAGGGACGTGAGTTGAATACCCGAAACTATAAAATGTATTAGTAATTCTCTTTTGTATTAAAAAAATTCTTGTAATTTATTCTTATTGTTTGGAAAATGTTGTCGGATCATAAAGTGCCATACACCATGGCATGGAGGGTTGCTGGAAGAGTAGATATGAATGGTATAAAAAATATAACAATCTTGTAAATTTGAGTTTATCTTTTGTTTTTTTAATACATAAGAAATTTGGCTTCTTCAAATTATTGCATGTACAGGGTACGCGACATTTTGCCTTACTATCGATACTGTGGGCGAGATGTTGTGTGCTTTGGATCCATACTCCGCACAGTCAGTCGCAAGCCTTTGTAGAGGCAATTTTTCTGTATTAAAAGGTGAGAGAAAACTTATAATTTAATGTTTACATTTAAGTGGCAAAACGAGAAATATTTTACTGTAGTCTTTCACATCTCTACATGTACGATTCAGTCCATGGAGTGTTATGNAAGTGGCAAAACGAGAAATATTTTACTGTAGTCTTTCACATCTCTACATGTACGATTCAGTCCATGGAGTGTTATGTCTTCGTAGGATGATCTAAACCTGTGTTCTCTTTAAGGCCAATTGTAATTAGGATAACTTATTGTGGTCTGTCCTGGCGGTCTGGTTTTTGAGGCAAGTTTTGAAAAATGATTTCTGATTGATGAGTTTTGAGTTATACTTTTCTAGAGNAGTGGCAAAACGAGAAATATTTTACTGTAGTCTTTCACATCTCTACATGTACGATTCAGTCCATGGAGTGTTATGCCTTCCTAGGATGATCTAAACCTGTGTTCTCTTTAAGGCCAATTGTAATTAGGATAACTTATTGTGGTCTGTTCTGGCGGTCTGGTTTTTGAGGCAAGTTTTGAAAAATGATTTCTGATTGATGAGTTTTGAGTTATACTTTTCTAGGGGTGTTTAGAGAAATTTTTTTTTGTAATTTTTATTGAAGTATGATGTTTGGAGGTATGATTTTTAAGGTATGTTTTTGTGGTGTTATATATCATCTATAAATTTNGGTGTTTAGAGAAATTTTTTTTTGTAATTTTTATTGAAGTATGATGTTTGGAGGTATGATTTTTAAGGTATGTTTTTGTGGTGTTATATATCATCTATAAATTTTTATGGTTTGAGGAATAATGTTTAATGTGCCATTTTTTAGGGAATGATTATCGAGGTATGATTTTCGAGGAAATGGCAACCCACACCACAACAACTATGTTTGGTTCCTTTATAACGCTCTAAAATTGCGCGTGAATCACGGCGTTTGCCAGGATGCCTCCGGAATCGAATTCGGTAATCGTCTGTATCGAAACAGAACCATGTTTCGTCGCTGAACACCACTCGTTACCAATCCGCTAGCTGGTATGCTGTCCGCTCCAGGCAGATGGCCACATGTGCTCGGTGACGCTCAGGTCGTAATGGTAGACTTCGTAAGGGACGCCGCGACGACAGATCCCGCTCTGCTCGCCGCCTGGATATTGTACTGGTGGACACAGGCGTATCCCCAGCTGCCGTCACGTGTCCCTGGATGGTGCGCAGTGACGTGCTTACAGCGTGTCGCACGATGATACGATCCTCCTGCTGGAGGTCCGCTGGAGTCTACATGAGCCTTCTCGATGGTTGTGTATACTCTCCTGTTCCCACTGTGTCCTACATCTACTCACAGCGAAGGAATAAAGGTTCAAGTTACGAGCAATGCGCATTAACGTCCAATATGCCGATGATGCTGATGATGCAGCTTCTCTAACATTTATCCAGCTGGACAATAGCTTGTCGAATGCGCCGTTGAATCATGACCCGTGTTCGCCCAACGCGGCTCTGTAACTCACACTGCCCACAATACAGCTAAAGCCATATTCGGTGTCTTGTAGCTATGAATGTTGGAGGGACATGTAATTTAATTAAGAGGAAGTAGACGTATTCAGACAAGGTCCAAAATTAAATTCACGTTAGCGTGGCTCTGAACATTCATTGGGANGCTTACAGCGTGTCGCACGATGATACGATCCTCCTGCTGGAGGTCCGCTGGAGTCTACATGAGCCTTCTCGATGGTTGTGTATACTCTCCTGTTCCCACTGTGTCCTACATCTACTCACAGCGAAGGAATAAAGGTTCAAGTTANGAAAGTTTCACGTTAGGAGCAATGTGCATAAACGTCCAATCTGCCGATGATGCTGATGATGCAGCTTCTCTAACATTTATCCTGCTTGACAAAAGCTTGTCGAATGCACCGTTGTATCATGGCCCGTGTTCGCTGAATGCGGCTCTGTGACTCACACTGCCCACAATACAGCTAAAGCCATATTCGGTGTCTTGTAGCTATGAATGTTGGAGGGACATGTAATTTAATTAAGAGGAAGTAAACGTATTCAGACAAGGTCCAAAATTAAATTCACGTTAGCGTGGCTCTGAACATTCATTGGGAAATGTGTGCGAATTTGTGTATTTCATAACACTTGAGTCCCCATTATGGTACTGAAATTTTATTTACTTTACTCAAAACTTGAAAAACCTTGAATATAGCTTGAAAAATAATTATTCTTATAATTGTGATCGACTATCTCACATAGGCAATGAACTCAATTTCAAGTTTTCCGTGATTAAAAATTAGAAGAAATCAGCGTTCACTAGAAATCCAACAAAGTGGATCGTAAATAGTCGAATTAATTTATTTAAACTTTCCTTTCCAAATTATTTTACCAATAACTTAAATGAAAGTAGGGTTAAACTACGAAAATCTAGAAGGTCTTGAAGTTATCGTTGATCCGGCACCACAAAGTATAACTCTATATGCGCAGTGTTACGTACCTAAAATGTCGTACTTGTGTCTAGGCACTATGGACGGTTTATAATATTATTAGGGAAGAACTGAAGTTAATTATGAAGACAGAACAGATATTTAATATACTTTTTAGAAGCGCCAGTAATAATAAGCTATTGGCGAAGGAGGTCCTATTCAATTACAAGATATGACTAACCTGAATAATACCATCACCGTAGGCTGAGTGGTGAGTCGGAAAGTGACGAGCGGCAGGCCAAGCTGGATATCAATGACTTCATATCGGCGTGGGTCCACAGACACACAGGCTGACAGACCCCGCGTGCAAAGTGTTGCCGTATTATATAGCTTCTGGAGGTGTAATTGTCCCAAATACCGTGCCGCCGGGAGGGGAGCTCCGCTGGCGCTTCGCTGATGTGGTTTATAAACTTTTATTGCTGTAATGTGTTTGAGATTCTTCGCCTGGCCTAGATACCAACGCGTCGCTGCTGTTCGCTAGGCTTGTCCACCTTTACTGAATCTTAACATATCCCCCGATTTCAATGAAAAAGATATGTCCTCACATTTTAACGGGTACAGCGGAAGAAAATATATAGGGGATATATTGATGCGGACTAAGTCATCGTCTGGCAGCAGGGCTGGACAAGTGTAGAGACTCTTCGCTACGGTAGGATAATGTCAGATGGTACAGAAAGAGAGANAAAGATATGTCCTCATCATTTAACGGGTACAACGGAAGAAAATGTATAGGGGATATATTGATGCGGACTAAGTCATCTTCTGGCAGCAAGGCTTGACAAGTGTGGAGACTCTTAGCTATGGTATGTTAATGTCAGATGGTATAGAAAGAGAGAAGGAAATACTAAGGTAGGTGGAGCGGCCAATGTCGTGAAGTCTTCCGTGACTACGCCTGAACGGCCAGGGTATTCTTCTGCTGAGTGTGAAACTGTAAGGTGCGGCGACTCGAACTTGGCATTAGCTAAGGCGTGCAAATACTCTTCCACGCGACCGCGGCATACCACTCCGGGTGGGACCGATTCACGTCAGCTTGTCCTTGGAGCCTTGTTGTATTTTTATTTCTCGGTATCTAAAACTGCATACCCCTAATGGGTGGTTTAAATTAATCTGAGATGAAGAATTTTCAATTTCAAAGTGCTAAATGATAATGACAGACGTTATTGTAATGATAAAGTACAACGTTAAACTACTCCCATCGCCAATAATTACAAAAGAATTACACAAATGCTGAAAGTTACAATAAGGTTATTACAGTTCAATGCTGAAAAATATAGGACTAATGAAATTATAAATTACATGATTAGTCTTAGATGTCAGTACATAATTTGCCGATGTCTGTTAGGATGTAATCGGATTAGCGTTTGGCACGTAGGAGGGCGTAAATTAATTTTATTATAATATTGAAAATAAGTAAAACATAAGAACAAATGTTGTGCCGCAGCGTGAGACCTGCTATATACCAAGTGTGGGAAGGGTGTATGGAGTCTTCCGCTAACTTAAAGATAACATAATAAACATAACAAAAATTCGCAATTGCTGTATTGCATTAAAACATAATTCAAAATATTATTTACAATTAATTTATATTATTTACATATTTTGGTTTTAAATTCGTAGTATGCGTTCTATTCAGTGTTTGTAGAGTTTAGTAATCTCTATAGTATGGTATTTTACAATAAATATTATGAAGTTATCCATCATATTAACATTTTGTAACATTTTAGTAACATTTTGAATGTTTGCTAATAAGTTGAAAATCATACAATAATCCAACTTAGTTTTTATGAAACTGTAAATATTACAAATATTTTACAGTCATCAATTTGTAGCAAATTATTAACTTAAATTTTTTTACCGTATTTGATAGGTGAATATAAAATAAATTAAATAGTTTGATAACTATACAATATGTGTTCGGAGTACTCTGGTCTAAATATAAGGTCTCTAATTTATTTCTATTTATTTTTTGGTTCAAAAAATATTTATAATAGTTTTTTAAATTGTAAGTCATAAAAATATATAAGAGGCACCTCTGTTTATAATTATCTGTGATTACTTATTTCAATTTTTTTTTGTAACATATAATAGCAATGGAATTTACAAAAAAAAATAGAAAAGGACGACGCACTCAATCTGCTGATATGTTTTGTGTTTAAGTGCAAGTTATAATAAAGCGGAGTGGTGTTGGTGTGTATGTTTAAAATAGCTTAAGTGTGTGTGTTAGTGTAATACCGGCCGGTTGTAATTGTGTTGAAAGTGTGACGGTGTTGTTTACCTTATAACTGACTGAGTAGCGGCGCGCGCGAAGAAGGAATTTGCTGATCGTTGTCATTGCGCCAGACCTANAGTGTAATACCGGCCGGTTGTGATTGTGTTGAAAGTGTGACGGTGTTGTTTACCTTATAACTGACTGAGTAGCGGTGCGCGCGAAGAAGGAATTTGCTGATCGTTGTCATTGCGCCAGACCTACGGCGGGAAACGCAGTGTTGCACGGCGCAGCGCTGAGTGTTTCATCACGGTTGAATCGAACACTCCGTGAGGCTCCAGCTATGTCCCGTTGAGGCTGTGCTGTCAACTCATCAAAATAAAGTTTCTTAGTACAATGTATTCCTAAAACGATGACATACTTGTAGGAAATTATATATCTAAAACATGGTTCCAAACATAACAAATTACATAAGTTATTAAAATTCCTTTTTTTTTTTTTTACAAATAGCGCATTGAAAAGTAAAAATTTTCAAAACTTTCTTTCATAATTTTTTTTTTTTCATTTATTTCTAATTTAAAAGGCGCTGAGCAAGAATTTACTTATTGGAAATTATGGTTAAAATTTCCTGCAGTAATTCAGCAATTTCAAATAATTTGATACACTACATTTGTATATGTAATNGGAAATTATGGTTAAAATTTCCTGCAGTAATTCAGCAATTTCAAATAATTTGATACACTACATTTGTATATGTAATTCTGCGATTTCACCTCGCTATTACTGTCATCTCAAACTTGTAATTCTTTCCGTGGGCGCGGAAATGCAAAGAAAGTGTTGTGATTTAATTGTAACTATGAATTCATGCATATTTACGAATATTTCTGAGTATTTTCAGAAACTCGAACAACGGAAATCTTACTGTTGGATTTATAATAATACTACTTGGATCAAGAAACATACTTGAAATTGAATATGTTTTTTAATTTGTCACATTGATTCCTTGGAGCAGTTAAAAGATAGAATATGAGATTTTTTGTATGAGCACCGTTTGTTGTGAGATATGGTTATGTATTCTGTAAAAACTAGTTAGGATACTGGTACTACATAAATACGGTTAGGGTCGTTAATTTGTTCTATGAAAATATCCTTTGCAGAACGCTAAAATCATTTTAGTTCAAGAATCGCATACCCATTAGAAGCTTGTCTAACCTGCAACAAGTTGACACTTATCACTGCTTTTTCTAAACTCAGTAAAATTATACTACAATCGCAGCCAATAACGCGGCACTCATGAACTCACCAAGTTCAAACTAAGTTGGGTCCCGTATCTCTGAGCAAGTGCTGCCTGGCCCCCTGTATTTAGGCCAGTTAGATACCAAACGAGACAAAAAGGCCTGTCTAGCGGGTCACCACTCCACCAGAGACCCTAAGTGCTCCTCGCCTCCTCGCGAGAAACCATATTCGACCCAATGGAGAGTGACTTCTATCTACTGTATGCACCTGGGTTCCCATGCGCACGCCCATTCTCGGGTGAAGTGGGTGTGGCTCTAGCAACTCTCCCATTTCGTTAGCATCCTACTAGTAACACGCAGTAATTCCCTCTTATGCTCCTAATCAAGAAGGATGTGCACCATGTTAAATAAGGGCTGGTGGACCTCTGACTCTTGCAGATGGTCGAATCACAAGGTTGACTAAACCCTGAAACACAGTTCCTGCTTGACACAAAGACTTGCATTCTGGCTGTGTGCGGTATTTACATCCCAACAAAACTTTAGAAGGAAACAGTGACAATCAAACAGAGATAGTAGGAGAAAAAAGGAAAATTACAGAGTAGTAAGTAGTACAGGAAATATAAATAGTTAAACTACAGGGCTAGGGAACATGTTAGCTTTGCAAGTTGCGCGCGCCTCTCACAACGTGCTCTGTATGTGTGCAAGAACGCTGATGTGCACTTGCACAGAACTGTCAGCACAGTGTTTCCGAACGCACGTGCCTGCGACCTTGCATGTGTTGAGTACCCATACGACAGAAATTTAATAAACACTGGGTCAATTAATTTCATGTAAAAATATCTTGACAACTAACGGGAAAATTTTGTATTTCACGATTGCTTATTGAAGACACTTATTACTGTAGGATGCGCAGATATTGCTATTAAGTAAACGGTAGAATATTATGTTATTTAAAAAAGTAAATATCTAGAAACTTGTTAGGATCATTTAAAAAATATATTGAAATAAATGCTCAAGTAATGGAAAACCTTTAACTTACTCAGTTGTAGACATTTAATTAATACACTACGTTAATAAATTAATTTAAACTTAATAACCAACGGACACAAACGATGAAATAAAAAGAGCCATTTAGTTACCAGGTTGCTGTCAATCTATCAGATAGATGAGAACATAGTTTTATAATTTAATAAACTGAGTATATTTGAAAAGGGATTACATGAAAAAGAGTGTTTAGAAAAGGAAAATGCATGGCTTTAGCTTTTAATTATTGTATCAATATGGAATGTGAACAAAAGTTAATTTATTTTGTGAAATAATGACAGTCAAAGAAAAGTGAGGTTGGGTGACGAATTTATTGAAAAGGGGGAGGATGATAGCGAAGCTGATGCAAGGCAGCGAGATTGTAGGGAGGAACCAAGCCTCCGCCATTCTTACATTTCTAATATTTTGTACTTGTGTTAAGGGATTTTAGAAGGTTTATGCTATTATAACGGAAGAACTGAAGTTAATTATGAAGACAGAACAGATATTTTATACANTATTAATATACTTTTTAGGAGTTATAGCAATAATAAGCTATTGGCGAGGGAGGTCGTAATCAATTAAAAGATATAACTAACCTGAATAATACCATCACCGTAGGCTGAGTGGTGAGTCGGAAAGCGACGAGTGGCACGCCAAGCTGCATCTTGATGACTTCATATCGGCGTGGGTCCACAGACAGACAGGCTGACAAAGTTCCCGGTGGAACCGGCGTTTTCCACACCGACCTCCCCTCCTGATGGCCGAGACCTATTTAAGGTTATACCAGGAGCAATACTTTCTATCTTGCGTTAACTCCCGCAAACAAGATCTTACTCGGCACTTTTCCATTCTCTTGGTACCACCGGGAAACTTTGTGTTTTTGCGACCGCCATGCTTGTCCGAGAATATGCTAAATTTTCCACATTCACACTCTGCCACGTCAGCGCGTATCCTTCTCTCACGGAAAAATTTTGCATGGCGGCAAATCCCTTTATCACAATCTCGGCACAATGCGTCCGGGTGTGCTCAGGACTCAGATTTGGGGGACAACCGGTTCACCAGAATTGTCCCCCGCCTCCTCGCCCACCTTGCGTAGAGAGCAGTACGTTCCACACTGCAGACTATCGTTTCGATCATTCAAGACTGCCGAGAAAGGCACAACCAGCAACACCCGTTTTAAAGGATGCGGCCGGAGGCACCCCCTCGACAAGTCTGCCAAACACACCATTATCTTACCATTACCATTCCTGGGAGTAAAACTCCCGCCATCTTACCATTGCCATCATTCGTATTCCTGTGCCATCTCCGGGTCGTTGTCAGGAAGCCTGTAACAAAACAAGTTTGTACAGGCAGGTCATATCCAGGTTAAGTCACATCCGGTAATTTTGGATGTCGTCCGAGTTGGACGACTAGTACCTGACCAAACTATACCCTGTGAAGGGTTTCGTGTAATCAAAAGTACGCCTCCCGTATGTGCGGACGGCATCCTTGAAGATCCTGGTAGGTTCGAAAGGCTCTCCCCGTCTCCAATAGCATTCTTTCCAGAAGCTATGGAGCGCTTCCGTGTCAGTGGGAAGGCCGACCTGGGCGACGGTCAGCCTATCCACACATTCCATACGGGGGAACAGTACTTTGTC
Source organism: Clitarchus hookeri (assembly GCA_002778355.1). Lineage (NCBI taxonomy): Eukaryota > Metazoa > Arthropoda > Insecta > Phasmatodea > Phasmatidae > Clitarchus > Clitarchus hookeri. The sequence goes on from NQII01002159.1 coordinate 141,883, forward strand.
CCCACCTGCCAGGGATATTACAAAGAGAGCCACAGCCGCCATCAGGATGGCTGGGTCCTCTAGCCGAGTGAGTTGGGAGCCACGGATCATCTCGCCATAGAGCTCCCAGGGATCCTTGGGGTTAGCTCCAACTGGCCAGGTTTGAACCAATGGGTCCATTGTCGATCTATTGGACGGCCACTCAATAGTGGTGATCTTATCGTCTAGTGAAACAGATTCACTCTGATGGACGAGCATCTTCAAAAGGGTAACTTCTCTTTCCATTCTTTGTTCGAATTCATTCACTACTGGAAGTTCCTCCTTTTCCAGACAGAGCTCTTCATGCTTCCTCTCCCTTTTCATGGTGCATATGGTTCGTCTCCTATTATCCCTGATCAACTTGCTAATGTTCTTCGTGAGCATTTCGAATCCCTCTAGGACGTAGAGGACCGGGTTCCAGGAACACGGCCACCCATCACCCGACTGCTCTCTTTTATCCATTTCTGGTTGTTTATCGTCTTCTGGGTCGATTAAATGCAGGATCGACCCAGATATCGTGGGAATTTGTGCCTGCGTCACAATTCGTTGATCTGGTATTATTTCCTCCAAGGAAATCTGATCGTAGTCGGTGATCCTTTCTTCCAGCACTATGGTGGGGAAGAGGTGTTCAGCCATGACTACTTGTGCTATCATCCATAGATCCGGTTGTTTCCATTTGAATCGATCTGCTGAGACTGCTGCTCTGCCACCACACATCGAAGTTCTCGTTTCGTTTACCCAAGCTGGTCAGATATCTGATTACAGTGGGCGCTAATTCTTGATCCCTGAGTATTCTCCTTAGATCGATTTCCCCGTGAACACTCTCGAAAGAGGCACGGAGATCCTCAACCTTCGGGCACTCAGAGAGCAGGTGTGCTGAAGCATCATGTACCCCGCACACCACACAATCCGGTGTGTCAACCAGCTCCATCGACGACAACTTTGCCTTGAAGTTCCAGTGGCCCGACAAAAACTGCAGGCTATAGTGGCCTATTTCAAGCCACCAAGCCCGCAGCCTAAACCGGACGTCCAGGAAGATGTCGTATGTAAATCGACCTTTTGCCGATGTATCCCATTTCGCTTGCCAATCGTTAATGGCTGATTATTTCAGCATTTTGGCTTCCTCGGGGATGAGGGAACCACACCATTTCCTGTTGCTAATTTTACCTCTTTGCTTCAGCAAGAGGTCGAGTGGAAGCTCTCCGGCAATGACATGCAAGGCGTCGTTGGAAGTCGTTCGATAGGCCCTGGTAACAGCCAGAAGTGGTGCTCTCTGAGCACTGATAACCTTGTGCCTCACGTGAACCTTCCCAACCTCAGCAAACCATACACCAGAGGCTATGGCCAGGAAGACACCCTAGTACATTATCTTCAGCGAGCGGTAGCAGAGCCCCCAGTTCGGAGGTGCCACTGCCCTCAACTTATGAAACAAAACTACAGCTTTGTTCATCGCATAACTTACGTGACCCACGAACGAGAGACGGGCCANGCCCTCAACTTATGAAACAAAACTACAGCTTTGTTCATCGCATAACTTACGTGACCCACGAACGAGAGACGGGCCAGAAGTATAACCCCTAGGTACTTTATATCCTGAACCCGACGAACTACCCGGCCATTGAATCGTATGACAGGATTCCTCCTAAGGTTTCCCTTAAGAAGAATTGCCTGCATCTTCTCTGAAGAAAACTTTAACTTGAAGTCGTCGGCCCATGTCTGGATCATCTCCAAAGCCGAGGCAATCTTCTCCTCCATCTCACGTCTAGTCCAGGCGGGTATCAACAACAGTCCGTCAAATTGCATAACCGTAAATCACGCAGCCATCAGGTAAATTCAGCCTAAGCAGTCCTTCAAAGATAATGTTCCAAAGTATAGGTCCCAGCACAGAGCCCTTAGGACAACACTTTGTTAGCTGCTTCCGTTCAGCCTCTTCCCCTACCTGAACTTCACATGTCCTATCACGAAGAAAAGACCTGATCAGTCCATATAGGTTTCACGGACATTCGAGGAGCCGCAGATGCCACAGGACTTGTAGCCACCAGGCGTTGTCGAATGCCCCCGAGATATCCATAGAAATAGTGAGAACGTATTCCTAGGTACTCTCACTTACCTGGTTCACCATATCAAATATGGCCTTCTCAGTGCTTTTCCCCTGCATAAAACCATACTGCCTTGCATGTATACCTTGAATAACGTCAAGGTACTGCATTAGTCGTGCATTGACTAGGCGTTCCAGAGTTTTCCTCATCACACTCAAAAGCGTGATGGGTCTGTATGATTTCGCGAAGGAGGGATTCTTTCCCACAACCTTTAAATATCACTTTCAACAGGCCTTTCTGCCAGGCAATGGGAAAGCTGCCGGTTCTTAGGCAATAGTTATACAAGGAAAGCATCTCGATTCTTACTCTGGGATATGCTCGGAGGAGCAATTCACCAGTTAAACAATCCAGTCCCGGTGATTTCTTTAGCTATGTCCTGCGGACAGTGCGGTTTAGTTCATCTAACGTGAACTCAGCCGTGTCATCAGCTGTGCTGGGCTTCTCTGCCATTGCCCTCAGGTGTTCATGGTACTCTGTCTCCCCTTCGAAGTCATCATCTGGAAGGAGTACCTCCAGGAGATGATTCGCGTTATCTCTGGCAGACTACATGATTTGTCCATTATGTACAAGGGCAGGAAGCTCCTCGTTTTTCTTGGTCTTGTTGAACACCAACAGGTATACAAGGCCCCAGGGGTTTTCATTGCCTTTTTCCATTACGAGTTCTCTCCAGGCAATATGTCTCTTCTTGTTAAGAGTACGCCTATACACGCCCCTCAAGACATTATACTGCATGATGAATACTGCCCTTCGCTAAGGGTCGTAGGTGCGCTTGAACTTTTTGCGNCGCCCCTCAAGACATTATACTGCATGATGAATACTGCCCTTCGCTAAGGGTCGTAGGTGCGCTTGAACTTTTTGCGAGATCTCTTCACCCTACGTCTGATTTGATCAAGCTCATCATACCACCATGGATGGTGAGGCTTCTTACGGGAGACCCTGGGAATGGCTTCCCGGCAGGCCCCCATAATCGCGTCAGTCAATCCTACCGNTGGTGAGGCTTCTTACGGGAGACCCTGGGAATGGCTTCCCGGCAGGCCCCCATAATCGCGTCAGTCAATCCTACCACCATCTCGTCAGCAGTTTGGTCTTTTCTGCTGCGGTATACTTGTAGATTCTTCTGGCGTACTCTGTCAAAGAGAGGCAAGTTGGCTCTTGCGGTGATATATCTTGGCCTCATATTTTCAACCCCTGTTGCTCTGCCCAACCAGAAGGTGAACATTATCACCTTGTGATCGGATTAAAGTTCGTCTAAAACCATCCAGTCCCCAATACGCTCTGCGGCCCGCGCCGTCACTACTATTCCATCAAGATAGCTTTCGCTATCGTGGGCGGACGACCAGAAGGTCGGCTGGTGTCCCGAGGTGTTAATAACTTGCAGATTGTTATCTACGAGGAGCCTGTTTACCTCCTCCCTGTGTGCGTCTGTCACCGGAGAGTTCCACATCTCTGATTTGGCGTTCAAGTCCACGCCAATGATCATCAGGTTTTCTGTCACCTCCTGAAGGATGTTACTCCACCAGGAAAGGTGCTTGTCCAATGGATCCTGGGGCTGAAAGTATGATGAGATTATCACCACACTCACACCACCTATTTCCACCTTTATACATGGATGATGCATGTTGGACATTGTGGTCATTGGCATGTAGCTTATCTCCGGGTTTCTTATCCAAATCCCTGCCATTGGGTTTTCCCCAAAGGTGACAGTACGACCGCGGAGGGTCGGCACATTTCCGTGATGCAGGTAGGGCTCCTGCATCAATACCATGTCCAGATTTCGTTTCATTCCGACCTTAAACAGTTCCATGGTTGGAACTGCTGCCATCTGCAAGTTAATCTGCCCGATGCGTAGTGGCGCGAGCACACTAGACATACTGAGTCCTGTCAAGTTCTATGGCCAGTTGCCTCTGATGTATTGGGAAGTCATTCGATCCCACTCTGTGGATCACATCTTTGTGTTTCTCTCGAACGCAGCTCGAGCATTTGATCTCCTGCTTTTTCTTTGTACATTCAGTGTACTTGTGCCCAATCTCCGCACATAATGAGCACACCAGGGCTGATTTGCACCTCTCCTTAATGTGCAGATATCCCTGGCACTTAAAGCATCTCACAGGCACAAAGTAGTCATTGACTCGGCACCTCTGGAAGCCTAGGTACACCTGTTCACGCTCAATGAGCATTTCCTCAAAGCCAGCGGGGTTTCGAGGACAAGATTTACCTTGTCCTTGACACTTCTGGGACCTGTTCGGAATCTGATTGAGGCGTTCTTGCCAAAATCTACCCTTGAGATCTCCTGCTCTTGGAATTTCTGTTCTCAGATCGTGCCAAGGACTTCCTGGTTGTCATATTCCCTCGGAACATCGTAAACGATGATCTTTGGGCCCCGACGTTTAGGGTCTTCGACTCTTAACCCAAGCTCTTCCATTTTCTGCGCATTGCGCATATTAATCAATGTCCCTTCATCCTCGGCTTCTATGAGGAGGCCGCCCTTCCCCACTGTTCGCACATTCCTTACGTGCAGCTGTTCCTGCACAGGATCCAAAAACTTAAGCTTCTGCTTTACCTCTTGTGGTTTGCCTTCTCCCTCCTTGGGATACAACAGGGCAGTTTTCCTGGCAGTCAGGCACCTACCCTGAACAACTTGCGATTCCCCAGGTTGATGCTCCTTATGCTTTCTCTTGTCCTCCCTCTGCTCCCTGATAATATCAGCAAAGCTGAGGGGTGCCTTATCACGTGTCTGAGCAGGTGATCCCTTTACTGGGGGTCTGCTCATAGGAGTCCTTTCAAGGTAGGTCACTCTGTCCGTCAGGTTCCTGTTCTGTTCCTGCAGTGTTGTGTTCCGCAGCAACTGCAAATCCAACAAAGCTTTAATCAGTAGTATCTTCGGGAGGAGGAAGTTGGCCGCCTCCTTATTGACCTTTTTCCTGTCATCGGTGACAAACGAGGTGATNTCTTCGGGAGGAGGAAGTTGGCCGCCTCCTTATTGACCTTTTTCCTGTCATCGGTGACAAACGAGGTGATGTCTTTCATCATCCTCGCTGTCTCCGACTGAATCCCTTCATAATCCTTTTCTATAGCCGTGTCCCTGTCTGGTAGTGGTTCCCTTGCCAGTGTTGGCTTAGCTGGTTCATCAGTTACGGGCTCTAGAGCTTCGGTGTCACCCACACCTGGCTCCTTCACAGCCTGTAAAGCTTCAATCACAGACATCACCATTACTTGCGAGTCTTGTCCCCATATGTAGGGAAGCAGTTTCCTCAGCCATGCCTGCTACTCCGAGGAGGGGGGCAGGACCTGGTCCCATACGGTTAAGTCGTCGAGAACTCTTTTGAGGTAGTACACGGCCCTCTCCTTATCTAAAGAGAGGCCCTGTGTACAGGTCTTAACAAACTGCTTTCGCTCAATAAGACTCCCCATGTACAGCCGTCCAGGCTGCTTTTGGTACACTGAGTACCAAGCCATTTCGAGAGAGGCTTAAGCCTTGTGGCTGGGGCAAGTGGTCGTAAACCACCGCTCCACCCCGGTACTGTTTTCTACTATTCAGCATCTGCCCTCTTAGCCCTTCGAGGAGTACTTATTGAAACCAATCAGCCGTAGCCGGGTTGACTGATTGCCTCTCTTCGTTGCCACCACCTGCCAAGTTATGGGGGGAGGGGGGCAGTGCTCAGTACCTTTTCTACAGACATGCTGACAGACCGCGCGTGCAAAGTGTTGCCGTATTATATAGCTTCTGGAGGCGTTATTGTGCCAAATACCGTACCACCTGGAGGGGAGCTCCACTGGCGCTTCGCTGATGTGGTTTATAAACTTTTATTGCTGTAATGTGTTTGGGATTCTTCGCCTGGCCTGGATAGCAACGCGCCGATGCTGTTCGCTAGGCTTGACCTCCTTTACTGAATCATAACAACAGGAACCACGAGATGAACAGCTTCCCTATAGTAAGCGCTCGAACTTACGGTGCTACGACTACAGTCCATATGAACCTCAAACATAGCTGCGGCAGTTCTAGCTATCCTCAGTGAATTATTACGCATGCGGCGACCGGACAGGACTTCTTCTACCTCAGCTTACCACGCATATTCGTCTGTTACAGACGTTCTGCAATTCAGGAGGTTAACTAGACTTATTACTAATTAANCTCAGCTTACCACGCATATTCGTCTGTTACAGACGTTCTGCAATTCAGGAGGTTAACTAGACTTATTACTAATTACAATCTAATTAAATCACTTGCGGTTCAGCTCACGCGAGCTGGCTACCTAGCATCGTGTACCAAGATCGCTTACTTCCCTTCCAAAAAACTTCTCCAAAACAGCCAATCAAGAGATGGCCAATCCAAACTCAATCATTATGCCACTCAAAAGCTGTAGTAATGGTCCAATAGTAAAGAATAATATTTGGCTTTCTATATAAAACATAAATAATGCAAGAATGGAAATTTATATAAATATGTGGACAAAATATAACACTGTTCAAAAAAAGAAAAATGTATAGTATCTGCTTTGACAAATAATGTCTTTAATGAAATAGATACTAATTGTAATTAAAAATAACTTACATAAATAATGTTGTAACTGATAAAAATTTAAAAAATCACATTATTTTAAATATTCCATTTAAGCACGAAATGTGACGTTACAGAGTAGAACTGTGAATGGCATAAGTTTTTTTTTAACGAAAAATGTGATATCCCTAAAAATACATTTCAAAATCTTTTAACAATAATACTGTTGGATGACTCTACTTCATCTTCTAGGCAAATCAATGAGAATCCAAGCAATATGTATATTCACAGATTTTGTAAACTTCTTTGCTGGGTATTTTATTTATGTAGTGGTTTATGCATTTATGTTAATTTTTTTCATGGCGTCTAGCGGCAATTTAATGACGCCAGGTGAGTCGGCTTCCCTTTGTTTTACGCTATGCGTGGGATAAATGCTTTTACCTTAAAAATACGATGAAAATACATTTGGTTTTTATATTCAAAGCTAGGTAGATAATTAATGTGATACTTTTGCACATTAGCAGTTATCATTAATACCGCTGTGGACTAGTAAACTTGTAGAAGCGTCCCAATGAACTAAGTCAGAAGTTGGCTTTTGTTTGAGTGTATGATTCGTGCGAAGTATTTGTAAATTAGCCAGATGTACCATAAGAATAGACGCCTTGTGTTTGTTACCGCAGAGCCAGAGAGTTAGGCCCTTTTTACAAGCAGGGGCACGCCTGTTAACCATAGGGAAGCGCGAGCCCTTGAGTGACGACAGCAGAAGAGCTTGATTAGGGGAAGCGAAGACAGCGAAGGGAGAAAGAGTTGTCGGGAAGGGGAGTCCCNAAAAAGAAAAATTTATAGTATCTGCTTTGACAAATAATGTCTTTAATGAAATAGATACTAATTGTAATTAAAAATGACTTACATAAATAATGTTGTAACTGATAAAATTTTTAAAAATTCCCTTAATTTTAAATATTCCATTTAAGCACGAAATGTGACGTTACAGAGTATAACTGTGAATGGCATAAATTTTTTTTTAACGAAAAATGTGATATCCACAAAAATACATTTCAAAATCTTTTAACAATAATACTGTTGGATGACTCTACTTCATCTTCTAGGCAAATCAATGAGAATCCAAGCCATATGTATATTCACAGATTTTGGAAACTTCTTTGCTGGCTATTTTATTTATGTAGTGGTTTATGCATTTATGTTAATTTTTTTCGTGGCGTCTAGCGGCAATTTAATGACGCCAGGTGAGTCGGCTTCCCTTTGTTTTACGCTATGCGTGGGATAAATGCTTTTACCTTAAAAATACGATGAAAATACATTTGGTTTTTATATTCAAAGCTAGGTAGATAATTAATGTGATACTTTTGCACATTAGCAGTTATCATTAATACCGCTGTGGACTAGTAAACTTGTAGAAGCGTCCCAATGAACTAAGCAAGAAGTTGACTTTTGTTTGAGTGTATGATTCGTGCGAAGTATTTGTAAATTAGCCAGATGTACCATAAGAATAGACGCCTTGTGTTTGTTACCACAGAGCCAGAGAGTTAGGCCCTTTTTACAAGCAGGGGCACGCCTGTTAACCATAGAGAAGCGCGAGCCCTTGAATGACGACAGCAGAAGAGCTTGATTAGGGGAAGCGAAGACAGCGAAGGGAGAAAGAGTTGTTGGGAAGGGGAGTCACAGCTGTCATGTGTCCCACCGCGCTAGCAAAACACGTCGAGAAAACCCATGCAGGAGGTGCGTGGCCTAGACAGGCTACAGCGCAGACAAGGCAAGCTATACAGAGATGCAACCAAATACAGAAAACCGAGATTTCGGTATGGCAAGTGTCATCGCCGAAAATACAAGAGGGGATTGACGTGTGACACATATATTAAGTAGAGTGGCGCTGTCACTAATCCGGCCCACCCCGCCAGCTTAAACCAGTGTAGGGACTTCGGACGACACGTGTCGCCCATTTATGCATTCCGAGGTCAAGCCGAGATGTAGGTGCATGAGAAGGCTATTACACGGGGTCGCTGCGACGCAGGCCTCCTCCCACCCTCCTCCTACCCCCTAGCAAGCCCCGTGAAATTTGTAAACGCCGAGAAATGACGAGATAGTCAGGCGTATTCTACCTGAAGTTGAAAAAACGCCAGAAAAAACAGTTGACAAGCTGAAAGTGGTGCCACGAGAACTCCTTCCTCCCCCGTCCCCGTTAGGTTACCATGGGGCAACATGTACACATGCTGCGGAACAATAAGCTGACAGGGTAACTTTCAGGATGCAGGCCACCATATTTCCCTCCCTCCAAACCTTCACGAACCATGGCGTGTGTAAGAAGTGTTCATTATACTGTGCCTTCCTCCCACCCCTTTCCACAACAAGGAAGACACGTGTAGGACCTTAGGGAGAGGGTCGAGAAAGGATATAAGCGAATTTACGAGAGAAGGGGGGTCAGTTCGTCAGTACAGCACAGAGAGACCAGTTAGTCAGTCGTTATATCCACACAGAGAGGAATCAGTTAGTCAGTTTGTTATCACCGCAGAGAGAGTTCAGCCGTGCAGAGAGAGTATGTGGGTGCAACAGTTACCGAGGCTGGGGAGATCGGACCGCCGGCCCTGTCAGTTCGCAAAGACAGTCGAAACAACGAGCAGCAGGTGGCGTGGAGTTCGGTGCCGCCACCCCAGTATGCGCAGGTAGTCAGTCACGAGATTGAGGGGTCAGGCATATCGGGACGCGAGGCGCAGGGCCGACTCAGATACTGTTACCAGAGTTACGTCGGATGAGTAGTATGACCACGCTTGGACACGAGTCAATCAGTTACCAGACAGTCAGTTACAACGCACCAAGGAGGCGGAGTCGAGTGGTGAGCTTCAATGAGAAGCGCCTTGTCGAGCTAGTGGGATAGTCCAGTGCAACCCCACACCGAGGACCGAGGTGGGGGGCTCGTCCAGGGTCACCTTGCCGGGACGTGGTAGGGAAGTAAGCAGTCAGTTACTTCCTTATACCGAGAACGGGAGCGAGTGATGAGCTTCAACGAGAACCACCACGTTGAGAGGAAGCCAGCTGCGTGCAACAAGCCAACCACAGAGGGCATTTAACAGGGCCATCTAGCTTACTAGACCTCACCAACTGCGGGAACGTATCGGGGCCATCCAACTCACCAAATCTCAACTGCCGGAACAACTAACACGCAACATGTGCTAATAAGTAACCACGTTGTCACTCAGGGAACTGTCCTGACACCTAATGCCCCCTCAGCGTCGGAAACTTAGCCAGAATAGTGTAACCAGCCCTTCAGGGCTGAACTCCCAGTGCGTTAAAGTATGAGTAAATTCTTGGCTCAATTTGCCGGGAAAGTATGTATGAAGTTCCGCAACAGTGCCGGGAATGTGTGAATGAATTCCCGTTAAATAAACCTGTTCAAAACCAAGACATTACGAAGTATTGTTTTATATACCCACAACCTCCAAGGCACCTATAGTCATTGCCACTGAACATTAACCATAGACCCTACGAACCATTCTGTACACCCCAGATGGGGAGTAGCGTCATATTTATACGCATAATTATTTAATACGCACCTTTCATCTTTGATTCTTCGGCAACTTCGTTCCAAATACGCAGTTGAACATCTCTATAATGGTAATGTTCACTTCTCTAGTTCCACAAACACTCTCTTTCTTGAGTAAGAAGAATTAATTTTTCCGTGTCCATGATTTTACTAAAAAAAAAACTTCACCACTTCATCAAAATACTGAACAAGTAGTGCGACGATCGCACAAATATCATAGCCTTCTGGGATCGAGTCGCAGGTCGGATCTAAACGCACGTAGTCGCACGACCATGTCGGTTCCAGTGTGAGAGCGCTGCTTACATTCCCACAGTCGGGAAGGTTCGTGCGTAGTCGGTTCCAGTGTGAGCCCAGCCCAATTGTTATATATAACTCCGGACNATGGGGAGTAGCGTCATATTTATACGCATAATTATTTAATACGCACCTTTCATCTTTGATTCTTCGGCAACTTCGTTCCAAATACGCATTTGAACATCTCTATAATGGTAATGTTCACTTCTCTAGTTCCACAAACACTCTCTTTCTTGAGTAAGAAGAATAAATTTTTCCGTGTCCATGATTTTACTAAAAAAAAAACTTCACCACTTCATCAAAATACTGAACAAGTAGTGCGACGATCGCACAAATATCATAGCCTTCTGGGATCGAGTCGCAGGTCTGATCTAAACGCACGTAGTCGCACGACCATGTCGGTTCCAGTGTGAGAGCGCTGCTTACATTCCCACAGTCGGGAAGGTTCGTGCGTAGTCGGTTCCAGTGTGAGACCAGCCCAATTGTTATATATAACTCCGGACTCTGGAACCTATGTATCGGTTTGGCATATCCTATGCCTATAAACTAATATGGCCGCCACTGCTCTGCCCTCGAGATGCGCGCCTCCTAAATACTTCCGATGGATATAAAATTGCCTTTATGCGGGTTGTATCTGTAAGTGGGATGCTCGGTGGTTTTTTTTNAATTGTTATATATAACTCCGGACCCTGGAACCTGTGTATCGGTTTGGCATATCCTATGCCTATAAACTAATATGGCCACCACTGCTCTGCCCTCGAGATGCGCGCCTCCTAAATACTTCCGATGGATATAAAATTGCCTTTATGCGGGTTGTATCTGTAAGTGGGATGCTCGGTGGTTTTTTTTTTGTGAGAAAAAAGGGAAATTAAAATGAAAAAGGGAAATTTTGAGTGAACATGGTGGATTTTGAGGTAAAAAAGGCACATTTTGAGGAAGGAAATGGCCGCCGGAGGAACGGAATGACAGAGCACGAACAGCTCCGAACTCAGGCTCCAGGTTCCATGGAACCAAAGTAGGCCAAATCATTCTACTGTCAAAATTATTTTTATACTAAGCAAATATTGTCATGCCGATTGAAGAGAAAATATTGTCCTATATACATTTAAATTATTTGGACAACGGACAATACCATACAAAACCAAACAAAACCAAAGTGTAGGGTATAACAAGGTATATAAAAATGTCACTANGGGGTGTAACAATGTATATAAAAATGTCACTAAACATTTTAAAATTCAAATTTTAAATAGATATAATGATATTAAAACAATACACTTTTATGTATCACAATATTTTGTACTCTTCATTTCTAGTAGTCCTTGAAGTTTCTATATTATTTGGGGCTTCACTTACCTATCTATCAATTGCATTGCAATTATGTATACATATTCCACATGTTCTCATAGGTGGCTTTCTCGTTGAAAACATATTTTTATTTCATTTCCTTCGCAATGTACGGGAGCCAGATTTCGTTGCAGATATGACAGTTGTAGCCAATTAAGCCAATATATAGGTCGAGCCACTAAAGATTAATTGTTATACACTGTACCCCTAAATGACATCAAGATATCTTACAAGTGTTTTCAACATTATTTTAAAACAATGATCATGTATAGCTGCATAATGATGTTCATGGATAATTTAAGGAATGATTATTAAAGCACTTATTGTTTCTATATTGAATTCAGGACAAGAACAAATTAAAAGACATTGAACTTACATGTTAGTGGCTGTGCTAAAAAGTAAAATAAAGACTACTTTTTCTGAGAGGGAACAAACACGAAGGACACCTATACAGAGCATTATTTCTGTAGTTTTGTGGAATCTGCAAATTTTAAGTTTTAAGTGTCGTATAAGTAACGTATACAAAGTAGAAAAAATATTATAAATGCTGTTTGTTCATATTTACAAAAAGGTAATGAATATTGTAACCTAGTCTTTTACTACCTCTGGTGAAATTACATTTACGTTCAAAATCGTTAACATTAATAATTTAACAAATTATACACGGAATAAATAAAAGTTTAAAATCATGGTTCTCCTTTATTTTATAGTTATACTGTTTGTACAGTTCAGATAATTCAAATGCTGAACGCATGAAACCTAAAGAATATTAATACAACACTACAATTAAAGTTAAAAATAACTGTTTGCACATACAATTTTTCTGCAGATAAGTAGTTATAGTTTTGATTTTGAAGTATAATTATTCAGAGTTATTGATATATCAAAACCACTACTATGCCTGTGTACTGAAGTTAGAAACGACCTATAAAATTCATGTTAAATATATTTTTCCATTACAGTTTAAAACCAAAATTTAAGTACCACTTCTCAAAGATTTTTCAAATGCTGTGACTCGTGTTTGTAATAAAAAGTATAAATAGAAAATAAAATATTCTCGAAAATTTAATGGCTGCATTTGACAAGAAAAAACGAAAAGTTTAATTTAATGGCAAATGTGGTATTCAAGGGACTATAGGCGCCATTGCATCTCAATAACTCATATGTACACGCTTCAGTCAAATTTGAAGAAAAAATGACCAAGTGCGTGACAAGCATAACAATCTATAACAACNCATATATAATCCGAAAATTGCAATGAAATTGCTTGCAACGACTGCGTGGAAAAATTTGAACACATTTAAATCTGCCAAGTTTAAGGCGTTTTATATGCAAAAGGCCTGGCCTAAGATAAGTGCTTAAACCCCCCCACTGCATCCAAATTCAATGTCACCTAGACAAAGCGTGAGAAAACAGGTTATATTTCCACTACGAATTATGTTATATTACTGCACTAATATTCCATATAATTCTCCAGAGTTATTTAATAAATTAATTTTCTTTTTTTTTAATTTCCTCTATTACAATATCTAGCAATGAACTCAACAGTAATATAAATAATCAGTAATGACAATATTTACATGTGTGTGCTTCAGAATTGTAATAATTGGCTTTTTTAAATTTGATACATGATCTCCAAGGTAAATTGTTCTCTGTAGCATGTGAAACACTCAGAAAAGCAGCAAACGGGCAAAAAATGAGAAAAACATTTATAACCCATTTGTAGGCATACAAAAATGTTATTTTATTAACAGATTTAAATACATTTTGTAAGTTTTTGTATATTGTCTCTTTTTGAGTTTGTAGTTAAGCTTGTTTTTAAACATGAGGCGTATAGGTGTCTGGAATGATGAGTGTGAAAAATTGTATTTCAGACAGATATAAACAAGCGCCATACACCCTTAAACCTATTATTATGCATCACAAAAAGTAAGTAGCCCAGACAGTTTTTTTGTCAGACTGCAACAACATTCTGAGGATGAATCATACATAAACAACATCAACATTTGTGGTAGCATTCACATAATGTTCCTCTCGATAACATTAATGACACAAATCTCTGACAATTGTTGTAAACACACAGAGTTTCATTGCAACTTCCAGTCCCCCCCTACAAAGCAGTAAAGATTATTATTTTTTTAGAGACTCAATAAAGGCGGTAATTGTAAAAACCTTGTCATTAAAATAAATATGAGGTAATTGTGATGAATACAGACATTTCAAAAAAACTGGGGGAAAAAATTTCTTGAAAATAGTGTCTATTGATGGTACTAATGATTCTGAATCATTAAATAATGTGCCCGTGTTATTAATAATTATCAATCACATGGGCACATTAATTTATTTGCAATTCGTACTATGAATTTTGATACTGTTGATGGCTACATAGGTCAAGAAACTTGGATAGTAAAAGTCGTAAAAAAACTGAAAGAACAGCACCAAATACAAAAGGCACGAAAAAAACTATGTGCATTCCCAAATAGCCCCAGAATAGTCATTTCACAAAATAATCTGATCCTCTCAGCTTCCCAGATCACAATCGATAGCGATCGCAACGAGCTCATCGATCTATCTGTTTTGTTTTTTATAGTTTTGCCTGCTATTTACGAAGACGATAAAACAAATGAAGCAGATAAATTGGTGTGCCCTCAGTACTCGCCATCGTACGTGCTTCGTGAAGCAGACAGGCGCAGTTTTGCGTGAATCCTCTAAGATTATCTAGATTATTTTGGCGATCTGTACAAAATCCCAACAATTGCAATCGTCCAATAAATATAATACTAACACCTGCTACCATCGTCAACAATTGCATCAAAAAACAGTTAAGTACTCAACTCGCGACAGAAAACGGCACAAATTGACATTGTGCAGACAAAATGGCAAATTCAACCCATATATACGTTGCATTTCATTGGCGCAGTATACGTAAATAACCAGGTGTCACTTCACAAATAAATCTAACACAACTTCATTCTAACCATGTGGCTGATAATATTCTGCTGAACATAACAATACCCTTTCTTTTATTACGAATGGTACTTAGACTAAACAGTTAAGGATCGCTATCCATCGACAATTGAATTCCTGCCATTACGGTGATCTACTAAGTACTCAAATAGAAAATGTGTCACCCCAGGTAGCTTCCCTCCCCCTTCTACCAACTCCGCATATCAGGGCGTTGTATCGGGCTCCACTTTTAGGGCCTCTTGCCAAGCCTTCCTTGATATATTTACAGTCCTATCTCGTCTGAACCTCCTGTCTTGGCACAATTTTTTTTGGACGCTACCCTGTCCCTTCATCACACCTCTTCTCCAGTCGAGCAGGCGAATACTTATTTTGCCAGTTTGTTTATGTTCCTGTCCAATGTCTGCCCATAAGTTAGTGACTTGGAATGCCCGTGGCCTTTCCTAGAAGGCACACTATTTTAGTCACTTCCTGTCAGTGCACCGTCCAGATGTAGTCTGCATTTCAGAATCTTAGTTACGCCCCTCTATATCATGCGCTTTTTCCGGCCATACAACTTGTCACGCGGACCGCTCTAGGCGAAGCGGGGGTGTCGTCCTTCTAGTCCTTTCCGAGTTCCTACAATTTTGTCGCCGTATTCTCCTCTTGGGCAATATTGAAGCCATGGCTGTTAGGGTCTACCGCCGAACTAACTATATAACATTTACCTCAGTGTACCTGCCGGGAACCGGGGGATTTTCGGCGGATGGACTGCGTAAGCTTTTTCACTTAGACGCCCGTGACATAGTTGCGGGTGACTTTAACTGCCGGCATAGGGCGTGGGGCTGCATGTTCTCCAATCAGCGACGTGCGCAGCTCCGCCGCCTGCTTGAATCTCCACACTTCCGTTGCTTTGTGCCTCCCTATTTCACTTTCATGCATCATCCATTCGTTTTCGACCAAGTGTCCTGGACCTCTTCGTGTCTTCCGGCCTGGTGGTGGTCTCAGGCATCTCGGTCCGTCCCGAACTCACCTCAGATCATCAACCTGTGATCCGCTACGCACATGCCGCCACTCCCTTGTTTACCTACACCCTATATTATGAATTTCACCGTGCCAATTGGCAGTGTTTTCGTTCGTACCTTAACACTTTAAGTTAGATTTTTCTTTCCCCGATCCAGATTGTATCAACCATCACGTCTTGTTGTTCACTGATGCCGTCTTAGAGGTGGCACAATATGCAATCCCGCTCCGTCCTGCAACCCTTATGAGTACTCACTTTCCCCCGAGCTCCTACGGCTGGTCCAGCAGCGTAATGCTGCTCACCGGTAGATGTAACAGGAGCACGAGGTATTTCTTACTTTACGCGCCCTCTGTCGGTCCGCGACATCCGACTGGGTCGGGGCTGACAAAGCCCGCAGAATATCTTCGCTCCGTCTAGCTTCCGGTTCTGTTTGGCGGTTTATGCGTCAGCTATCTTCCTCGCCTCATTTCATTCCGCCTCTGGAGCACGGGGCTCTGCATCCCACGGAGTCTCCGAGGGTCAAGGCGGAACTCCTCGCAGACCTTTTCGTTTCTATTTTCATTCCCGTTTTTCCGCCCGGGACCCCTTCTTTGCTTCCCACTCATTATAACCCACCACAGCCACCCCAATACTAGCGATATTCGCCTCGCCACTCCTGGCGAGTTTCTCCATTACACCTCTCATCTTCGTTTATTCTCCACCCCAGATCCTGACCGTGTTCATCCGTGGCTGGTTTTTTCACTTCCCCGTACGGCGATAGTATATCTAACCAGATTAATTAATGCCATCCTTTTGAATGGATACTTCCCAACCACCTGGCGAGCTGCAATCCTTGTCCATCCTTCTAAAGCCGCCTGCTCCCGCTCACTTACCATCTAGTTATCGCCCAATCAGCCTTATTTCGGTCTTCTCTAAAGTGGCCGAATGGATTCTTCTTTCCCGCTTAGAAAGTCATCTCACCCCGTTCGCCGCGGGCTCTCCGCACATCATGCGGTGGTTTGCGTCGTTGACCAAATCACTTCCGGATTTACTTCATTTCGTTAGACCGGTTTCGTCCTGTTAGACCTCTCGGAGGCCTTTGATACCGTGAACCATCATGCCCTCCTGCTTAGGTTGACGTATCTAGGCTTTCCCCTTGCCCTCATTCACATTCTTTATAATTTTCTAACAAAATGTACATCTCGTGTTCGCGAGCCATCGTTATTATCGCAGTCCCGCCTTATCCCAGCCGGAGTCCCACAAGTGGCCATTCTTTCTCCATTATTATTTTCCTTATTTACTTCTGATATTCCCATTCCGCCTTCCTGTGCATTAACTTTGTATGCGGATGACACAGCCGTCACATTTTCATCTCGTTTCATCTCCAATATTTCACCTTACCTATGACGTGCCGTTACAATTCTAATTGATATCTTCACAAAGTGGGGTATTAAAGCCAATGCCGCTAAGACCCGGGTTGTGCTTTTCACTAGATGTTTCCCTGCCACTTCCCCTATCGCTCTTAGTTGTCGAGGTTCGATAGTTCCTTGGGTGCCCTCAGCGAAGTATTTGGAGGACGGTGGGCTGCGCTGGGGCATACATTTTGCAGAAATAGTGGTGACTGAGCACAGTTCCTTATTTGTTCTTGCTCCTCTGTTGAAGCCGGCCAGTCCGTTAGATTTTCCCACTAAATTAGTTCTTTTTCATGCTTATATCTTAAGTATTCTGCTTTATTGTGTTCCCGTCTGGGCCCACGCCTCTCCTACGGCCTTTCGTCCACTTACTACTTTTTACCGCCTAGCAGTTTGCCTTCTCCTCGGCTGTCGCCGCTGGACCTCGATTCCCGCCTTGCTGGAGCGTTCCTGTCAGCGGCCGCTGGTAAGTCTAGTTCAGCGGCGCGCAGACCGCTTCTTCGCATCCCTGTCTAATGACCCTTATTTACTGGTTTCCACTATTTCTAGTTATGATCCAAATCTGCCATATCCGCATCGTCGTCTCAGGGATTACGCCCTGGAACAACCCCCCTTAATATGCTTTCACTAATTTTGCTTTAATTTAATTAAATTTCCTTTGATTTAGCTTCACCGGCTCTAGTCACATACGTCACACCGTCAGACTTCATCCGGGGTAATGAGTGTATCAGTGTGCCAGACCTGGAAGTCCCCCCCCCTTCCTCCATCAACCTAGTGAACTGGCTACTGGACTCCTTAGGTCCATGCGCCGCCAGATTTGTACGTATTCCTGTCAGAGTTTGGGTTCCCCCATGAGGACTTAGTCTGCATCAGTTTAAATTCTTTCCCCTCGTCTAAGGTCTAGCTTTCCTATTAAGTTTAGTCTACCACAAACTAGCATCTCTGGCCGCTCTTCTCTACTGGAGACACGGCTAGGAGAGGCCAGCCGTTTGCACCATCCTTATATCTGACACAGGATAAAGTAGTATCACCTTGTCCCGGCTCTCGTGGGAGCCCGGACCTGGTGTTGCAGTTCTAGACATCCGCTTCTAACAGAAATGTAACTTATTCTCGCTGGAAAGGACCGAGTACCAGGAGACGTCGGANCACGGCGTCGATACAGCTAAAACAACCTTTCATTGACATGATGGTGTGAACGGAGAGAGCGCGGGGCGGCCTCCTCGCGCCAGGACAGCGGTTTCAGTAATGATTGCGCTCTTCTTTTTATTTCTAACCTACTCTAAACTAAGTGTTATGTAAGTCCGCGGTAGGGACGGGAGTTTATTTCGACTCAAAGCTAAGCCGTATACGCTTACAAGGAAAGAAAATCATGCAAGGATACATGCATCGTGGCAAAGAAGGATTGGGCTGCCATGGCCAGCTTTTGGCCATGAAAACCTCTCTAAGTGAACTTGTAGCTAAACAACTGTACTAAAAAGAGAAAGGTAAAAAACTGGCATCGACACCATAAAGCCCCTTTTGATAGGAATGA
>NQII01002159.1:160778-236471 GCA_002778355.1 Clitarchus hookeri
AACACCCGGCTGAATCAGAATCTCCAGTGGATCCTGAAAACTTATTGTAAAATAGGATTAGTTGTCAGTGAGTGCCAGCAGAGCCAACACACACCGACATTTACTAATCCTTTGCAAGATGGTAATTTGCCTAAAAGGAAAAGAGAGATCAATGAACCTATTACTTAACCTAAGCCCACGAGGACGATTTTTATTTCCGTACCTGGTATAACTAAATGACCAGAGGTGTCCATTCACGACTCTTCGTGTAAATCTAACTGTGTATGTCGTCAAGTCATACAGATACTAAATTATTAGACTGTATGTAATATTTCTGATAAAAAAAGAGCTGCGCAGTTGCTAACACAGTTGGCCTGGCTGTGTGTTACACACAGGACTAAGGGGGCCTGTGCGCTAGAAGCGATTTTGGTCGCTTATGGCGTTGGGTTAAATCTAAACCTTAGTCCCCAGAGGCAGTTATGATAGGTTTTTTAAGTTCCTCGCTAGATTCATAGAAACGTTTAGTCAGCTTGCGAATTACTTGGTCCAGCATTTCTTATTTTAATTCGGCGTGCAAGCATCTAACAGGGTTGTATGTGGGTACATCAGCGGCCAATCGGAGGCATTTATTTTGCACCAACTGCAATGAATATAAATGATTTTGTGCACAGTAGGCCCAAGCGGACGTTGCATAAGTAATAATGGGGCGTATCAATATCTGACATAATCGTTTCCAATTTTCCTGTATCAAACCAGAGCCACGAGATAAAAGAGGATATAAAGTAGCCATGCGCGCATAAGAAAGATTTCTCTTAACTTCCACATGGAGGCACCATGTCAGTCTTCTATCCATAATAAGGCAAATGTATTTCACCTCATATTTAAATTGAATATCCTTCCTAAAGAGAGTGAGATGCAGCAGATTGGGAGGAATATTCCTGCGAGTGAAGGCTACAGCCTTGCATTTTCCCACATTTACTTTTATTCGCCACAGGCAAAAATAATTTTCAAGCTCATGGAGCTGTGCCTGGGTGCGCTGAGGGGCAAGTTCAGCTTTGCGAGATCACGTGAAAATTACAGTATCGTCTGTATAAATTCCTAAATTAATATGCCAGTTAGTGGGGTGCGGAATATCGTGGGTATGGACATTATATACGAGTAATACAGACCTAATATGCTACCCTGGGGGACTCCAGCCCTAATTANGTAATTATTTTCTCTCCTGAGGTCGCTACATCAAATCAGACTTTAAACGAGCACCTTTCTATATTTTAAGCTAATAATTTACTGTAACAATCGGGGAAGTTGTTCTCATACAGTTTATACAGTAACCCTGCATGGAAAACCCTGTCAAATGCCTTTCGACATCTAAGAAGACAGTGACGTTGTAATAACGCCAGTTAAAAGTATTAGTTATGTACTCGGATAATCTTACGAGCTGACGTATGGTAGAATGGGCTTTCCTAAAGCCAAACTGCTCATTAGTAAATATATTAACTTCGCGAATATGATTTTCAAGGCGCCNCTAATTATTTTCTCTCCTGAGGTCTCTACATCAAATCAGACTTTAAACGAGCACCTTTCTAAATTTTAAGCTAATAATTTACTGTAACAATCGGGGAAGTTGTTCTCATACAGTTTATACAGTAACCCTGCATGGAAAACCCTGTCAAATGCCTTTGGACATCTAAGAAGACAGTTACGTTGTAATAACGCCAGTTAAAAGTATTAGTTATGTACTCGGATAATCTTACGAGCTGACGTACGGTAGAATGGGCTTTCCTAAAGCCAAACTGCTCATTAGTAAATATATTAACTTCGCGAATATGATTTTCAAGGCGCCGTAATACAGCGCGCTCGTGAATCTTAGAAAACAAACTGAGCAGACTAATGGGGAGGTAGTTCTGTAATTGTTTCACGTTTTTACCCGATTTGGGTAATACAATTACTACGGCACATTTCCAGGAGGCGGGTAAGTGTGCGAAGTTAAAACTTGCATTAATGCACTTGGCTATAGCCTCAAGTATACTGTCTGGCAGTTACTTGAGAACTATCGCCTGCAGGGAGTCGAACCCGGGTGCTTTACGTGGCTTCATCCTTTAAATAATTATATTTAGCTTGTCGGCATGCGTGGGTTCTGGCTCAGCAGCTGAAGGCTGCTGNAGTAAATATATTAACTTCGCGAATATGATTTTAACGGCGCCGCAATACAGCGCGCTCGTGAATCTTAGAAAGCAAACTGAGCAGACTAATGGGGAGGTAGTTCTGTAGTTGTTTCACGTTTTTACCCGATTTGGGTAATACAATTACTACGGCACATTTCCAGGAGGCGGGTAAGTGTGCGAAGTTAAAACTTGCATTAATGCACTTGGCTATAGCCTCAAGTATACTGTCTGGCAGTTACTTGAGAACTATCGCCTGCAGGGAGTCGAACCCGGGTGCTTTACGTGGCTTCATCCTTTAAATAATTATATTTAGCTTGTCGGCATGCGTGGGTTCTGGCTCAGCAGCTGAAGGCTGCTGTAAACGCACTCGGAGGTTCCTATAAATGTGAGCCACAATTGCTGGATCAGAGGGATCAGCATTGGGCTTGAAAGCTAATTCTCANAGTCGGCATGCGTGGGTTCTGGCTCAGCAGCTGAAGGCTGCTGCAAACGCACTCCGAGGTTCCTATAAATGTGAGCCACAATTGCTGGATCAGAGGGATCAGCATTGGGCTTGAAAGCTAATTCTAAATGAGAGGCCACAGCCTCAGCTTTTAGCTGGGGCGTGTAGGCAGTGTCTGCAGTGCCTTGAAAAGTCAGGATGGGGTCGCGTCTCTTTGTAAACGCCTTTGTCATGTGCCACAGACTATTTATTATCTGAGGGACATAAATTTAATAATTTATTATTTCATACTTAAATTTGCCAGATTATGATTTCAGTATCAATTCGCTCTCTGAGCTCGTTAATCTCGGGTTTAATTAGCTTAGTACGAGCCCGGGAATAGCGCCTGCGCAGTTTATTTTTCAGCTTGATCAATTCCCTGATATGTTCAGGCAGTGCATCTGCGTGAGTCCGCGGGGTTTTTTCCGGGACAAAATTATTAATTCCGGTTNAGAGGCCACAGCCTCAGCTTTTAGCTGGGGCGTGTAGGCAGTGTCTGCAGTGCCTTGAAAAGTCAGGATGGGGTCGCGTCTCTTTGTAAACGCCTTTGTCATGTGCCACAGACTATATTTGAATTATCTCCGTTACGTTGATGACAGCAGAGTCATATTCTTCGGGAGTGCTAACGGGAGCTGGTAGAGTTATGGCCTCGTCCAGGTATTCCTTGAAGCCAGGCTAAATCGCATTCTTATAANCGCAGTTTATTTTTCAGCTTGATCAATTCCCTGATATGTTCAGGCAGTGCATCTGCGTGAGTCCGCGGGGTTTTTTCCGGGACAAAATTATTAATTCCGGTTTGAATTATCTCCGTTACGTTGATGACAGCAGAGTCATATTCTTCGTGAGTGCTAACGGGAGCTGGTAGAGTTATGGCCTCGTCCAGGTATTCCTTGAAGCCAGGCTAAATCGCATTCTTATAATCTTTAACTTTATGAATTGGCATGTTGTCAGTTTCAACATCACTGAACAAGATGCAGACAGGATAGTGGTCCGAAGCCAATTCATGGAGAACTTCTAATTCTAATTCAAAGGTCATATGAAGGCCTTTATTAAGCACGATATTTAATATATCGGGCCTTTGATTAATTGCCGGTTGAATAAAAAAGGTTCGCTGGGCGCATGAACACAATAAATATGTTGCTCCTGGTGTCTAAATAAACAATTCCCATTGGCTGTACGTATCTGCTGTTCTCCCTTGGTGGCGTGCCCCATCATTTGTTTACCAGTTCATTTAACTGATGTATTTTGTCCTGCGGACGCCACTCGCGTTCTCGCGTTTGGCTCATCTGTCATCTGTTCCTGCGGGTCACTGCTACCCAGGGGCGTGATTGGCCGGGAATGAATCCCGGACGTAGTTTTTTTAGGTAATATTTTCGTTTTAACTTGTTTGTACTTATAAGTGTAATTTCAAGCACTTCTTTGTGGGGTTTTGTGTTTTTACAGTACACGCCTGGCGTGCATTGTCATTTGTCATTCGGATATTTCCTATCGGTTTTTTCTTCGGTGCGGCCCACTTATGCGAGGCCCAAAATCGTTGACTGTCAAAAATTTTAAGGAAATTTGCAATGCCAAATTGCCAATTTTCCTNTTAACTTGGTTGTACTTATAAGTGTAATTTCAAGCACTTCTTTGTGGGGTTTTGTGTTTTTACAGTACACGCCTGGCGTGCATTGTCATTTGTCATTCGGATATTTCCTATCGGTTTTTTCTTCGGTGCGGCCCACTTATGCNACACGCCTGGCGTGCATTGTCATTTGTCATTCGGATATTTCCTATCGGTTTTTTCTTCGGTGCGGCCCACTTATGTGAGGCCCAAAATCGTTGACTGTCAAAAATTTTAGGGAAATTTGCAATGCCAAATTGCCAATTTTCCTTTTCTTTGTGCCTTTATATGGTAGGTTTGTTATTAAAGGCATGGGGTATGTTGTTACTGACCTCTCCTTGGCGGCATCTTATGTTTATTGCTATTCAAATGTATATAGCTCTTCCCTTGCTAGGAGGTATCTGTCTCCCGACAGGTTTGGGTGGTGTATTTTACCACCTAATGGATATGTTCGCCAACAACAAGAAATTTGTTTTTAAACTGCTCTTCGAAACGTATATGGTACCACGCAAATACAAACACCCCGATAATTTGGTGACGAGATATTACCATGGACTAAGTTGTAATAATAGGTACCTAAATTACACTCTCCTACCAGATATTTGTAAGGAGTATGTACATGCAAGACATGGAGGAAGTATACATCTCGATTGTAGATCCAAAACGTTTATAAATTAGCATAGTGCCAAGGAATGTGATAAATATGAAGAAGAAATATAATTGTCTGTAATAATTTTTTTTCACAAAATTTATTTCTGATACTGAAAATGCTGAACTCTTTCATAAATGATCGTTAAATAATACAGAGTAAGTGGCACAATAATGGCAGATATTCATAATGTAAATTAAATGCGGATAGACTCCATTGGATTGTTGTTTGGCAGAATTGGCTGGCTCTAGCTCTCTGTCTCTCTCTTCCTTCAGTTTGATTAGAGCTACTTCCTACTACAGATTGTCACGCAAATGCTAAGAAAGATTAATTTGAGCATACGAAGGCTTACTGCTGACTCTAAGAAAAACGGAAAATCTCTCTTAAAACGTTGATAGTACGGCAAGACTTCGGCTACACTAGACGTCGACATGAGAAGAGCTATCGAAGAGCACATCTCATGCAAATATTTGAGAAATGCGAATTTCAGATGTATGAAAAACATGAAAATATATTAAAAATTTTCTAAATGGATTTATTTCATAGACTATTACTTTATGTCTTTCCAGGGAAACCTCCCAGCCATGGCGTAGGCACTAGGCCTAGTGATACCCAGGTATTCGGGTACCCGGATATCTGAGCACTACCCGGTGTATACGGGTAATTCCCTGTTACCGCGTCTTGCAATTTTGTAAAATGTATTGTGCGATCAAAGTGCACGAATACATATTAGTTACCCCAAAATCTCTATTCGACCTGAACAGTTATATTCTAAAGAAAAATAGGCTGAACCAAATGTAATGGTTATTATGGCATATACTGTAAAAGGCACACGAATACGAACATAAATATACTTGTTTATATCATTTTCTACATATCGCACATTTGATCAGGGGAGATTTTCCTTATGGGAAGCAGGCATGTACACATAAATAATTTAAGTAATTAAATATTTCACTCAGATCTTATTTGTTTTGTCGGTTATTAACATGAACGTAACACGAAACTCAAGAAACTTAAAAATATACCCTAAGGCCTGGTTTTAATAAAAATAATGCATAATTGGCGAATAACCTTTTAAGTCAATGGAGGAGTCTGCTGAAATGTTTCGCAGGCGTTTCCTCGAAGATCCCTAAACAAACAAACCAAAATTGTGTTACACAATTGTTTAAACATAAATTACAAAGTAAGGAAATGAATGAGATCTCCAAATAAGGGGTTTAGGAAAGCTCAGTTAGTGTCTAAAAATACAAGTAAAATTAACATTTTCTAGGCACAGAGAACTACATTTAAAAATAGCTATATTTCATGCAGTAGAAAAGGTTCCCACTGAACTGTCAGAAGAAGCTGGATGTCCAAAATATATTTTTATTAAAATGTATCACGGAGTAGGACTTTTCGCGCACTTCCCGCCATTCTAGAGGGTCTACATGTTGTCCAGCTTGAGGTTCGCTGAGGCAGTGTTCAAACTAGGAAGTCCTATCCTTCCTCTCTTCGAATGTAGCAAAAATAAGGTCGAAATCCGAATCCCAATTACCTGATTGGTCACTAAGCTGGTCGTCCATTGTATGTGTGGAAAACTCGGTTTCCATCTGGCGAACATATTGTCGGAACACTACAGCTGCGGTCTCGTCAGCAGGCAAGTCCTTATATCGGGGATCAAGAAATGAAGTAAGCTTATGTTATATCACTTACCCGGGCGTATTTAAGTCCTTTTGAAACAGAGAAGAAAGGGATATGGATATAGAGGTGTTAGAGGTTGCGGGTCATTTAAATTCGGATAGAAGTGGTTGTCAAGAACGCCTCTAATCACTGGACGGACAGCCGACAAATTTACTCAACTTTCACTAGAAAAAACAGTGGTTGCAGATCTCAGAGGCTTCGACAGTGTGATCAGTTCTTCTAGTAGATACCAGTCGCATTCACAGATCTCATGCTTGACAGCGATGGTGGCCTGTGTGTGTACTCAATCTGCGAGGACAGCGCCTGATTCGACTACGTGTGCGTTCAAAATTGTCCCGCATCATAAAGGTTGAAACCCAACATGTAAGACAACTTTTAATAAGTTGGTTATTGTTCAGAACAAGCTAGGTTTTTTTTTCTAAAAGGCAGAAGAAGGAACAATGAAATACTTAAAGTGACTGACAATGTGGCTTACTTTATCACTGCAGCTGTGATAGAAATTTCATTGTCATGAACAACAGCATTAATTTTACTATCTTTTCAATAGTCTTCGAGGACTATCTGTAAGTATGATGCCAAATTATCTAATTATCTTTGGTGGGACGATCTTCAGTAGCCTCTGTGAACAAATGGAAGCTCAGCAAGTTTCAGTCTTCATCAATGCAGTGCGCAGTCATGGACAAGTATGAATATTGCGCTCTCGAAGTCAAAATTATCTGCCCTCAGAGACAAGCAGATGATTTGCTAAGTATGCCTTTCACATTTCCCCTAACCTGATCAAAAGCTAGTTCGAGCCGGGCTCACATTCCCTGCGGATTCGGCACGTAATCAGGAGATAACACTATCTCCATTAATTCAGCAAATACCTCACTGTTTAAAATGGACAGTGGAGGATAGTATTTCGAAATCGTACACGCTAGAGCTTATGAAATAGTTTCCTAACGTGAAGATGTTAACTGCTTTGGTGGTGACAAGCTATCGAAAGACCCTTTTTTGATGATGGTTTGTTTTACTTCCTCGTTGTTGAAGGTCCAGCTGCTTCAGGGTTGTATCTGTCCCGACATGACGAATCGTTCTCCAGACCGAAAGAAAGAGTTAGGTTGTTATTATATTCTTTCCGTTTGGAACTATTGCTAAAACTATGACAAATGCGCCCACCGTATATCACGCATCAGTTATCTTGAGCCACTACCTCCATAGTGCTGTAATGTGGTCAGGTTCGTCATAGCACGCCATGGCAGCGGTAGGTATCAGTTGTCGGAAAATAGATTCCTTTAACGGTTGGTTCTCTCGGAACAATAGCAACGAGTATTCTTCTACTACAGATAAGTTCATCTCTGTCACCAAGTATCGACTTCTCACAGGAACCTGTGCAGTAGGGCGAAGGGTGGAGGATCATCTTGAGTAAAGCGTGGGAACAATACATTTAGTGTTTGTCATACGAAGAGTGCTGACAAAGCTCCAGGTTGCTGTAGTACGGAAAGTTACAGTAGAGGGTAATATTCAGCTACGTAAAACCCTATTTGTATACAATTTAAAATCACAATATTTTAACCAAGTCCTGGAATAGTATTCGCCTTAGTGTTACGCAGTCGAGTTATGAAATAAAGCCAAATAGTGTTTTTACTCTGTGGCTATGATTTCATTCTGCTCCTGTTATCTGGCCTGAGAATATAAAAATTTTATCACTTGTCGATTTCGCTAACTAAGCTATCGCTGGCATGTGGCAAGGTAAGTTATGTTTTTTATCATACGTAATGATGAAAGTGGTTAGTTTCCGTAGACGTTGGGACAGCGATGAACACAGGTTCCTGAAATACTTTTTAGAGCTATTCTGTCGTTGCCTGTGAATTAGTTTTATTGAGCTTGCGATATTGTCCGTGTATGGTACTTCCCTNTGTCGATTTCGCTAACTAAGCTATCGCTGGCATGTGGCAAGATAAGTTATGTTTTTTATCATACGTAATGATGTAAGTGGTTAGTTTCCGTAGACGTTGGGACAGCGATGAACACAGGTTCCTGAAATACTTTTTAGAGCTATTCTGGCGTTGCCTGTGAATTAGTTTTATTGAGCTTGCGATATTGTCCGTGTATGGTACTTCCCTCCTCTGTTTAAAATGTTATATTTCATCTCCAAGAAAACTTTTATCATTCTTTGTTTCTCGTAANGTTGCCTGTGAATTAGTTTTATTGAGCTTGCGATATTGTCCGTATATGGTACTTCCCTCCTCTGTTTAAAATGTTATATTTCATCTCCAAGAAAACTTTTATCATTCTTTGTTTCTCGTAACTACTACTAACGCCGTTATTATATTTCTATCTCCCCGCCATGTATTAAATAATGCTTTTCTCGTGTTGATGAGTTCACATATGCACGTAGTTATTAACACATGCCACAGTAAACAGCCTTCTAAAAGTGTTATTTATATCGCATATAATAAAGTTACTATACTATAATACTTCCAGCTGCAATTTTCTTTTCTCTTCCCCTTCTTCTCCGGTGGCTCAGGATTACGGATGCGCGCAATATTTCAAAAATGAAATGGTATGTTTGAAGCATACTGGTCATCTGTTAGGCTGTTGGAATACAGTTCGTGCTTGAATGACGAATGTTTACATATTGCAGACATATTCCCACTGTAAGACAACTCATCGCCATATTCCACACCTAGCTTGGTTTTGGCATTTTGCAATTTCCTCCCGTTTAACTGGAAATCAACGAAATACTTTAACTGCTGTTATGACGCGATCAGGTAACACAATTGACAATAACACTAATGGAGTTCCTTGCTCTTTGACTGCGAANCCGCCATATACCACGCCTTTGACTGTGTTTCAATACGTCTTCTCCGCGAATTTCCACACTTAGCTTGGTTTTGGCATTTTGCAATTTCCTCCCGTTTAACTGGAAATCAACGAAATACGTTAACTGCTGTTATGACGCGATCAGGTAACACAATTGACAATAACACTAATGGAGTTCCTTGCTCTTTGACTGCGAATGTTATAACATCGTACAGGAAAACCAAATAGCAGAAGGGAGCAGCGACCCGAGAAACAATTCATGACACCACTAAGATGGAAGAGAACGCTGCTGGAATGGGGAAACAACAGACCACGGGAACCTAAAGCATCGCCAGAAATATTTGCAAACACCTTCTCACCGGGTACCCGATGCATCGGGTACGACACGCACTGAGCATAATGGGTACCAGTGTACTTGTGGTTTCTGGTACCCGTACCCAACCCTATTGGTACCAAGGTATTTTCGCTACGGGTACCCGCTGTAACAGATACTCATGTACCCGGGTACTCAACTACCCAAGTCTCGTCATCAGCCCTAGTAGACACTTGACGACCCGTCACTTTTCTCCGAACACTGGAAAAAAAATGACAAGCATTTTTTAAAGTCCGAAATAGATTTAATAATTATTGCATTATCGTATCAAGTCTTGCACTCATGTCCCTATACCATCCCTCACAAATTGAAATTGCTTCATTCCTTATATAACAAATTAGTAGCAGTGGATAGACAGAAAATTAACCACAAAATTCGATAAAACTGATCTGAAGTATGTGTCGGCATCCGAACTTTAGACCCTACATCTCTGATTAACGTATNACCCGAGTCTCGTCATCAGCCCTGGTAGGCACTTGACGACCCGTCTCTTTTCTCCGAACACTGGAAAAAAATTACAAGCATTTTTTAAATTCCGAAAGGGATTTAATAATTTTTGTATTATCGTATCAAGTCTGGCACTCATGTCCTTATACTATTCCTCACCTATTGAAATTGCTTAATTCCTTGTATAACAAATTAATACCAGAGGATAGACAGAAAATTAAGCACAAAATTCGATAAAACTGATCTGAAGTATGTGTCGGCATCCGAACTTTAGACCCTACATCTCTGATTAACGTATNCACAAAATTCGATAAAACTGATCTGAAGTATGTGTCGGCATCCGAACTTTAGACCCTACATCTCTGATTAACGTATTTATTCTCAGTCCACAATTTGTCTTAACAGCCTGCTTTATATGTTTCACACACGATGTATTTGTATTGAATTAATTTCATTATTCTTTAGGAAAAATGTAAATAGGTGGTTTTCAAAAATCAGTAGAAGAATAATTATAAGAGTTCCGTCAAAATGGGACGGGGTAGTAACATGAGTACGCGGTCCATGTCGGAAGCATGATTTATACAAACTCCACTTAACTTGGCCATGACACTCTTGGGATGACTTTGGATTTAAAGACTTGCAATAATAGGGGGTTGGACTGCGCTCGCCGCCCTAAAGTTGCCACTTAAACTGACAAATATAGACACTCCCATATGCAACATTTTTAACAAATGAAACATGCTGAAATTTTTAAAAACACTAAAATCATGGTCTGGGTTGAAAGTACCATGGCGCACTAGATAGGCATTGAAGCATTGAATAGGACTCTGCAGGACATTAGGAGTAACAAAACCTTACTGGGCGGTGTAGCGGTGTTACTTTCAGGAGATTTTCGCCATACTTTACTAGTGGGGCCGAGAGGAACGCGTGACGATAAAATCTAGGCGTGAGTCATGGGATCTTTTTTTTGGTCCTTGGATAATAGGCTAAAACTTACCAAATATATGAGAGTAAATCAAATAGGTGAAGGGCCTGTCCGTCAATTTTCAGACCTCCTGCTGATACTAGGAAACCGTGATTATACAGAAACAGAACGCATAACAGCTATCCCGAAAATGTGTTCACTATTGTGACATAGTTCAAGAGCCGATAGAAAAAATGTATCTAGATGTTGCCGATATATAGAACAAGCCTATCGAATGGTTGAGTGAAAGAACCATTGTGGCCCAAAAGAAGACCAAGCAGTGGTCATCTATGACATGTTGTTGAAATCATTCGAAAAGGAAGACATTTTATAAAATTCAATAGACCCAGTGGTAAATACAGACGATACAGTTCATTTCCCAGTGGAATTTTTGGACTCTCTTAATCCACCGGGCCTCCTGTACCATAGACTTATACTGCTATTAGGCACACCTGTTCTTCTGCTCAGAAATTGGAAGCCACCGAAACTCTGTAACGGTACCAGCGTACAAATCAAAGCTCTACTAAATAATGTAGTCGGGGCCACTATTTTAACTGAATCAGCTCAGAGAAAAGCAGTGCTTGTGCCGCATATTGCATTGATACACAATTACCTCCCTTTTGTATTCAAGAAACTGCAACTTATCTCCAAAGTGTGCTTCGTGATAACGATAAATAAGTGGCAGGGGCACACACTCAAATTCGCTGGAGTTAACTTGAGACCAGGGCCGTTCCTCCCACTGTCAGTTTTACTTGGCGTGCTCGCGTGTAAGCTCACTCCTCAGCCTGGTAGCTTTGGTGACATCCCCTAAAATGGCAAAGAATGTTTTTTACAAAAAAGTATTGTAAAATGCCTTTTTTTAGATGTTGACATGTGATGTGACACATATAAAATTCCAAATTTAACCGTTACATTTGTCTTATTTTTGGATTTGCGTTTCACGACACCTTCTGTTTTAAAGTATGTTATATATTTTATGGTTATACTTATTATTTAAAAAATATTTTTACGAAAACACGAATTTCACGAGGAAAAAGTAGCCTGTAAAACCTAGTATTTATAAAACACATCATCTCTTTTTTATAACGGTAGAATTGCAAGTTTTACAATAAGCGAATGTAGATGAATTTAATAAAATTTTTTGAATTTATGTCAATGTAAAAAACAGTAATTACAAAAGCACAAATATAATTATCTCGCAATGACGCAGTTATACATTTGTGTTGCACCCATTGTTAGAAGCTATGGTTCAGGCACATATTTGCATACATAAATCGGTCGCTATAAAACATTTGCTGCTCGCACTTATATATTTATGTGAAGTAGTCATTATCATGCTAAAATACCTTTATACACTTAAAACAAGAGAAGAACATCTTGCGCATTTCTGCACGTAAGCCTGGCTGTGCTGTCTTAACTTGTCGACACCTCTTCAATAATATTAAGTTTTAATATAAGTTAGGATACCAAGAATGACAACTCAGTTAATTTAATTTGTTCCACTATGATAAGATATGTTTTTCTGAAATACAACTAATTTCAAGTGATTATTTCTAATCTGGTGTAAATAATATGTATTACTAAATGATCACCGATTTTTATTCCTAAAGTAATTGTTACACAATTTTACTAAATCGAAGCTATTCTTCTGATATCGCTTTCGCGTCTGTGAGCCAGTGTGTTTATATGAGTCAGCGAGGTCGCAAGGGATTGATAAAGTTTAACTTAAAATAAATATCTCCCCAGTTCGTGTACCCATTGCAGACACTATCATCTTTAACGGTAAAATGCTTCGCTTATTAGTTCCGTTTTGTGTGTTGTGATCAATTCATAACCAATTCATATTTTGGGTATCCATCTGTACAGCTATAGTACTTTAAGCAATCTGTGTGAACTTCTATATATCTAGTGTTGCTCTAATATATGTAGTGTTAAAGAAACTCTAAATTTGTATTATTTTACCAATTTGGCTCTACATATCCACAGTTACAAGTAGTCAGTTTGAGAAATAGAAACACTGCAAGGTGTTGCCATAAGTAACACTTGTTGAAAAACTGAACTGTTGGGTGTTTCAACGTAGGTTTATCAGAATTCTGTCTCTTTTACATTGCATTGACTATATATACTCTGACAATTATAAATGCTTTTAAACACGTTCACTTCTTCCCACGAGGATTGTTTTACGAAAGTAACNTATATATACTCTGACAATTATAAATGCTTTTAAACACGTTCACTTCTTCCCACGAGGATTGTTTTACGAAAGTAACATTCTGAAAAACACGACGATTAGAAAATTTTCCGGCTGGTTTACATTGGCGTAAACCTCCTTGAAATGGAAGCAATAATATCACTTTGCGTAATCTTGTAATATATCTTTTAAATACCAGGCGAGTGTGCTATTACGGAAAGTGATATTGTTAACGGTGAAGCCCACAAATAGAGATAATGTAAGTTGCACTACAAAAAAATGCTTAAGCTTCACGTGAATGAAACCTTGTCATATTATTTTAATTATTTGTCAAAAATGTGTAAAACCTGACCACCTAATTTCCACTGGTATTTTACATCATTTAAGAAACTACTTCAGTCGTAGAAAGTAAGTAATTCTTCTGAATACGCGTAAAAGTAACAATGAACTGTTGAACTGTTTAGCACTACAGACTCTAACTTTCTAACTATTCCACCATGAAATGACTTTCAAAGGCCTCACAATAACATGGGATTTTGCGTTTATAATTTTTATGGTGCATTTTCCATTTTATGTTTGAGTATATTCAGCAGTATGAGATTTCATATGATAAAAATAATTTTTCATATTTATTTATATGACTAAATATGTGTACAATATACAACAGAATAATATTGATATTTGCCTATTTATGTAGCATTTCTCAAATTAGTAAGTTATATATTTGTTGAATTTTTGCTTGCAGGTGCTGTAATAAATGTAACTGACCGCAATGGCAGTTATATTCAGCTATGTAGCAGCTGACATCGTAGTCGCTATTGCGACATGCTTGGTTGCTGTGTATCTGTACTTCACCAACGCCTACAAATACTGGAAGAGAAGAGGTGTCCACTATGTACAGCCCACGTCACTCTTGGGGAACATCGGTGATGTGATCATGCAGAGGGAGCACATTGGAGAGTGCCTCAAGANGTACAGCCCACGTCACTCTTGGGGAACATCGGTGATGTGATCATGCAGAGGGAGCACATTGGAGAGTGCCTCAAGGGAGTGTACGACGACAACCCCAGTCACAAGGTCGTGGGACTATTCGCCTTCAAAAAGCCCATACTGTTGGTCCGTGACCTTGATGTGGTGTGGAGTGTCTTGGTGAAAGATGCGCATTCTTTCCTGGACAGGTCCGTCGAACCTCCTGAAAACAGCAGCTCATTGTTCAACAAAGGTTTGTTCTTTCTGAAGGGAAATAAATGGAGAAACATGAGGATCAAACTCACGCCCACATTTACGTCCGGCAAGATAAAGAAGATGTTTTATCTTATCAACGAGTGCGGGAAGCAGTTNCCCACATTTACGTCCGGCAAGATAAAGAAGATGTTTTATCTTATCAACGAGTGCGGGAAGCAGTTAATGCCTTGCATCGATAAGGAGATGGCAAAAGGTAACGTACATATTATATTTCAGATAGCACTTTGAATTTAGAGTATCAGATAATTATTAAAAATTATAGAGATTCACTGTACAGTATTTGCTTTAGCGAATCTTAAGGAGGGCGTGGTTCAGGGGCTCCTTAAATGAACTAAGCGGAATATTTTACATAATATAGAATTATCACCTGCCAGTCATTTTCAATCAACGCTGGCATGGAAAATGCAGAATGATGATTGTTAGTATGGTTTTAGTGTGAGCGGTGTCAAGAGGCTTTTCTTTCTTCAAACGACTGAACAATCGCGCAGGTACGAGCCCTCCTATACCCCATGCACATCTAACTACCTAAGCTGAAGTAGCTAAAGCTGCACACACTACTTTTGCATTTGTTTAGTAACAGTTACAAGTCAGGTGTTACACGTACTTCGTGACATTTACTGTGTACAAGACTGAGCACTGATATTTGTGTATAGTGTCTAGAAGGCGGGTAATCGTTAGCTAAAACAAGTTCTTGATTTGATTTGATTTGATTTGATTTACCACTTTACGTCTCGTAGAAACCAAGGGTATTTGTGACGGAGACATACAACAGTTAAACTTTTCATAAGAAATAGGGAAGTATTTGGCTAACGGCGATGACGTTATTTCAGGAAAACTATTATTGAAAAATCTGAGATTTAGACTTTGGATCCTCACGAATACAAGTCCAGAATTTGACCACTGCGCCAGCTCGCTAGGTTCTTAAACAAGTAAGTTGTTTGATAATTGTTGTTTATCACTTTAGTATTTTGATCAAACCTATATTTTTTAAAGAACACTTAAAGTGTTATTAAAATTTGCTCTAGTCAGACAAATGATTGTATGTTTCTATAATTCACACATTCTGGATAGCCAAGACTGCTTTACTTGTATTACTTTTTTCGAGACATCTCATATTCGAATATACTCAAAGATCTTGTTTACGTCTCAGTTAAAAATGTGAATATACATTTTTTTTTACATAATTTTAAGGCAGACTGTGCCCGTTTTCGTAGTTCATTATTTGCATACGAATTAAAAACCATTCTAAAATGCATATCCCATGGTATTTGAAAACATCTTCAGCTAGTTCGCTTTTTTCAGACCAGTTTCGTAGCATAGTTAACTAGTGAATACTTTTGAATTACGAAAATATCAATGTCCTTTTTTCACAGTAATTAATTTATAAAAGCTATAATTGTTCATTTTTATGCTATAATTAACTTCTTGCATTTAAGTACCCACGCTATTCAGTAAGCGAACCACTGGCTACACGTTGCCAATTAGGCTCCGAAAATTTTACAGAATGCAGCTATTACTGTAAAAGCACAACACATATTATTGTACTTGGCCGTGAACAATGCTTTAATACAGGAAACATTGGTAACTGTTGTGAGAGTGACTGATATTTTCTACCCTGCTTGCACCAATACAAAACCACAGGCGTCTCTCTCGTCCCCAGAGCAATATTTGTAGTTATATAGCAGTTATTTTATTTGATTCTCTGTTCTTCCTCTCTGACGGTACTTTCGACATGGCGGTAAAGGAGACGAGACCGTGCGCCGGTAGCCACTTTATTATTACCTCCTTCGCGTAGCTAGTATCATATGTTGTCAGTTACCAGGTTAGTATCGCCTTGTACTGTTGACGAAGATTGTGTAGAGCTCATTAATTAGCTATTTTGTCTCTCATGGACGAATTTTGACAATGCGGAAATGCACAGTAATATAAAGGGACACATGTAAAACGCTTTTAGCTTTCTTTAAGGCGAAACACCAGCAAATTAGTGTTAGATGTGTTGTTGCATTCAAGAGAAAGTTTATAAGTAAGTAATTGAAAATAAACTGCGTTGTCAAGAGAGAGAGCCTGTCGTAAGGTTAGTAACTATTTCATTTATAGTATTCTTATTAAAATTAATTGTATAAATTTACATTAACATATATACAAATTTTATTTTAAACTATTAGCATGAGATGCAAAGGAGTTCCGAGTTACAATTGTATTGGACTTTCTGTAATTTATCTTAAATACAAGCATTCATTATTGTATGCTGTCAAATTGTAACTTTTTCTGTTTTAATTTTAACTATATTTANATCAAATTGTAACTTTTTCCGTTTTAATTTTAACTATATTTATTTTTTGTATCATTGAGCTGCCCATAAAGAACGATGTGCATAGCATGTAGAATGGTAACTACTTTGTGTGTTTATTTTATTTCATCATTCATAATCTTTGATCTTTCTTCTGTAGGAATTGTGTGTGTGTGTAATTTTAGAGACCAAGAAATGAAATATGTGTTCATAGATTTTGTACATTTGGTTTTATATTTTGATATAATTATCTGCATTACCAAATTTTTGTGTTAGTAAACTGTTAATTAAAAACAGTAATCATGTGCGTGTTTGTGTATATGTATAATGTGTGATACGCTAATATGTGCTAACCCTGCGTGAGAGGAATCCTTAGGACAAATAACTAGTGAAACATATATACGGCATAGAACTTAAACTGTTTGCTTAGGGTGGAAGAAGCCTTGGAATGTTGCGATTGGAAATTTGTTATGCAACGATAAATTGGAAACCACTTGCGACTAAGCAACGAAATATTGCATACAGGAAAAAGTTTACAGGATAGATTACCACANGGACAAATAACTAGTGAAACATATATATGGCATAGAACTTAAACTGTTTGCTTAGGGTGGAAGAAGCCTTGGAATGTTGCGATTGGAAATTTGTTATGCAACGANAGCTGCACACACTACTTTTGCATTTGTTTAGTAACAGTTACAAGTCAGGTGTTACACGTACTTCGTGACATTTACCGTGTACAAGACTGAGCACTGATATTTCTGTATAGTGTCTAGAAGGCGGGTAATCGTTAGCTAAAACAAGTTCTTGATTTGATTTGATTTGATTTGATTTACCACTTTACGTCTCGTAGAAACCAAGGGTATTTGTGACGGAGACATACAACAGTTAAACTTTTCATAAGAAATAGGGAAGAATGTGGCCATGGGTGATGACGCTATTTCAGGGAAACTGTTATTGAAAAATCTGAGATTTAGACTTTGGATCCTCACGAATACAAGTCCAGAATTTGACCACTGCGCCAGCTCGCTAGGTTCTTAAACAAGTAAGTTGTTTGATAATTGTTGTTTATCACTTTAGTATTTTGATCAAACCTATATTTTTTAAAGAACACTTAAAGTGTTATTAAAATTTGCTCTAGTCAGACAAATGATTGTATGTTTCTATAATTCACACATTCTGGATAGCCAAGACTGCTTTACTTGTATTACTTTTTTCGAGACATCTCATATTCGAATATACTCAAAGATCTTGTTTACGTCTCAGTTAAAAATGTGAATATACATTTTTTTTACATAATTTTAAGGCAGACTGTGCCCATTTTCGTAGTTCATTATTTGCATACGAATTAAAAACCATTATACAATGCATATCCCATGGTATTTGAAAACATCTTCAGCTAGTTCGCTTTTTTCAGACCAGTTTCGTAGCATAGTTAACTAGTGAATACTTTTGAATTACGAAAATATCAATGTCCTTTTTTCACAGTAATTAATTTATAAAAGCTATAATTGTTCATTTTTATGCTATAATTAACTTCTTGCATTTAAGTACCCACGCTATTCAGTAAGCGAACCACTGGCTACACGTTGCCAATTAGGCTCCGAAAATTTTACAGAATGCAGCTATTACTGTAAAAGCACAACACATATTATTGTACTTGGCCGTGAACAATGCTTTAATACAGGAAACATTGGTAACTGTTGTGAAAGTGACTGATATTTTCTACCCTGCTTGCACCAATACAAAACCACAGGCGTCTACCTCGTCCCCAGAGCAATATATGTAGTTATATAGCAGTTATTTTATTTGAGTCTCTGTTCTTCCTCTGTGGCGGTACTTTCGACATGGCGGTAAAGGAGACGAGACCGTGCGCAGGTAGCGACTTTATTATTACCTCCTTCGCGTAGCTAGTGTCATATGTTGTCAGTTACCAGGTTAGTATCGCCTTGTACTGTTGACGAAGATTGTGTAGAGCTCATTAATTAGCTATTTTGTCTCTCATGGACGAATTGTGACAATGCAGAAATGCACAGTAATATAAAGGGACACACGTAAAACGCTTTTAGCTTTCTTTAAGGCGAAACACCAGCAAATTAGTGTTAGATGTGTTGTTGCATTCAAGAGAAAGTTTATAAGTAAGTAATTGAAAATAAACTGCGTTGTCAAGAGAGAGAGCCTGTCGTAAGGTTAGTAACTATTCCATTTATAGTATTCTTATTAAAATTAATTGTATAAATTTACATTAACATATATACAAATTTTATTTGAAACTGTTAGCATGAGATGCAAAGGAGTTCCGAGTTACAATTGTATTGGACTTTCTGTAATTTATCTTAAATACAAGCATTCATTATTGTATGCTGTCAAATTGTAACTTTTTCTGTTTTAATTTTAACTATATTTATTTTTTGTATCATTGAGCTGCCCATAACGAACGATGTGCATAGCATGTAGAATGGTAACTACTTTGTGTGTTTATTTTATTTCATCATTCATAACCTTTGATCTTTCTTCTGAAGGAATTGTGTGTGTGTGTAATTTTAGAGACCAAGAAATGAAATATGTGTTCATAGATTTTGTACATTTGGTTTTATATTTTGATATAATTATCTGCATTACCAAATTTTTGTGTTAGTAAACTGTTAATTAAAAACAGTAATCATGTGCGTGTTTGTGTATATGTATAATGTGTGATACGCTAATATGTGCTAACCCTGCGTGAGAGGAATCCTTAAGACAAATAACTAGTGAAACATATATACGGCATAGAACTTAAACTGTTTGCTTAGGGTGGAAGAAGCCTTGGAATGTTGCGATTGGAAATTTGTTATGCAACGANGGCATAGAACTTAAACTGTTTGCTTAGGGTGGAAGAAGCCTTGGAATGTTGCGATTGGAAATTTGTTATGCAACGATAAATTGGAAACCACTTGCGACTAAGCAACGAAATATTGCATACAGGAAAAAGTTTACAGGATAGATTACCACACAGAACGGCATTACGGAGAGTACAACACTTCATAAATTAAATAGGATTTGGCTACTTCCAATTGCTTAGAACTTTGTAACACTGCGCTTGAAGCAATGTTACATGAGAAGTTAGTAATCAACATTAAAAAAGCAATACAGATGGTCACCTTAGTAGTACTCGCTCATCCCTACTATCTCCTGAGAAAGCACATACCATGTGGGAAACCAGATTAATGGTTGCCTTGGTGGTAGGCCCTGTACCACTGTCGTGCAATACGTGTGAACTGATCCCCTGGTTAATTTCTCTGCCCTAAGGAATCAGGTATATAAAATTGGAAGGCTGAGAAGTTACTCCAGGTAACTGCCCCATTGTATTGGTTCGTGTTGTACCGTGTGGTGACGGGGTTACCTGCTTGCTAGCATTGCGTTGGTAATTTACACAGGAGACAGTTGTTCACAACGTGTGTGATGGACCGTAGCAATGAACTGAAGGTCATGCATCTCACGTTTGGTGAAATTATGTGTAATGCAGCACCTGTGCGTCGTCGATACGTTGTAAAGTTTCAAGCTCGACATTTACCAGTTGCACGTGCATTCCCTTTAGTTCATGGGCGTTTGGAAGACGACATGCCACAACTACTGGAAGATGTACCACTGGATCCACGAGAAGGAATGTGGTTCATGCACGATGGTGCACCAGCACAATTCAGTCGCACAGCACGGTAGTATATATATATATATGCGCGATACCCAGCGTGATGTGTTGGTCGAGGTGGGCCAGTGGGTTGGCCGTCTAGGTTAATGAACCTAAACCAAGTCGACTTCTCCTTGTGGGGTGCCTTGAAGGCATACATGTATGCAACTGACGTGGAAATTGCGGATGATGTCTGGCAATGTATTTAAGATGGATGTTGTACCGTACAGGCTAATCCCGGAATGTTGCAGCATGTGCCCCAGTCATTTGAGTATCGCATTCGTTTAGTATGTAAATGTGTGGCTCACACTTCGAGCATATATAAACTTACTGTTTTATTGATTTTTGAATGCTGATATTAACCTGTTAACTGAAATTTCTTCAAGCGCAGAGTTACGAAGTTCTAAGCAACTTCTCAGCCGTCCACAATCTTACAATCCTGTGGTCGTATGATAGGGAAATTAGCCAGGTTATTAGTTCACACTTCAAGAGCGATANGTCCACAATCTTACAATCCTGTGGTCGTATGATAGGGAAATTAGCCAGGTTATTAGTTCACACTTCAAGAGCGATAGTGGTACAGACTGCCTTCCTCCAAAGCAACCATTAATACACTTTAAAACCTAACGTGTGATTTCTCAGGAAACTATAGGGATTAGTGATTATTCCATGGTGACATTTTTTATTGAATTTTTAATGCTGATTACGCATATGTCGTCTAAAATTGCGTCAATCGCATCGTTCAAAATTCTGAGTAATTTGATGATGAGTAGCCAGGAAAGGGGGGGGGGGGTTCCAAGTCACCTGGCTAGAAACAAGGAGCAGAGAGCGAAAGCGAGCATGGCGTGGCATGTCGTTCCCAAAAAAAGTCATTTTTACCGGTTTTTCTCTAGAAAAAGGGCGTTTTTTTCCCCAAAAGTGGCCTCGTTTTGCCCAAAATTTCCGGTTTTTCCCTAAAAATGTCTCGAATCTCGCCAAAAAATGTCATAGTTTGTTCTCGTTTCACACACAGCGTCAGGTGGATCCCAAAAGAAATGCCCACCAAGGCCATCTTAGATAGTTCCCAGATCCCTCACACATGCAACCCAGCACTGGCACTCGCTGCCGAATACGATAGTTCCCAGATCCCTCACCTATGAATCCCAGCAGAGTATACAATCACAGTACTAACATTGCTACTGTATTATTTTAGTGGCCCTTCATGGCTTCCGGCTGTTGAGTACAAACTCGTAGTAGATGAATGTAGTGGTTTTGATCTGCTTTCCTCCACCATACTTGAACACGGAATGACATTCGTTTTATATTATGCAAGCTTATATAATCTTATAAATATTTACCTTTTTATTTCATATATCAGTTTGAATTAGTGTATATATTTCCATCGCTCTCACGCTGGAGAGTGACGGTAAAACCACGTAAACGTATTTTTTTCTCTCTCTCGACGAGACAGGGGGATATAACAGAATATTATAATTATTTTAAAGAAAATTCGAGTTTGTTTTTTAAATACTCACTTGGGACACGAATCAGCTACCGCTGCACCCTTCCCCTGTGAATGCAAGAGCATGAATTATAACATGTCCACTCTATCCGTTGCATCGCCTTGGCAACCCTTGGGATGCGAGAGCTCCTTTACATATGACGGCCTTGTAAGTCGGCTGGCCGGTGATTCCTGAGTCCCCTGCTCCAGGCTCTCACTGTCTCTACACGTGTCTCTTCACATTTAAACATATTTTCTCGATGCGGCCTGTCACTTGTGTCTTGGAAGTTGACATGCGCATACCTGTATGTAAATATGCTACACGACTTCTTTTTTTTGCGTACTGACTGATTGCACAGCCTGGCTACGACTAAATATTCAAATCCTTTATCTTATATGCAGCCCCGTTGAATTGGAATGCCAGAACGTGACATTTAACTAGTCATCTAATCGCAACGTCCCATGGCAGGCATCTCTCTTGGGACACGACTTCTCTCCCCTGTAAATGGGAGAGCGCAAAGTTCAGCACTCTATCCACTATGCTAACAGTGCCCCCATTTAATTAGAATTCTAGAGCGTGGCATTTAACTTGAAATCTACTCGCAATGTCCCATGGCAAGCGTCTCTCTTGGGACACGACTGCCCTCCTCTGTGAAAGCGAGAGCGCTAAGTTCTGCACTCTGCCCACTACACTACCGAGGCCCCCCTAAGAATTGGAACGTTAGAGCGTAAAGTTTTTTATCATGCGAAGTTCATTGCGGGTGTCTCTCTTGGCACACGCCTGCTCTCCCCTGTTAATGAGAGAGCACGAGGTTCTGCACTCTTTTCACTATGCTATCACGGCCCCTGTTAAAATGGAATGCTAGAGAATGACATTTAAATTGTCATTTACTCTCAACATCCAATGGCAGGCGTCTCTCTTGGGACACGAATGCCCTCCCCTGTGAATGTGATAGCGCGAAGTTCTGCACTCTATCCACTATGCTACCACAGCCCCCGTTGAAATGGAATTCTAGAGCAAGACATTAAACTTGTCATCTACTCGATTGCAGGCTTCTCTCTTGGGACACTACTGCCCTCCCCTGTCAATGTGAGAGTGCGATGTTCCACACTCTATCCACNATTGCAGGCTTCTCTCTTGGGACACTACTGCCCTCCCCTGTCAATGTGAGAGTGCGATGTTCCACACTCTATCCACTATGCTACCAAGGCCCCTATTGAAATGGAATGCTAGAGCGTGACATTAAACTTGACATATGCTCCATGACAGGGGTNTATGCTACCAAGGCCCCTATTGAAATGGAATGCTAGAGCGTGACATTAAACTTGACATATGCTCCATGACAGGGGTCTCTCTTGGGACAAGCTTGCCCTCCCCTGTGAATGTGGGAACGTGAAGTTTTAACATGTGCTCTACCCATTGCATCACTGCGGCACCCCCTTTGCTATGGAATGCCAGAGCGTAAAGTTTTAATGTGCGCTTTATCCGTGGCACCCCCCTTGTTATGGATTACGAGAGGATGATGTTTTAACATGCGCTCTGCACATTGCATCACCGTGGCACCCTCCTNCCCCCCTTGTTATGGATTACGAGAGGATGATGTTTTAACATGCGCTCTGCACATTGCATCACCGTGGCACCCTCCTTGATATGGAATGCAAGAACGTGAAGTCTCGTAACCCGAGGCTATGTCATGGCTGGCGTCTCTCTTGGGACACGACTTATGTCCACGAATTCAAATTAGAATTTTAAATAATTTTAATTTCAAAAAAATCATTGTTGGCCATACGTTGCCAATCGGTGATAAGCCTTTGCACCTTACGTTGACTCTCTGAGTTGTAGGCTATTACAATTTACAAAAACCATTTACATCACAAATATTTAGAGAAGAATTTCAAAAAAATTTTTTCCCATGAATCATTGAACTTTATGTTGACTCTCTGTATGATTTACAAATAAACATTTCAATCAAAAATTAAAAAAAATAAACTTTAAAACAAATTTTTACAAAACTATTTTTTTTACCATCTTTGTTGGCCACCGTTCGGTGCCGAGCGCCAGCGCAGGGATGCATGGGTGAGGAATCTGGGAAATATCTATGATGGCCATGGCGGGCGTGTCTTTTGGGAGCCGCCTGACGCTGTGTGTGAAAAGAGAACAAATAATTACATTTTTTGGTGGAATTCAAAACATTTTTAGGGGAAAAAGGGAACTTTTGGGCAAAACGAGGCAATTTTTGGGAGAAAAAAAAAACCTATTTCGAGTGAAAAACCNAGGGGAAAAAGGGAACTTTTGGGCAAAACGAGGCAATTTTTGGGAGAAAAAAAAAACCTATTTCGAGTGAAAAACCGGTATAAATGAAATTTTTTTGGGAATGACATGCCACGCCCTGCTCGCTTTCGCTTCCCGCTCTCTGTTGCTAGCCAGGTGACGTGGAACCTCCCTTTTCTGGCTACTATGATGCCAACTCCTATATATATTAAGAAGGGGTGTACTCTCCGTAATTTGTTTTGTGTAGTAATCTGCCCTGTACACATTTTCCTATATGCCAA
This sequence comes from Clitarchus hookeri, assembly GCA_002778355.1. Lineage (NCBI taxonomy): Eukaryota > Metazoa > Arthropoda > Insecta > Phasmatodea > Phasmatidae > Clitarchus > Clitarchus hookeri. The sequence continues at coordinate 185,354 of NQII01002159.1, forward strand.
TTTTCGATACTTAATCGCAAGTAGTTTCCAATTTATCGTTGCATAACACATTTACAACCTCAACGTTCCAGGACATAAGAAATNTACTTAATCGCAAGTAGTTTCCAATTTATCGTTGCATAACACATTTACAACCTCAACGTTCCAGGACATAAGAAATCACTTTAAGCTCTATGCCGTATATATGTTTGTTTATTTATTTGTCGTAAGAATTCCGTTCACGCCTGGTTAGTAAATATTAACGACTAATCATATGTATATATATATACGCTCGCTTATACGTATGTGTAAGCCCGACTTGGGACAATCCCTTAAACCAACTTTAATAAGTATATGGATCCTCACAACAAAACAATAATGCCGTATATTCAACATGGTGAGTTTATACAATTTCAAGTTAGAGGTTAAGTATGATGCGTAAACACTCCNCAATAATGCCGTATATTCAACATGGTGAGTTTATACAATTTCAAGTTAGAGGTTAAGTATGATGCGTAAACACTCGATGTCCCATACTCTTATTACGCAACATATTGAATGTCATCTTAGTCGAATATTCTCAATTGAATTAATGTCGAAAGTGCAGCCTACATGTCACAGTTAAAATAATTCNCAATAATGCCGTATATTCAACATGGTGAGTTTATACAATTTCAAGTTAGAGGTTAAGTATGATGCGTAAACACTCCATGTCCCATACTCTTATTACGCAACATATTAAATGTCATCTTAGTCGAATATTCTCAATTGAATTAATGTCGAAAGTGCAGCCTACATGTCACAGTTAAAATAATTCNAATGTCATCTTAGTCGAATATTCTCAATTGAATTAATGTCGAAAGTGCAGCCTACATGTCACAGTTAAAATAATTCAGTAAAAAGGTTGCAGTAATTAAAAAATGTAAATTATAATTTTAATTTTCAGAGGCCTTGTGCCATTTACAATTATCACTTTAAACATATTAAAAGGAAAATTGAGAATTATTTCTAAATTGAAGTTTCTTTACAAACATGTAATTTGACTAAATAATATCAACATTTTTATTTGGTTTTTGTAATTTACAAAATTATGTGTTAATTTTTGTCAGGAAAGTGTGATGTGAAGGACACAGTGGCCAGATACTCCACAGACGTCATTGCATCGTGCGCCTTTGGAGTAAATGCCAACGCCCTAGAAGATCCTAATAGTGAGTTCCGATCAATAATAAGGAAGATATTCGAACGAAGAAGAGTTCAGCAGCTTAACACCGCTCTCACTCATTTTGCGCCATGGCTGATAAAACTGTCGGGGCTGAACTTTACGACGAAAAAGTCGACACGTACGTTCGCAAGACATTCTGGGATGTTGTTGACTATCGAAAGAAGAACAAAATAGTCCGCAAAGACTTTGTGGACATACTGATGATGAAGGATGGGGGCAAAGTCCAAGCTGAAGATGCAAATTATTTAGAAGAAATAAAGCTAGATAATAGATACAATGAGATCAAAAACTTCAGAAACGACAAAGTAGACTTCAGTAAGTATAAAAATTTAAATTACATTTTTATTTGTGTTACAGCTCTTGCTTAATGTGATGGTGATTAATTTGATAAAACTCGAATCGTCACCTTAAAACAAAAAAAGTAATTTAACTTTAATTATACATATCCCCATAAATTTTCAATGATTTTTTTTAAAGCATTTATCAAAATTACATATGACGTAAATGTTTTAAAATAGTTTTATTTCATTTCTTTTAACGAAAATATATAAATATTTGGCAATCGATTTGGTATAGAAAATAAATAATTATAAATTATTGGTCAAATCTATCCAGTTCTTGACCATGAGACAAGCCATTTAGTGTTGATAAAAATGTCGGTGTAAGTGATAATTCGAAGTATTGCAGAATTTTAAATTCCAATATTTTTCAGAACTAGAGGACGATGACTTCTTAGCTCAGGCCCTTACATTCATAGCCGCTGGATTCGAAACTTCTTCGTCCGTCATAACATTTACACTTTACGAGTTGGCTTTGAACCCTACCATTCAAGAGAAGTTACGAAGAGAGATACAGACAGTTCTCGAAAAACAAAACTCAGAAGTGACGTACGAGGCTATAGCCGAGATGGAATACCTGGAAATGACGGTGTCAGGTAAGAGCAGTTAACNTACGAGGCTATAGCCGAGATGGAATACCTGGAAATGACGGTGTCAGGTAAGAGCAGTTAACAACATTTTAACACTGAAAGGGTTTTATTGGGTTAGTAGTTTTAAGATAATGTTTCGTGTAAAAACGTTTTGTTGAAAAATCTGACGTTAACGGAAACCCAAATACACATTAACATTTAGGTATTTTTCTAAATAATTACAAATAATGCATCTTAGCCTAAAATAAATGTTTCCTTTTTTTCTAAATCATTAATAGTAATGCAAACAAATTAAAGTATTCAACAACAGTTATCAGTACAGCGAAAGTGTATCACGTGTGTTGTGTCTATAAAAATAAAGCGCCTACAAATAAACAGTGGTCAAATTAAGCGACATGATATTAATAGGACTTATTTTAGGACGTTTGAAAATGAATATGACGTCTGTATTGCATCACTAAACACCGAATAAAAAATAGGGTTTTGTTTCATTTTTGGGGATAAGATGATTATGAACGCCTAGTGAGGGCACAGTTGCCGATAGTATCGTATGCATCCAACCTTGCAGTATGCCTAAACGAAGAGAGTGGGCAGCTCATCAACAGGAGTAGTAGTATATAATGTGTTGGTCCTGGCCCAGATAATATGCATTGCTAAACTTCATTTAAAAATCACTATTTTAATACAAAAACGAACAAAAATATATAATCAACACGTACTGCCACTTCCTTAAATTAACGCTAAAACTTAATTTGTATTCTTTTCAATCTAAAATCATTTTTTTCCTTAAATATAATGGATTAAAAAATAAATATCCAGAACCAACACCCTACATACTACACTCTGGTTTATGAAAGTTTGCGAACTTCATGATAATACCGAACACATTGATTTCATGTGAGATGGAGTTCGGCTCTCAAGACCACTATGTTGAGAGCGGCTCAAATCTATGCACTCACACACGTGAGAACGGCGAAATAAAATATAGTGCCAATATATGAATATTTATAAGCAAATAAAGGATAGTGGGCTATTAATTTATGTGTGTTGAGTATCTAATTAAAATATCTTTCACATAATTAAGTTTAGATCACTTCATTGTTTTATTTCAGGTAAATTTTGTATATTCGTAATTTTTATTAAAACTATTATGGTTTTTTTTTATTTTAAATAAATCATACAAAATGTCTCCATATTGCATATAAATTTATTTGTGCTGCTCTTCTACTAAATATAATGATTCCACATTTTTACAAATAATGAACTACTTTTCGGCTACCTGTAAATAATAGTTCATTATTTTTTAAACTCTAATTTAAGTTGGTTTTTCTTACCTTAAACTCAGATACTTTTATTCATTATTATTATTTTTCCATACATTTCCCCTTATGTATACCATTTTATGTAATTCATCCTTTACATATAATGTTACATTATTAGGGTTTTTCTGAGAATGAATTCAAAGCATACATGGTTATATCACTAATGAATTTAATGATGATTACATACGTATTAAGTAAATTTACCAAATGTATTATGAATAATTGCAAAACACTCGTAAAGTTAAAAATTGCAATGTTAAAAGAAGGAAAATTTATTATATTTTAATTACTTATGAAACACAATAATTTTAATAGTTCTTTTCTTTTGGTAAACAAACTTATTTAATATTTTGATGCATACCGCCAGGTAGGTATTAGAAGCACCGATTCCCCCCCTCTTCCAAGGAGGCGTCATATTACCCCAGGTTAGGGCCCCTAATAGACATGTACCGAGAGCAGACAGGTAGTTAACAGGTGCCAAGCTTATGCAGAGTTCAACCAGCAAATCGCCGACGCACCGAGGAACACATGAGAACATGGGCATATGCCGATAAAAGAGCTGACGGTGTTTGGCAGTATGGCCACGTGAAGGAAGGAGTCAGTGGTGCGGCGACCGCGCCGCGAGGCGGCAGATGGGTAGGGGCTCGCCAGGAGCATCAAGGAAGGATACGAAGTCAGTTAGTCGTGCGACACCGAGAGGGAAACAGTCAGTCAGTAAATGAGTCATAACGCAGTGCCGAGAGAAGGCGGTCGGGTGTGAGCTCGCCAGGAGCTCCATGTTGGAACAAGTCGAGTCAGTTGTATCACCACGCCAAGATGAGTCAGTCAAGTGAGTCAAACTGCCGAGGCCGGGTATCGGACCCCGACAGAATCAACGATGTAGGGGCCACTAATAAACCCTGCCGAAAGGCGACGATCGAGTGGGGACTCGCCAGGAGCACCACATTGGGTCATGGATTGCGATACTGAGAGCGGGAATCTAGTGGTAGCCTCATGAGGGTCACCACGCCGAGAGAAGAGTCAGTCAGTCGTATCGTGGAGTCGTTGAGGAGTAAAACACGGAACAGCCAGTCCGGGGGCCCATAAAAGGGCCCCCCAGCTTACCAGACCTCAACCACCGCCGGAACACCCAGAACTACAAATACAGCTAAGTACTATCGTCGTCGCTCAAGAACATTCCCAGACACCTAGCATTCACCCCCACAACATCGGCAGCAGTTGGCACTGTTAATTTAAGATGCCCTTAAGGCTTCCAACTTGCGGTGAACCGTCTCGGAGACACGTATTTATGTTTTTATTATTATTGTCAAAATATATAGCTTTTTAACATCATCACTGAGATACCAAGTTCTTATTTACCCTTATTCAAGATCCAAGACGCCCATATTCTGCTCCAGAAAGGTAACTTGTGCCCTACGGACCACTCTGTATACCACAGGTGGCGAGTAGCGTCAACTTTAATGGCATCTACTGTTTGTAAAATAGTTTATGTAAATACGTATATAACAATAATTTATGAATTGCCTCTCATCAGACTTAATTTTAAATTTCTNCACTGAGATACCAAGTTCTTATTTACCCTTATTCAAGATCCAAGACGCCCATATTCTGCTCCAGAAAGGTAACTTGAGCCCTACGGACCACTCTGTATACCACAGGTGGCGAGTAGCGTCAACTTTAATGGCATCTACTGTTTGTAAAATAGTTTATGTAAATACGTATATAACAATAATTTATGAATTGCCTCTCATCAGACTTAATTTTAAATTTCTATGTTTTACACAAATATTGATAGAATCTTCATTTGTTTTAATTAAGTATTGTGTTCTTGCCCAATATTTTGCAAAAATTTCATTTCTAAACTGTTTTTTCAAGAGCGAATATCTCCCTTAGAGATTTAGTTAGGCTATAAGATGTAGTGCAAATGTCTACCCCATTTTCTACAAGGAATCTCCTCATGAAATATTTTTGTTGAGTTTCCGAACAGCCTGCATATTTCCAGCATACAAAGTTAAGTTGAAACACTGTACATGACATGGTGTCTTAGACACATCTTACTATGTTAAAATTTTATTATCGTCCCCATTTGGAAAATATGTGTCTGTTAATTTAAAAAATATTAATTTACATGGCCGGCAATAGCACCACTCGTTTCCCAAATTTGGTAGTTATCGATTAAGCTTTTCGCAAGATGTGGCAAACACTAAATTTTCATTCGTCCCTGTCCCACTAACAGTAACATAAAATAGTCAGATTAAAATATATACTACAAGTCTACAAAGTTATACTGAAAATAGAAGCATAGGTTTATTTATATAGCAAACGAAGCTAAAGTGTTCAAATTCCAACCATTTTGAAAAAAGAGTGTCGCCCCTCAAACCATATCACTTGACATGGACTGCCATAATATTACTAGTTTGCCAAACTTGGTAATTGTCGGTATATTGGTTCCCTATATATGACAAATACATACTTATTCCATATAAGGCTACCTTACAAAATGTCGGAAGAATATGAATCCGATAAGAAATATTTAATAGTTATTAAGTTCATATATATACTGCCAGCATAGAAAGTTATGTAGAAATTGTTTACATGGTTTCGTAGATATGGTGATGAAACAAATTATTTATATGGCCTTGCAAATTCTGAAATAAGTGTCTGGCTTACTAAAATCATACCATTTTCATTTTGGCCGTTGCATTACTAATTTGCTAAATTTTGCAGGGATATGTTGAATGTATCCCAAGAGAAGAAAGAAAACGTTATTTTGAGGAAATATCTTATAAAATGGCAGATCAAATCAACTCTGTGCAGACACATTTGATGGTTGGAATACATCTTATTAGAATACCAAATTAAATTGAAATGTTGTAACATGCTGTTGTATATATAGTGTACTTAGCTAAAATATTACAAATCGTACTCATTTTGAAAATAAGAGTGTCACCCCGTTTATCGGTTAATGTCACCTGCCGTAGTAAAATTTGTTTGTCAAGTTTGGGAAGGGATAAAAACGGTCATTGCATCGCCAGATATCTGATAAAAACATTTTTTTTCCATGTGGCACTACCTTACAAAATTATTGGCAAAATAGGCTCTGCGTATACTTTTNTCTGATAAAAACATTTTTTTTCCATGTGGCACTACCTTACAAAATTATTGGCAAAATAGGCTCTGCGTATACTTTTGACTTTTGAAAATAGATACTACAGTATACAAAATACGCTGAAATATGTGTATGGCCTCCGTTTCGATAATAATTGAAAGATACTCTTAAAATTAATTTATTGCACATGGCTTGCCACGGTAATTTTTGCTTGCCACAGTACTTTGTGCTTGCCAAATTTAGGATACTGAAAATTTATTTCTATGTAGCTCTATTTTACAAAACGGGGGACAAAAGAGGCTTTTTATTGGCACATTTAATGCAAGAAATAGACACTTTAAGCATTCAAACTTAGGTCGAAATTGGTCAAAGCGGGTGATACATACAGAAAATTTGCCTAAAATATTTATATAACCACCACTATGAAAATAATTTCCTTATTCTTTTTAATAATTTATAAATTANAAAATTTGCCTAAAATATTTATATAACCACCACTATGAAAATAATTTCCTTATTCTTTTTAATAATTTATAAATTATAATAATATATAATTTACAATATTACTTACGTGACAAAATAGTAGAAACTGTTTGGGTTGTTTCCGACACATAACTTAGAATCTTCAATTTATCATCAAGTGCACTCTTTCAAAATGTATATTAATAATAATTATATTCTTCTATCAATGCAATGCTTACACATTAAACTGTCAACGCACTGAATTCGGTTTAAATTGGTAAAATGTTCACCGATATATGATATGACATAGCACATATGGGGCCACGGTACCTGAGTGGTTAGACTACTCGCCTCCTACCATGGCGAACCGGGTTCAATCCTCGGCCGTGTCACCGCATTTTCGCATGTGGGAATAGTGCCGGACGATGCCGTTGGTCGGGCGGTTTTCTCGGAGATCTCCCGTTTCCCACTTAATTCCGATACCGCTCCATACTCACCTCAATCACCCTCAACGGCTCTCAAAACCTCGTTTAGAGCTGCCCAAATCTCATCACTTCACATGACACCTATGTGTACGGAGTTTGGTGAAATTATGTTCATGGGTTATAAACTTGTCGTATGACGGTTTTAGGAATTTTAGAGCGACGCTGGCCCACAACCAACCCCCACCCCCGTATAACTAGGGTAGAGACACGTGTCACGAAGCAGGTGAACAGCCAGAACGGACCACAGTTATACGTGTCTTGTTGCGCGTCCTGCTGCGTAGGCCTCCCTGCCGACCCCCCTTCACCGCCATACGCCTCTAGCCCGCCGTGAGATCTGTTGAGCGTGAAGGTTTCACGTGATATCACCAAATAATCAGGTGTATTTCGCGTAAACTCAGGAAATACGCACCACAGAAGAAATAGCTGACGAGCTGGATATTGGTGCCAAGAACACCCCCCTCCCCTTGTGCTAAAACCTTCAGAAACCAGAACACGTGTTTTGAAAGGCATTGTTCTGCATCCTACCCCCTCACCTCCTCCCCACCACAAGGCGACACGTGCCGACAATTAAGACTGGAGGCCGGCGACCATAAAAACCTTTTCGAGAGTAGGTGGGGCGACAGTTCATTATCACCGCGCCGAGGGAAGAGTTGCGTGAAGTAATCGCGAGAAGACGTGAGCACGAGTCCGAACCGCAGTCCAGGGAGACGGCAGTACCTGCAGGCCTTCTTCCAAGGCCTACCACTTCGGCGGAGATCACCCCCCAGATGACAGCCTACCAACACTCACTGCTGAGTTAAGTATAAAAATCGGCACCCAGAGAAGCCCCACTCAACCACGAAGTCGCTCAGTGAATACGATTAGTCAAATTATTACATTACCACACCTCTCCAGNAGAGAAGCCCCACTCAACCACGAAGTCGCTCAGTGAATACGATTAGTCAAATTATTACATTACCACACCTCTCCATTGCTGATGTATTTCATTTGTGTTGAATTCGAGACAATATATTCGTCCTTCAAAATACAACAGTAATACACTACCTTNTGCTGATGTATTTCATTTGTGTTGAATTCGAGACAATATATTCGTCCTTCAAAATACAACAGTAATACACTACCTTATTACAATACCCTCAACCTCCAAGCACATTATAGTCGGTGCTTGGAGGCATTAAAAACGACACAATAAGCCACCATGTCTTCCACAGTGGCGAAATAGCGTCAAACTTTATGGGTTACACACAATCACACAATCACACACACACATACACACACTTATGGGAAAGAAAAAACAGAAGCCAAAAAAAATTACACTTGGAAAAATTTCGAAGTTGCAAAGGTTAATATATAATTACAATATAAATGTCGATTAATCTTTATTTTATATATGTGTATAATATATAAACCTGGCTCATTTATATAATTTGTATCTAGATGTAAGGTAAACGATTTGTTCACCTTAAAATTTCTATTATTTTAAAAATATTATTTTTAAATTTACATATCTTAAGCAACAAAAACAATTGGTTATTTATTTTTGGGTGTTTTTATTTTATACTCTAATTCTGATCTTAACATTTAAATATATTTTTCTGTATTGTTTCTCTTTCTCCAGCCAATGATTTAATTAATAAAAAATTTTCAAAATTTAAAATGTATTAGTTTATTTTCTTTCCTACGATATGTTTTCAAAGATATATGTGTTATAATTTAATCGAATCCTTCTTCGTTTTTTATAATCTTTTATAATCCATTAATATACAATTTCCAACATTTTCTTCCATTTTTTAAATATCTATCCGTCCGTCATCGTTCTAATTATATAATAATACATTATTTTCTTAATAAACATTTAGTAAATTTAAGTATTTTATTAACATAAAAGAATTTGTCATACGTTAGTATTAATTTCTACAAATAATTTAACCTTGGTATAGTAATATATTTCTAATCTTTGTCTAATTATGTTGTCAGGAATACAAATTATACATTCTTGTTTAATTTTTTCTTAATCTTGAACAAGTTCTTTAAATTTAATTTTGTTAACCATTTTAACGCGATAAAGAGCCTTAACACCATATTTTTCTCCAAGAACTCCAACATAAATTATTAAATGTTATAATTGACAACAAAAGTTTATCTGTTATACACAGCAGTTGTTTAGAAATATTACACTTATTTGTAAAATAATTGATTAACTCTTCCTTTGAATGTTTTATTTTATATTTTAAAATAGTTTTTTGTATTCTTCTTGTATATCTTTAGTTTTCGCTAAATAATTTAATTAAATTTTTTAGGTTTTGAAATTTTTTTATTCTTGTTCTCTTTTTTCTGAACATTTTATATTGTATCTATTTCTTGAATGTCAAAGGGAAAAACATGGAACAGCACTTTTTGATTTATTATTACTAATTTTTCGATAAGAATTCCTTTAAGAATTGTTAAAAGAGCACAATAGGTTTAAAAAATATTTGTGTCTCTAGATTTAATCTAACATATTTTGTTTATGGCAACAATATTTTTATTTTCCTAATCTTCTTTAACTTCTATAAAATCGGTTGGCAAACGATTAAAATAAAAAGCAGAAATTACATAANGAATGTCAAAGGGAAAAACATGGAACAGCACTTTTTGATTTATTATTACTAATTTTTCGATAAGAATTCCTTTAAGGATTGTTAGATTTAATCTAACATATTTTAATTGCATTTCTTTCGTTTTCCTCTTCGGGCAATTTAAATCGTATAGCTATTAATTTTTTGTAATTGTTATTTCGCCAGTAGTTAAATTTTCGCACATTTCAGATACTGCAACGGAATAAAATAAATCTTTTTCGTATTAATAAATTAAATTTTCCATTAATATTAAAAAAAATTTTATTGGACTGCAATCTTGTTCGTTTTGGAAATTACTCTGTGAATAATTTTAGATCGTTGCACCTGATCTTGGAATCCAATTTCCTCTACCTAACTTATGTGTGTATGCTACTTTTAATTATTTATCTGGAATATTTTGAAACAAAAATATGGTTTCCAAATTGCTTGTTAATTCCTTTTTTATTTGGAAAAAAATTTATTTTAAATTTTAACTTTAGAATGACAATTTAATAATGTTGCACCCTCTTTCAAAAAAAAAATTTTTTATAGTATCAAACCGTTCTTTTTCAATTCTCGTTTTAATCAATAAATTAAATTATTTAATAAATCTTTTATTTTTTTATTTTTATTATAAATGAATCTAATAATAATAGTGTTCTTTTTCAATTCTGTTAGTATTATTAATTTTCTATTTAAGTGCATTAGATTTGTTTTATACCACATATAGTTTTAACATTTGAATGAATAAAATATGAAAACATAACTTTAAAACCTTGTTCTGCTAAATCAAAATTTAAAAATGGAGATCTAATAAATTCATTTGAAAACTCTTAGAAGCATATTTTTTATTTTTAAATTTAAATCTTTATAATAGTAGAAAATAATTCTATATATCCATATGTGATGAATTTGCATACCCAAATGATTCTTACATAAATTAACAATTTATTTTATCAAAGAGTAATAGTTTTGGTTATTATGGTAGAAACGAAAATATTGTTTTTTGCTCGTATTTTTTCCCAACTTCAATGTTCTCGAGTTGAAATTTCAAAACATGGCCAAATAATCGAAGCTATCGTTAATCCTGGTGTAACAACTACTATCATGCACGCTTTAGTTTGTTCACCATCTCAAAAGTTTATTTAGAAATGAGAGGTGTTGACAAGTAAAATATAACTTAAAGGTGGATAGAAGACAATATTTATTCGAAATTCTTCATATAATTAGTTGTTTATATGTGTATCAGACACATAAAAGTGATGGTTCAAAATATAAACATCCTGCAATTCCAGGAAAAATTATTATAAAATATTTAAAAATAATTTGGCACATTGTTAAATACGAAATAAATATACCACTGCATGTATTAAATTTACTTGTTGGCAATTTTTATAAAACGATATTCAAGGTTCAATAACATTTAATTTTGATATATAAAGGATTACAGCAATAGTGCAGAATTTGATATGCCCGATTATGTAATAGTTGATTTTCCTTATAATAAGAAAGATCGTATTGATCAAACTGTTTATACGTCTATATTTGATCATTTTGATGTTATAATTTCCCGTTATAAAAATATGAAACAAAATGTAAAAACAAGAAAATTTGAATCTTTATTTTAATGCGGGATTGTTTCAAAAAAATTTCTAGCATATCACAATTATAGAAACACTGCAGACAAAATTATAACAAATTTTAAGACAATTAATTTTATTATAAATCGACTTGAAATCTAAACAGTGGTTAGTAATTATTATTATTTTACTAGAATTGATTGCAAACAGTGAAAAACAACGACTGTTAACGCAAGGACAAATATCAAATTTACTGTTGATTTTAATAAGAATATCCCAGAGCAAACAATATCTTATTTTGTACTGATTATTAATCAACATTTTACGTATAATAAGTTAAAAGAAAAGATTACACAATATGTGTAATGTTATTATTAATATAAAAAAGTTATAATCAACAATTAAATATGTTGATAGCTCTATATATACTTAGATCTATTCATATAGTATTCATTGCAACAAAAATATTGTTCTGAATATATTTTTATATTAGAAGAACATACATTTTAAATAATTATAACATTTTAATAAAATAACGTTGTTCTTAAACTATGTGAATTACAACCACAACTACATTTAATTTGAAATATTTAGTTAGAATGTAAAATTGATGGTTACAATATTTTATTAAATAAGATAACATTTTTAAAGTGATTTTTCCAAGAGGACATAATAAAATTAATTATGAAGAGGTAAAATTCATAATAAGATTATATATGGAATACAATGGGAACATAAAAATTCATGAATTCTATTTTAAACGTGATTTAAAATTTCATTGTGGGGAAAATATTAATACTTTACAGAATGAACATTAAAAAATACCCCATATTTATAGGTATATAATATCAAAATCAAACAACCTACAACCTTGATTGACCAATCAAATAGACCGTGGAACCGACAAGTTTGCTTACCACACATTCTTAAACGTTCAATTTGACCACGACCACATGTAATCAAATTCGTTCCACGTTCTTGTCAGTATGTCCGGTGTAACTGTTTGGATGACGTTCGTAGCTATCGGTTTTGGTTTGCGAGGGGGTAGTGAGCTCGCATTCGACACGTCAATGTGAAGGGGACGGGCTTATGTTTCCTTTATGTGCCGAGAGATGACACTAGGAGCGTCCATCGTCGCACTATGAGCGTGTGTTGTGTGTTAGTCCGCATCACGATGGTGACGGAACCACAGAACGCGTTCTGTGTTATTCAGTTTACAAAATCATGAATCGATTACGATTGTTCAAAGTGAATTCCCTCGCAAATACAGACTTCGTCCTCCCGATAGGTGGAGTATCGTACGTTGGTTTCGCCAGTTCCGCGACACAGGGTGCCTTTACAAAGGCAAACGTTCCGGGCGGCCGCGTGTGCCAGAAGATAATGTGCAACGTTTTCAACCAGCGTTCGTTCGCAGTCCGAGAAAATCAACTCGAGAAGCTGCCCGGGAAATGCAGATCCCTCAATCAAAGGTATGGATAGTGTTGCGAAAGCGATTGCTGTTTAAAAAACAATAAATGTTACCGCTTGTACAGGTTCTTACCGAAAGGGATAAAGAATTGAGACGTGATTTCTGCGCTTTGGTTATTTTCCAGAACGAGGTAGCGATGAAGCGACGTTCCATACAAATGGTGAGGTAAACCAGGACAACGTGCGGATATATGGTCAGGAGCCTCCACTTGAATCCACCGAACACGAGCGCGCTTCCTCTAAACTGTACGTGTTTTGCACTGTATCCATAAACACTGTTTTCGACCCTTTCTTTTTTCAGGAGCCCATTGTTACTGGAGTCCCTTATTTTGACATGCTTACAGAGTGGTTGTTTGCTCAGTAAGAAGAGGCGGCAGGAAACTGCATTTTCTAGCAGGATGGTGCGCCACCCCATTGGCACCTAGCTGTTTGCAGATACCTGAACGAGACTTTGCCGCAACGCCGGATTGGTCGAGAAGTACCTGGTGACCAAGCTCTTCATCACTGACCCCCAAGAAGCCCGGATCTTATCCCGTGCTATTTTTTTTCTATGGGGATACATACAGGAACAAGTATTTCGTCCACCATTGCCTGCTAGCATTGACGACCTCAAATCGAGAATTACGGACGCCATCCAAACCATAACACCGGACATGCTGACAAGAGTATGGAACGAGTTTGATTATCGCGTAGATGTTGTTCTGGCCACTCCTGGTGGTCACATTGATCATTTATGAGTGTATGGTAACCAAACTTCGCAGTTAAACGATTCATTTGATTGCACAATCAAGGTTGTAGGTTGTTTGGATTTGATATTATAGACCTTCAAATTTGGGGCCTTCTTTTACACTCATCCTGTAAATTTAATCATCGCTACCATAAAGACATAATATATATATTTAATTATATCTATCAAATTTGGTTTATATAAATAGTTAGCTACAAAATGGTATCTCTGCTATACAAGTTAAAGAAATCGATTGAGTTTTTAAACGCCAAGAGTAAAAAAAAAACACCTAATTTTCAAATTATAGTTCGAAAGTTTGGTAGAACCACTTTTTGTGTTTTGGAAAATAGTTAAAAAAAAATTTTCCTTTAAACACTTGTTATACTTATTTAAAATAAATCTTTAAACATTTTGAAGGAAAATTTTAGTCCCTTTGTTATGAAGTTTTAATATGTTAATGAGAAAGAACAATGAATGCGTGATATTACATTTTTTTGGTCTAGAAACGGAAAATAATTTCGCATTATTTATTTTTAAAAATCTTATTAATATTTTTATAATTTACTAAGACATTAGTTAAAATAACAAAAATCAATTGTAGTTGAGGTTTTTTGGTATATTAACTTTGTAGATTGTATTTTTTATATTTTCTTAGTTCTGATATTTTAACAGATACTTAGGTTATTGATATATAATGAAAATTATTAAAATAATATAGGATTGTCTAACTTCCACATTTACATACTACTTTTGTAAAGGAATTTTATTTATCAACTAATGAATAGTAACAGTCGGTTAGGGGAGAGCAGTATGTCATATTGTAAACAGACTGCATGTAGCATCATGTGATGTCAGAAGTCTCATGTTATGTTGGATTGCCTATCATGCGACGGGAGATTTGAAATTTTGGTTCGTAACTTTATGTTCGCATTGCAATGGTTCGTTTCTATAAATTGATTCTTCATCAGCACTCCAGTTAATACGTGCCTTCTACAACCTCTAGAAGTGTGTAATAGAAATTACGACACATTCTGAATATAACTTTTAGGTGTGAGGTGACCGTGCTATGAAGGTAGTTAGTGCTCTCAAGAATAAGCGAGTTCAAGCATTTGTTATGCAGACTGTTTTTCTAGCTGCGCCGAGCAATGTTAAATTACAATAAACAGATGTAATTCTGAAAGTATAAGGCAACTTTGTGTATTAAAGACTCCAGTAAGTAAGCTATTATAAATTTATTTAAATTAGATATAAATTATTAGCCCAACTTCCGATAATAGACTTATATGTGTGTCTATGTGTGTTTGTGGTTGTGTTTATCGTATTGAAATCTTTTAAACCTATGAACCTAATTTCTCCAAATTCGCGCATAAACAGTAAATACATCGGACTTTTATAGGTTTCCTTTATGCCTTCCACATATTTTCAATTAGAAGAACAGATTAAAATGTATTTCGTAATTTGATATTTTGAGAACAATTAAAACCATATTATTAATATTCGCACTTAAATAGGTTTGAGATAAAAATATTAAATTGACTAAAGGA
Source organism: Clitarchus hookeri (assembly GCA_002778355.1). Taxonomy (NCBI): domain Eukaryota; kingdom Metazoa; phylum Arthropoda; class Insecta; order Phasmatodea; family Phasmatidae; genus Clitarchus; species Clitarchus hookeri. The sequence goes on from NQII01002159.1 coordinate 200,776, forward strand.
NGCGCATAAACAGTAAATACATCGGACTTTTATAGGTTTCCTTTATGCCTTCCACATATTTTCAATTAGAAGAACAGTTTAAAATGTATTTCGTAATTTGATATTTTGAGAACAATTAAAACCATATTATTAATATTCACACTTATATAGGTTTAAGATAAAAACATTAAATTGACTAAAGGATATTGTATTTGATGTGATATTATGTAAGATACTACATTAAAAATTATGTTTTTAAAATCACATCTCAAAAACTACTCTATAGTTTCCAACTAATTTTTTTATATTATTAATATTCTAGTAAACATTATAACTAACGCAGTCAAATTGGGTAAGAAACTTATTTCCAAAATACTGGCAATATCAATATTTTATGTTAATTTAATATATATGCTATAATGTGTAATTAATTTCCACCTTACTAAGTATTCTGAAAATGCAAATTTAAAGAAGCAGATACGCAATTTATTAGCTTCTTTGTCTACATTTTTGGAAGATAGCGCCACTTGAAACAATTAAAAATTTGTGTCATTTCGGGAAACAATAATACGATTACCATTAATATTTGGCAAACAAGTATTACTTTTGTAGACTATGTAAACTTATACATTTAAACTGGATCAGATACGTATTTGCAAATAATGCAAATATAAATAATATATAATGCATACTTTTATCTAAGTCTTAAAAGTAGGCCTTACATACTTCATGAAATTCAGTCGAATACAAATGTAGAAGAAATTAAAAAATCGGTTATATTCGTTACTTCTTTTTTTTTTTGTTTCAAATTTTTTTTATAAATTCTTCAACTATAATAATATATTTTTATTTTTTTTCAGAGGCCATGCGCAAGTACCCAACTCTGTCATTTCTGGAAAGGGAGTGTCTACAAGACTGTAGAATTCCAGGAACTAACATTACTATAGAGAAGGGAAAAAGTGTTATGATCCCAGTCTTGGCCATCCACATAGATCCTGATATTTATCCTGATCCAGACAAGTTCGACCCTGAAAGGTTCAGTCCTGCAAACAAAAGCAAACGTTCACACTTTGCACACTTGCCATTTGGAGAAGGACCAAGGATATGCATTGGTAAGTCATAATGATGGATTTAAAAAGTTCCCAATGGTTTCGATTNCCATTTGGAGAAGGACCAAGGATATGCATTGGTAAGTCATAATGATGGATTTAAAAAGTTCCCAATGGTTTCGATTTAAGTAATTTGATAATATGATACCGAATTTTGAACCATAAAGCAACCGTAAGTATAAGGTAGCCAACATATATAATAATAGGTCTAAAATCTGACATAGAAAATAACTTACACGGAGTATCTTAATTAGACCAGCAACTTTAGCTGCAAATTAATCACGAAAAAAAGAAGGTGAAAATATATATTCGACCAGCGGCCTAAATTGATTCAGGGCTCTACATATCTTTGAAGTTGGAACTGAAGAACTAGTTTATTAAACTACTGGAGATGGAACCTGAGTGTCTCCATAACGTGTAAAGTTAATAATCCATCGTTTAAATCCCAAGTATGCNATATTGTATTTGATGTGATATTATGTAAGATACTACATTAAAATTTATGTTTTTAAAATCACATCTCAAAAACTACTCTATAGTTTCCAACTAATTTTTTTATATTATTAATATTCTAGTAAACATTATAACTAACGCAGTCAAATTGGGTAAGAAACTTATTTCCAAAATACTGGCAATATCAATATTTTATGTTAATTTAATATATATGCTATAATGTGTAATTAATTTCCACCTTACTAAGTATTCTGAAAATGCAAATTTAAAGAAGCAGATACGCANTATATGCTATAATGTGTAATTAATTTCCACCTTACTAAGTATTCTGAAAATGCAAATTTAAAGAAGCAGATACGCTATTTATTAGCTTCTTTGTCTACATTTTTGCAAGATAGCGCCACTTGAAACAATTAAACATTTGTGTCATTTCGGGAAACAATAATACGATTACCATTAATATTTGGCAAACAAGTATTACTTTTGTAGACTATGTAAACTGATACATTTAAACTGGATCAGATACGTATTTGCAAATAATGGAAATATAAATAATATATAATGCATACTTTTATCTAAGTCTTAAAAGTAGGCCTTACATACTTCATGAAATTCAGTCGAATACAAATGTAGAAGAAATTAAAAAATCTGTTATATTCGTTACTTCTCTTTTTTTTTGTTTCAAATTTTTTTTATCAATTCTTCAACTATAATAATATATATTTTTTTTTTCAGAGGCCATGCGCAAGTACCCAACTCTGCCATTTCTGGAAAGGAAGTGTCTAAAAGACTGTAGAATTCCAGGAACTAACGTTATAATAGAGAAGGGAACAAGTGTTATGATCCCAGTCTTGGCCATCCACTTAGATCCTGACATTTATACTGATCAAGACAAGTTCGACCCTGAAAGGTTCAGTCCTGCAAACAAAAGCAAACGTTCAAGCTTTGCTCACATACCATTTGGAGAAGGACCAAGGATATGCATTGGTAAGTCATAATGATGGATTTAAAAAGTTCCCAATGGTTTCGATTTAAGTAATTTGATAATATGATACCGAATTTTGAACCATAAAGCAACCGTAAGTATAAGGTAGCCAACATATATAATAATAGGTCTAAAATCTGACATAGAAAATAACTTACACGGAGTATCTTAATTAGACCAGCAACTTTAGCTGCAAATTAATCACGAAAAAAAGAAGGTGAAAATATATATTCGACCAGCGGCCTAAATTGATTCAGGGCTCTACATATCTTTGAAGTTGGAACTGAAGAACTAGTTTATTAAACTACTGGAGATGGAACCTGAGTGTCTCCATAACGTGTAAAGTTAATAATCCATCGTTTAAATCCCAAGTATGCTACAGCTTCTTGGAGATTAAGTCGAAATAAGGGTAGTGGATAGTGATTATTTCCAATAAAATAGTTTGATAACAGTGACAGACTGGTGTTGGGATGTTTATAAATCTTTGTTCCATTTACAGATTATCCAAACCTTCAATTTTCCGGAATAAAAATATTCTTCGATATTTGAAATAAGCTAGTGTTCGAGGTCCAGTTCCAAGTACGTGTACCGCCCTTAGGATTCAATTTGCAGAATAAGTCGTATAAATACTTTCACCTTCTTTTATCGTGAATAAACTGCAGCCGAAGTTTATCCGTCTAGTTAAGATACATTCGGTATATGTATNTACAGCTTCTTGGAGATTAAGTCGAAATAAGGGTAGTGGATAGTGATTATTTCCAATAAAATAGTTTGATAACAGCGACAGACAGGTGTTGTGATGTTTATAAATCTTTGTTCCATTTACAGATTATCCAAACCTTCAATTTTCCGGAATAAAAATATTTTTCGATATTTGAAATAAGCTAGTGTTCGAGGTCCAGTTCCAAGTACGTGTACCGCCCTTAGGATTCACTTTGCAGAATAAGTCGTATAAATGCTTTCACCTTCTTTTATCGTGAATAAACTGCAGCCGAAGTTTATCCGTCTAGTTAAGATACATTCGGTATATGTATNCTTTCACCTTCTTTTATCGTGAATAAACTGCAGCCGAAGTTTATCCGTCTAGTTAAGATACATTCGGTATATGTATAGATGATTTTACAGAGTGTATGTGAAATTACGTTACAAATTTCGAGAGGAATTTCAGTATATATGTATATATAGTGTCTGTTTATTTGAGTCTTTAGAGAAATAGATTTCTAATGTTCCTATATTTTATCTGCAAGAGTATCACACTAGCTTCTGTATTAGTTATTTGTCTTTGTGATTCACACATTCTCTTAAGTCAATGTGTGTTACCTGTCCCTTAAAACGTAACTGCTGGATAATAGACTTAATATCACGAAAGAAGTCGTTGTTTTCAAGGAATCAATGTGTCAGGTAATTAATTGAATGTGGTTTCTGCCCTCAGGTATACGGTTTGGCCAAATGCAAGTGAAGACAGCCTTGGTGAATATACTGACCTCATACAAAGTCATACCCTGCGTAGGGACTCCGCAACCTCCATTAGGGATGAAATCTACTGTAGGAGGGTATCTTCCCAGAAAGGACATCATTTTAGCATTCGAGAAGGTCAAATGACAATCTCCAGAGAAGAATTGTGTTATCGTTTGCAGCAAACCGTTCATGCTTTGGGAATCTTAACACTACTGTGAGAATCGCACAATCTTTCCGAATAATTTTGATGTGGGATGAAGGAATCTCAGTAACAACTATGTTCTAACTTACTTCCTAAATCTAGCATTGCTATTTTTTATACGTTTAAGTGTTTATGAATTAGAAATACGTCATTGTTGTTGTTAAAGTTGCACTATTTTAGTAGTTCATATATATTTTGTGTACATTCCAAGAACCTCAAACATTTATAGGAATTGAGAAATTTGGTTAGCTCATAAAATCGAGGTCTTGAGAGCCGAAAACATTTAAAGTTATTGTTTGTTTTCATTACATACATGTTATGATATTTATACAAATATTTATCAGAAAATGATTCGTCGCAGGATCATAGAATAGAATGGCAAATTTCCCTTGGACAAGTTGGGACAGATATATCCCTCTATGAAGAATTTTCATATCTTGCTAAAATTGCCGTTAAGAGGTTTCTGACAATCATTTTTACCATTAAAACGGTGTGTATTGGCTCTCCACACAAATGTATTTCGTTCTAATAACTAAAAAGCATAAAGAAGTAATTTTACCTTTCAAACGGTCAGATTAATTTCACTTTTCGCATCAATGAATTTACAGTTTGAATTTCTGTAACACCTTAGGCATGTTGATATGTATTCTTTATTCATTAATTACTTTAGAACAGTGACACCATACTCAGTAAGAATATAAAATGCACAATCATTTGTGAAAATTGCAACTTAGAATTGATGAAGGAATCCAAACTCGGAGTATGTGTAGAACAGTGCACCAGCAAAAAGTGATTACGATTGCAGAGNTAGAATTGATGAAGGAATCCAAACTCGGAGTATGTGTAGAACAGTGCACCAGCAAAAAGTGATTACGATTGCAGAGTGATGGCGTACACGAGGCCCAGCAGCTTCATATCTTGTGTGACCGGAAATATCCGTGTTACGCCAAGCTCAGTCAGTGAAGAACATGTTTTACACTGAAGTGGTTCGTGCAATGCCATTTAGCNATCCGTGTTACGCCAAGCTCAGTCAGTGAAGAACATGTTTTACACTGAAGTGGTTCGTGCAATGCCATTTAGCTTTTGTGACAGCATCAAACACACGGATATATTATTATATTGCTTAATATAGAATACGTAACTAAAGATGTAAACGCCATTTTGAGAAGTGAAATAAAATAATAAAATGAATGTAAGATTTGCAATATATTTTGCGTTGAATTACTTTTTTTTCCATTTTATAGAATGCTAATAAATATTTAAAATTCTTCAAATATGAGATAATCTTTCAAATACCATAAAAATATAACAATATATAACATTTCCAAATTTTTTAAATAATTATATAGAACTCTACACTTATCCATGCTTAACTATACCTGAGCCGGTAAAACCATTATATATACATTATTAATAAAGACATTTGGCCTAATAAAATGTAACATAACTTTTNTACCTGAGCCGGTAAAACCATTATATATACATTATTAATAAAGACATTTGGCCTAATAAAATGTAACATAACTTTGAGAAAGCCTAAGTAGTGACCACATGCATGTCCCCTTAGTTCTCAACGTCCAGCAGCGATCAACAATAATAAGCAGTCAGGTACACATTTAATAATATTCACCCAGTGCATTTAAGAATAACCCAGAACGATGGACTTAATTCCTTAAAAAAAAAAAATGGAAATAATTTATGTCATCACGAAGGGGCGTAGCATCTCCTTACACCACTCGTGCCTTGGTGATGGAGGAGGATGTGGAGTAGGGGATGAAGAGAAGTGGTTAGTGGAGNGGCGTAGCATCTCCTTACACCACTCGTGCCTTGGTGATGGAGGAGGATGTGGAGTAGGGGATGAAGAGAAGTGGTTAGTGGAGGAGGAGGAGGAGAGAAGGAGGGTGGTCCGTCTTTCAGACGTATCCGCCACAAGCATGTCCTAACACACAGTCGCCGCTAGTCGCGTAGTTTGAAAACACTTTCTTATTCCTCGCTGACATCCTCACATCGTTCGCTGTTTCAGTGACACAGTCACGTCCTCCCCTCCTCAACGCACAGCCAGTGGTACTGAAACCGAAGCTCGGAACAGCGACGCAGGGTGGCTAGTCCATTGTCACTGTTACATCCTCAGTTAAGAAGCACTCAAGCAACTTCATACGCCATATTGAATCCTAAAACATACCAGACGAGAAAACGCGAGAGTTTACACGAACTATAAACAATACGGATTAATTTCTGAATATAGAGAACGGGGAACGGAACTCTTGGGAACCAAACACTTATCCTCATTATAGTTCTACTTTTACTTTTTATTTTCTTAAACTTAAAACATGGTTAAAATATACTTTATATACACCCTTTATAAAATTAAAGGCCTCATTATATGCATGTTAATATGTTCAACTCGGTTACAGTCCATTTCCCTCCTTCCTTTTTAGAAACTATCGGACTTAAAGAAAACTGTTTACATCAATTTAAAGGATAACTGGGATAGAGTGCACCAAATTAACGTAACAATAGAAATTATTACACTTAATTACATTAACTTCAAACTACTTGTGTGAAAATTGTGGATCAGAATAAAACAGAGGTCAAAAACTCGCTATTTGAAACGCTCCATTCCATTGCGGTGCTAACTTTGAGATAAAATAATACACAATTTTAATACACATTTTGCAATCTGTTTTTTACCCTGGTATTCATTACGGGGCAAATAAAATATAATCGTACAATTTTCGATGATTACAAATTAAGTGGTAATGTCAGGGTGGTTTTTTCGGAATAAAAAATAACGGACAAGAGTAGGTAATATGGGAATTTTCCACAATATTTTACACTCATGAATCAGCAGGTATTTGTTTATAAAATCAGAACTTTTCGCGCCACTACACGGTATGGAATTGAAACTACAGGTCCGCTGTCTGTCAACTTTAAAATATTGGGACTTTGTATTTATTGACCCAACTTACTTCGTTGTTACGTCCACAAACTCTTCCTTCATTTTTATGTGATCACCTCGGAACTGTTCTCTTAATTCCACCATTGCACCTGGCGAAAATATAACAGTTTATAGAAGGCTTGAGAGATAGAAAAATAATCCCTTATGGTTTAAATAATTACCTCAACGCATCTTTCTAATACCAAGGATCACAGAATATCACAAATCCTGCAAAAGATGATACCTAATTTTTCATTAAAACACATTAATTTTAATTTTAATTATCTCGATAGCCCAAGATTTAACTATACCACACTCTGCAAGAGAAAATACTGCCGCCTTAACTTTTCACATATTAATTATTCCAATAAGTTTATCACACATTATCTGATTGCATTTTTCAGGGCTCATTATCGATGCGGAAGCACCAGAGTCTACCAAAGCAGTAAAAAAAGAATTTTGTATAAGCAAAGAAATCAATATAATACCAGTTCTGTTTATGTTACGCACAAATTAATTTAATTGAATGCCGGTTTTATCTAAATAGACATTAAAAACACATCTTTTTTTTTATTGTCGCGGTAGCTTAAGATTTAACTAAATCGCCCTCTGCAATCGAGTATACTGCCACCTGTACAANTACCTGAGCCGGTAAAACCATTATATATACATTATTAATAAAGACATTTGGCCTAATAAAATGTAACATAACTTTTAGAAAGCCTAAGTAAGTAGTGACCACATGCATGTCCCCTTAGTTCTCAACGTCCAGCAGCGATCAACAATAATATGTAGTCAGGTACACATTTAATAATATTCACCCAGTGCATTTAAGAATAACCCAGAACGATGGACTTAATTCATTAAAAAAAAAATGAAAATAATTTATGTCATCACGAAGGGGCGTAGCATCTCCTTACACCACTCGTGCCTTGGTGATGGAGGAGGATGTGGAGTAGGGGATGAAGAGAAGTGGTTAGTGGAGGAGGAGGAGGAGAGAAGGAGGGTGGTCCGTCTTTCAGACGTATCCGCCACAAGCATGTCCTAACACACAGTCGCCGCTAGTCGCGTAGTTTGAAAACACTTTCTTATTCCTCGCTGACATCCTCACATCGTTCGCTGTTTCAGTGACACAGTCACGTCCTCCCCTCCTCAACGCACAGCCAGTGGTACTGAAACCGAAGCTCGGAACAGCGACGCAGGGTGGCTAGTCCATTGTCACTGTTACATCCTCAGTTTAGAAGCACTCAAGCAACTTCATACGCCATATTGAATCCTAAAACATGCCAGACGAGAAAACGCGAGAGTTTACACGATCTATAAACAATACGGATTAATTTCTGAATATACAGAACGGGGAACGGAACTCTTGGGAACCAAACACTTATCCTCATTATAGTTCTACTTTTACTTTTTATTTTCTTAAACTTAAAACATGGTTAAAATATACTTTATATACACCCTTTATAAAATTAAAGGCCTCATTATATGCATGTTAATATGTTCAACTCGGTTACAGTCCATTTCCTTCCTTCCTTTTTAGAAACTATCGGACTTAAAGAAAACTGTTTACATCAATTTAAAGGATAACTGGGATAGAGTGCACCAAATTAACGTAACAATAGAAATTATTACACTTAATTACATTAACTTCAAACTACTTGTGTGAAAATTGTGGATCAGAATAAAACAGAGGTCAAAAACTCGCTATTTGAAACGCTCCATTCCATTGCGGTGCTAACTTTGAGATAAAATAATACACAATTTTAATACACATTTTGCAATCTGTTTTTTACCCTGGTATTCATTACGGGGCAAATAAAATATAATCGTACAATTTTCGATGATTACAAATTAAGTGGTAATGTCAGGGTGGTTTTTTCGGAATAAAAAATAACGGACAAGAGTAGGTAATATGGGAATCTTCCACAATATTTTACACTCATGAATCAGCAGGTATTTGTTTATAAAATCAGAACTTTTCGCGCCACTACATGGTATGGAATTGAAACTACAGGTCCGCTGTCTGTCAACTTTAAAATATTGGGACTTTGTATTTATTGACCCAACTTACTTCGTTATTACGTCCACAAACTCTTCCTTCATTTTTATGTGATCACATCGGAACTGTTCTCTTAATTCCACCATTGCACCTGGCGAAAATATAACAGTTTATAGAAGGCTTGAGAGATAGAAAAATAATCCCTTATGGTTTAAATAATTACCTCAACGCATCTTTCTAATACCAAGGATCACAGAATATCACAAATCCTGCAAAAGATGATACCTAATTTTTCATTAAAACACATTAATTTTCATTTTAATTATCTCGATAGCCCAAGATTTAACTATACCACACTCTGCAAGAGAAAATACTGCCGCCTTAACTTTTCACATATTAATTATTCCAATAAGTTTATCACACATTATCTGATTGCATTTTTCAGGGCTCATTATCGATGCAGAAGCGCCAGAGTCTACCAAAGCAGTAAAAGAAGAATTTTGTATAAGCAAAGAAATCAATATAATACCAGTTCTGTTTATGTTACGCATAAATTAATTTAATTGAATGCCGGTTTTATCTAAATAGACATTAAAAACACATATTTTTTTTTATTGTCGCGGTAGCTTAAGATTTAACTAAATCGCCCTCTGCAATCGAGTATACTGCCACCTATACAANTTTTTTTTTATTGTCGCGGTAGCTTAAGATTTAACTAAATCGCCCTCTGCAATCGAGTATACTGCCACCTATACAAATCACATGTTACTTATCCCAATAATTTAATCACACATTAAAGGGTTGCATACTTCATGGCTCATTTACGAATGGCGAGAGTGAACTAAGGCAGTAACAGAAGAACTTCTTATAAGCAAATGAATAAAAAATTAACATGTTCTGTTTGTATATCGCGCAAATTAATTAACCTAACTGCCTTTTTTTATAAATGGGCAATGGAACTGTTAAATACCTTCGGTTCTACAAAGAAAACACCCACTGGGAAGACACCTTACATTTATATTGGCATTCTCTGTTCTACTCCAGTCTTTATATCGTCACCGCCTACTACAACCCCTTTACCAACGTCACTACTTGTATCTGTACCCATCAATTGATGATTGGTGCTATCTTTTTGCATCCTTTGCACACTGTCCATGCTTTGACGGTCAGTTTTCACTTCATTAGAACATGTTTTACACTGAAGTGGTTCGTGTAGTGCCATTTAACTTCTTGAGCACTCTGAGATAACCCACATAGTCGTTCGCCGCAGATTAAAACACGCGTATATATGTAAGATAGGTGTTTACATAATTATGTATTAAATAAATAAATTACAAGTAATTATAAATTTTTACATATACACATATACCTACAAAGCATATAAAATTTACATTTTTGTATGATAGTACCCGCATGTTTTCCTTTTCGGGCAAACGAGTAAATGGATTTTCTCAGAGTTCTTACATATCATTTAATGGTAAATTATATGGAAGAAGGTCCTTTGTGGGCACAAGCTATGCTCTTTACTGTAAGGCGAGCTGTCTGTATACGCTCATTCTATCGATTAAGATGTCATGAGAGTTTTTGGAACTCATGTTTGTTTTATACCAACTCCATTTCGAAAACCTCACATTTCTATCCAATTTAAAAAGTAATTTTTCTGATCATCGGCATACCTACATGCATGGCACTGGACAATTACTAACAGCATAATTTATAAAATAGATTTTCTTTATTTTAAAAGTTTTAGTTCTCCAATATAAAAAAAGGAATTCTTTCATTGAATTTGACATTTTTACATACAGTAAAATGGTACTTTATACCGTACTTTTACATTAAACTATTTTAAATTCTGAACCTTGAGAACATTTAATGTACATCGCCAAGCCAATCACCGAGTAGCCATGTGATTGCAGATGGCTAATCGCATGCATCAGAGAATCCGCAGGAGTAAGTCTGCAAGAGTGAGTCATCCCATCGAGCTTTATTTCAATCTCGCAATCATTCCATCAATCAGCACCGCAATTAGATCCACATTCGATGCACAATCGCTCTACAACCAGGGGTAATTTGGAATCATTAGGGGTCATTTAGGGGTCTTTATGGGTCATTTGTAGAGCAGGTCTCGTTTATGGGGTAATTTGTGGAGCAGGAGGGGTCAGTTGCGGAGCATGAGTTCAAGTTGAGCAAATAACTTTTCTGCATTGTAATGTGATCATGGAACTAGATAAAATGTCCGGTTAAATGCATCCATAAAAATGCTTAAATATCACTGACTAAAAATGTTAGTAAGTCTATTTATAGAGCAGTACCTAGGTAACGTAGATATGCAGGTTGCTACTGTGGAAAGAACTTCAGTTTTATTCGTAAATATGATGCAAGCCAATAATTGCACGAAGTGTAGTGTAAGGATTACCACTATGAATGTACCTACTCCCATTGCTGGAATATTACACAGACTACAGCGTTGCTACTGTGGAAAGATCTTCAGCAAAAGCTACCATGCTCAGCGACTTGAGAATATTGATTGTTTGAGGAACCCATCTCATGCTTGTCTAAGCAGCTATAAATAATCCAGACAATTCACTCGACATTATAACTTAAATAAACATACCAAGTTCGACAAATTTAGAATTCTTACGCCCTCTGAGAAACAGCATGTTTTGACTTCGTTACCTCCTGTTAATGCACTACATAAAATGTTCGCAGACGACGAGGGGACTCGTATGATAAAGTATTGCGACAATGGTCACATGCAACTAATGCAAGGTGATACATTGAAGAACGACTCCAAAAACTCTAAGAATTCATTTTTTGGGAGCCAACAAGTGTTGCCAGCAATACCTCTTACTGCATCGATGGGTACTGATTCTCCAGGCGATTATGACGAGACAGTTAATGCTAAAGACGGAATGAATGCTGTAGTGTCGGTTTGAGTGGAATGAACACTTGCAAGACTTTCGCAAGAAGTCGGCGAATTTAAAAATAAACAGTCGTCGGCTCTAAAAGCTTGTGATGACCATGCATCTCCTACAATAAAGGAGTTAAATTAATATTGAGTATGAAACAGGAGGTGAAGACGATCTTGCAGATAGTGTTGATGATGACTACAATGACAGTGATGATGAAGTATCTGATAAAAAAATTTAAGATTCTCTAGAGGTTACCATGCATTTCCCCAAGAGTTTCCTTCGACAAGTGGTGTGAAGAAGGCAGAAGAGGTCTAGGATTCTTGTTACATATTTCCCAAATATCCGAATGAACTTGTTGGTAAACTTAGATACTTTATTGAGCTGCAAAAACACGGGGGATCTGCCAAGCATTATTGCGATTCCTTCAATCATCGATGAACTGAAGGATAAGGGTTATATAATTTAAGACTATTGGCTACTATCTATGATCTGCAAACATCTGAAAAATATAAATATCGTATGTACAATGTTATTAGAAAAAAGGATTATTTTAAACCACTTAATAAATTAAATTTCTATAAACATTATAATGTGAGTTTAATTCCTTATACAGTCCTATATGATTATCTGAAATACATATTACTTCAATGGTATAAACAATCACCTGTGAGAGTCCAATTTTAGGTAAAAATTTGTGCGATCTTATGCAGGAGGACTATGGTAGGATCGGAAGTATATTGTCATGCTCGGATCGATTAAAATCGACTGTGTTCTATAAGGCGTACTAATTAAATTAGGGCGGTTGTTTAGAGGAATGTTTCGCAAAGTCAATTGGCTTGGTCAGTTTGCTTGGCAAGTAAGTATTAACCTTTGTATGGTCAGCTGTGATAGAAATGTCTGGCGAAGATTTTGTACGAAGAGGTTAGCTACGAGACCCTTAACAGAGAAATGTTTTGTGAATAATCATCACTGATGCTTTTTATAAGTGGGTGGTAAGGCGTATGTCTGTCTTGGGTTGTGGTATTTTCGGGCGGAGTCAAATTTGGGTTGAGTTAGTCTTGTCGGTACCCGGCCATCTGAGTTATACAGGGAGTGGCCAGTAGTTCATATAGTTAATTTTTATTCGTGCAGACTAATGACACCTGAGGATGTTGCTTTAGGGGTAGACAAATACTCGTATTCTCAGTTATTTAACACACCAGGATTTTATTGATCAGAAGGTCACATAGTTATTACACACCCTGGCGAACGAGTCCTGGCTGTCGTGGAGTGAACATCGTGCTGGCGGCTGCGCCGCTCCGGGATCTACCCGCCCCTTGGGACCAGCGAAGGATGCGGACATCTGTCAGCACGAGGCGACTACAGCAGCTAGGGCGCAGCGACTATTCTGCAACTCGTCGCGTCCCCAGGTGGCGGATAGGGGATCTCCAGGCTCTGGAGTGGCTGGGAATATTCTAATACCAGCCCGCGGACCAACTGGCCGGTGCGACAGCGCCGTCGTCGTGGACGTCGGGGACCTGGGCGGCTCAGTACGAGTTGGCGAAGCGCATCAGTGGGAGGCAGCTCAACGATCAAGGCGGGGAGGGGGATCTCGAGGTGCTGAAACTATGCGAAGTGTAGCGAACCTCACTGCTGGATTCTGCGAGCTGCTGACTGCTGGTGCGTGAGGAATGGCCATGGAATGCGTCGGACCTCTGAAGCTACCTGATGTCAGCCTCCACTCCTGGGCCAGCTGCACTCGCCTCCAGCTGGTAGGTCCTGGATGTCCCGCCGAGCCAGAGCTCACCTCCGACCGACGGACTATTTTGAAGGATGAGGGAGAGGGTGGCCCCCTGGCGATTGGCTCCCCGCCTTCACCCACGGCGTGGAGATCCTGGCGTCAGCGTGGAGGAGCGAAGACGGAGTAGGTGCCATGACTGAGCCGCCCAGACTGCCGACTTCCACGACGAGAAGCAGGATGGCCCTGCAATTGTGGCTGCTGTTAATATTACTGTGCAGACATATGCGCAGTCATATTGACAGCAGTTATACCCCAAGGGTGCTTGCACCCACAGCCATTTTCTCTTCTAGAGCCAAAATTCCCATTTTTAAGCATGTTACCAAACCTGCTGTCTCCTTATGCATTTTTTAATGCATGATAAGTTTGAAACTTCTTTTCTGTCGAGAGGGTTTTTACCGTGTCTATGCGGGTTTTTTCCCCTCTCCCTTCTTTAACTATAGCTTGCTATACGCCCCCTTAGGGATGTAGTCCATGGCCTAAACTCGGCCATGGCTGCCAAATATCCCTCCTCGCCAAGATGCACGCCTCCTTTGCATGAAATTCCCTATCCTTTATGCGTATGAGGTTCTACCTTGAGACGCACTAATCCCTCGTACCTACCGCGGGCCTCAATAACACATAGTTTTAAAGTAGGTTAGGAAAAAAAAAACACCCTGGCGAGACTGAGCCCCCCTCTAGCCGTAAGCCTGGTGGGCTGGTGGGCTGAATACTATGCGTCGGGGAAGGTCTGTGACTGCGGCTTTTGGTGAGTGGTCTTCGTTGGTACCTGAGGCATGGTGAGTTGGGTGGCCCTGGTTCGGGCCCTCGGACTGGCTCTCGTTGACGTGCTGTATGAAGTTGGCTGTTTTCTGCGGTTTTGACAGTCTCTCAATGAAGCCCGGGATTAGGGTTCTCCCGTGACTTGCACTTTCCTTGCGATCCCGGCGGGCATTCTGGTTGGAGACTGCTTCCTCCTCGTCTTTCTTCCTGTCATTGCGTTTCTGTCTGCATTCCTAACCGCAGCAACTGCCACTATGTTTCGGAAATGAATTCATTAATTCTCGGCACTTTACTCGGTTTGTCTCGGGAATTTACACATGGAGTTTCGGCTCACGACTCGCCTTCTCGGGGAATGGCGCCACTCGGACTGGGGCTACCACTCGTTTCCGGGAATTTTCTTATATTCTGGGCACTGTTCTCGTCACACGACTGTTTACTCCCGTTTTGGCTTCATCTATCTCGTCTCGCGGCTTTACCGCCGAACAAGTCCCGTCTCGGCTGAACAACTGACTGCGAACAACTGATTGTACATTACTGCCTGGGGCAGGTCCCGAACTCCGGCCCGGTGATACTACTGCCTCTCGCCTAATTGCGTTCTCTGTCTCGCCCACGACTGACGACAACTGAATGATCACAACTGCCCGACGACCATTGAATGACTGATCGTGACTGAATGACTACGAACCTTGGCTGCTTCTGAATTTAACCCAACTCTCGATATATTCAAATTGGCTGTCAGCGATTTGTGTCGAGAGAAACAGGGACTTCCCCGGCGTAACTCGCATGTTTTTTTGTATAGGATTTCGGTCTCGTCAGCGACTCGCTCGTTCAAACTAGGAGAGGAGGGAGGGGTGCGGTAAGCATCTCGGGGGTTCCTGGGAGCTGTGTCTGCACTATTCTCGGCCAGGGGGTTACCCTGTTTCCTTCGTCGTGGGCTTATATCAGCTAATTTTCGGGACTTTCCCTTTTTCCTTCGGGTGCGGTTCATCCCAGCGTATTTTTATCTATTGGGACTTCCCCGGGGGGTTATTTCTCAGGGTGTGAATACAGCACAATTCCTATCCTCTGTACCCGCCACGNGGGACTTCCCCGGGGGGTTATTTCTCAGGGTGTGAATACAGCACAATTCCTATCCTCTGTACCCGCCACGCGTCATTCTTGGGTAGAGTTTATCTTGTGGTAGAGTTTGTCTTGAGGTAGAGTTTGTCTTGAGGTAGAGTTTGTCTTGGGGTAGATTTTTTCTTGGGGTAGAGTGTGTCTTGGGGTTGAGATTGTCTTGGGGTAGAGTTTGTCTTGGGGTAGAGTTTGTCTTGGGACAGAGTTTGTCCTGGAGTAGAGTTTTTCTTGGGGCAGAGTCATTATTGGTTAGTGTTAATATTGGGTGGATTTAATAATGGCTGGAGTTAGTCTTGGATAGAATCAATATTGGGTGGAGGTGGTCTCCTGTGTGTACATGTGTGTACTCTGTAGCTGAGGTAAAAGTTTATGAGCTGTCATGAATGAACATGGACATTTTTGAGAGCTTTTGTAGAAATACATGTTGAGTATAAAATAATATCCCAAATTTGAAGGTATATAATATCAAAACCAAACCACTCANTTTTGTAGAAATACATGTTGAGTATAAAATAATATCCCAAATTTGAAGGTATATAATATCAAAACCAAACCACTCACAACCTTGATTGACCATTCAAATAAACCGCGGAACCGTGAAGTTTGTTTACCATACTTTCAAAATGTTAATGTGACCACCATGGGTGGCCCGAACGACATCTACGCGATAATCACACTGGTTCCACGCTCTTGTCAGCATTTTCGGTGTTACGGTTTGGATGGCGTTNGAACGACATCTACGCGATAATCACACTGGTTCCACGCTCTTGTCAGCATTTTCGGTGTTACGGTTTGGATGGCGTTTGTAACTCTCGTTTGAGGTGGTGATCGGGTCGCGAGCTAGCATTCAACACATCAATATGAAGGGGATGGTCTGATGTTTCCTTTATGTGCCGAGAGATGACATTGGGAGCGTCTGTCGGCGCTCTATGAGCATGTGTTTTGTGTAAGTCCGCATCACGATGACGACAGAACAACAGAATGTGTTCTGTGTTATTCAGATTGCTAAATGTGAATTGGTTACAACTGTTCTACGTAAATTCCGTCGCAAATACGGACGTCATCCTCCCGATAGGTGGAGTATCGTATGTTAGATTCGTCAGTTCCAAGACACAGGTTGCCTTTACAAATGTAAAAGTTCCGAGCGGCCGCATGTGTCCGAAGATAATGTGCAACGGATTCAACAAGTGTTCGTTGGCAGACCGAGAAAATTAACTCGACAAGCTAGTCGGAAAATGCAAATACCTCAATCAACGGTATGGATAATGTATATTTAAATAAATTTAAAAAAAAAATGTTAAACCTTATATGGAAACCTCCCTGTGATAAACTGATTTGGTTAGACAAATGCTTAGATGGTACGTTTTTTTATTTAGATAATTGCTATGGTTGTAAAGAGCTGTTACGTACGTAAAACAAACATACCTGACGGTAGAAATGAGACTTACAAACTGAATTTCACGATCCGTCCTCCTAAGTGTTCTTAAATTATAATCGCCTACATGAATTCATATAGAAATTATTTTACTTGCGAGCCGACTTACGAAAATCTTGTGTTTTGCTATACAATTATTTTAAAAGAATATATAAAAACATTCAATGTGAGCATAGGCACATATGATTCAGACCCCTACTGAAAATAATGAAATGTTTTGAATACAACATTTGCCTGTAAAACGTTATTAAAATTATAAATACAATGAATTTAAACTGAAAAATCTTTCCATAAAATATGATCATTAGTCGTATATGCTTTGATAGGAAAAAACCAATTTAAATAACAGGAGAATCAGCCCCACTTTGCTCGGGTGCGATTGAAATTACAGTGATACGCTTATAAATAAATTGGGAAAAGACAATTCATTTATGTGAAAACAGAATTATTAAATTAAACTATGTTGGCATAGGTTTTAACTGATTACTGCAACCCAAAAGGAATTAAATATTTTTTTTTCCGATAGCCAAGGAATGGGGTGTAGTTTTNGTTTTAACTGATTACTGCAACCCAAAAGGAATTAAATATTTTTTTTTCCGATAGCCAAGGAATGGGGTGTAGTTTTTGTAGTGTATTTGTGCAACTATCGCGTAGTTATCCCATTTTAGCTTTCCAGCGTCGATGTATGAAAATCAAAATGTGAGTCTCATCAAGTTGTAGCTTTAGAAAAAAGTGTACCTAGGTACTATTTTTGCACTTGGCTGAGGTATCTTAATCGAATACCAAAGTTAAGCAACGGTCCCAGTGCCACACATTTGGATGGGTGAACGTTTAGTGGCATAACATCTGAGCGCTTCCGGGCTTCGTATGGCACGTTAAATATTAGGTACAGGTTGTTTTTTATTGATAGCAGTCCTTACGCCATTTCAGAGGTACTTGGGCGGCCTGATAAACTCCGAGACCAGAGGAAAAAAATATTTCGTTCACGTTCCCAGCCGTTGCAGAATTTTTTTTTGTTTTTATTTCACAGGAGTCTTTCAATATACCGAGATAAAAAGTACCCTATGTCCTATTTCATTACCTAAAGTATATACTTACCAAATTTCTTCAACCTACGTTCAGCCGTTATGGATCTGAGTGGTAACAACCATACACACAGACTTACGCATTGATAATATTAGTATGATAAAATGTTTAATACACTATTGCAGCATTTTTGTTTGGTGTCTATTATATAAGATTTAAGAAATATTTCTGATTTTTCTTGAGTAGCGCAGTGATTAGAGCATTGTACTCCTATTATAAATGTTGTGGGTTCAAATCTGTCACTCCATGGGAGTTTTTTCTTTCTTTAAATGTTACCAGATATCATGGGGGAAATTTTCAAATTTTAATTTTATAAACCGATATTTTATTAAAAATACATTTTCTATACATTCACAGTAGTTTTCAAAGATTTCCACATTCTTCAAACATTAGTTGAGATAAAATTTAATTTAAATAGCTGTTAGTATTAATGAAATTACCAATCCCTAGATGTATAATCGTTTAACTACGGTTTTCACAATGCTGGCCGGCTGCCTGACCCACGAGAGCGGTGTAGGTTGGTGGGGTGAGCAAGGGGTAGCATAGGGTAACTTTATATGTTATGCGATTTTCTAGATTTTTAAAAATAAATCCTGGTGATTTGTGATGGGAAGGAGGTGAGGTGAGTTTGGATTAATGGTGGGGCAAGGAGGTGGAGGTCTGCAAGTAATAAGCGCACCTCCCAGATATTTCAAATGGCTCGAAAATTGTCTTTCGGGGACTCGAAATTGCGTATTATGGAGCCTGAATTGTTTTTAGGGAAAACATGGAAAATTCAAAGGAAAATAAAACGCTGAGTAAAATTAGGGAAATTTTAATGGGAGGAGAGAAATTTTGAGGGAAAATTTCTTGATTTTAAGGAAAAAATTAAAAATATTAAGGAAAAACGAATCATTCGTGGCGTCTTTCAAGATGGCGGGTGGATCCTGGATCATAATACATGATGCATGTGCCTGGACAGACATAACCTTACAACTAAGACTGATTAACGCCTATTTAAGGCGAAAACTCTAGAGAACTCTACAAGAAAATCGACTCATACTTTTAAACTACCATTGGATACACACGATTATAGCTACTTTTAGTATCAGGAACAGACTTCTTGACATTCAAATTCGCAATACTCAGCCAGATTGCTTCGGACTGCTTAGCGCCNTTTTAGTATCAGGAACAGACTTCTTGACATTCAAATTCGCAATACTCAGCCAGATTGCTTCGGACTGCTTAGCGCCTTGTTTCAGTGCTAAACCCCGCAATAATGCCTATAACGCATCAATGGACTCGCCCTCTGTAACTTTAGCTTTGGCGTCGGAAAATATGATTTCAGTGTATCATTTGAGAGATGATAGATTTTGGGGTGAACACAGAACCTGCAGGATATATGTTTTGACGAGTGTACAAAAAATATAGGCAAAATTTAAAATCCCGAAACAATTTATAATTCCCAAAATACAAAATCTTACTAAAATCATGGACGTGTAAATAAAAAATTTAGTAACTTTCTGTATACACTCAAATATAGTATGATAGAACAACTAAATTGCTCCCAAATTCATTCATACAAATAACGAACTAATCAACTAATATTGTTATGTGGCCGAAGAATTTAACGCTATTGTAAAAAGTGAAATAATATAATATAAACGGAACTTTTTACTATATGTTANTATGTGGCCGAAGAATTTAACGCTATTGTAAAAAGTGAAATAATATAATATAAACGGAACTTTTTACTATATGTTATGGATCATTTTACTTTGCTTCTTTTTCAAAGAATATTTATAAATGTTTTAAATTCCATTATTGGGAAAATATTTTAAAATGCCAAACATTTATAGCTGTAAATAAACATTTTACCTTTTCTTAAAACAGTTGTTTCTATCTTTAGATATATCCATTATAAGTATATGTCAAGTGCGAGATGAGTATAGAGTAGCAACGGAATGCAAGGATGAGGAAATCAGGAGCACCCGAAAAAATCCGCCGAGCAGCAGCATTGTCCGTCACCATTCCCACGTGGTAAAGTCAGGGAGTCTAGCCCGGTTCACCTTGGTGGAAGGCGACTAGTCTGACTACTACAGCAGTGTGGTGCCAGTGAGAAAATTTAATTTACCTAAATGCAATATAATAGGTCAGGTAAGAGATTTCCACAATCACTATTCGATTTTTCATGTCTTCATATTTTTCTCCTGGCATGCAAAATATAAAACATAATTACAAATATATGCATATACGTACGCATATGTTTATAAACACTTGACAGTTAACTTCCCATAAAAATTATTGATAAAAAGAATATTAAAAATTTACATAACCAAGCATTTATTTAAATATTGTTTTTACGAAAAACATATTTTTATTTCAAAGGTTGTTTGTGATAAATTTATCCTTTTTACTTTGTAAGAAAACTTTTCGAATCAATTCGGACCAGAGAGATGAAATATAAGGGGGAAAGTATTTGAAGGGCAGGTCAGTCATACAAAATGTACACTACAACTAACCGAATTTTGGGAGGAACTCGCACAAGAGAAAAACGTAAAACATTTTGAAATGTTTAATTAATAAAGTGTTTAAAACTTTTATTGTGTTAAGTCTAGTAACATTACCCCGAGTAATGCGCCTACGTGCGCGTCAGACCTCGCAAGGCTCAACCAGGATTGAACAGTAAAATGGCGAGCATTTGGACTACTCTATATTACGTTTACTAATACTTTAGCATCATCATCATAACATTATTTGGCTTAAAGTGTAAACACGCAGTGTAAATCAATTGACACTGACAGTTGACAAACAGTGAAATGCTGTAGTGAAGGAGATAGTGATGTAGCTTATGCCAAAATTGTGGGTTGATTTTTATAAACGTAACCATGTTTGTTACAAACTGGTGTTCTCTCTACCTGCTGCATTTTTTAACGATCTTTATCTCTAGTTATGGAACAATATTTTAGGAAAAAAGATGAGTGAGCGAGGCATATAAAAGTTGATATCTCTAAAAAATGTTCATACATTTTTTTAATACCTAACATAGCTAAAGTTATAACATTTCCATGCATGTTTTGCAAGATACTGTAAATGCAGTAAATTATTCAGTATTATGTTACGAATAAGAGGATTTTCAGAAACACCTCAAAGACAATAATCCTCAAGGAAAAACTATTCTTTTAAGTGGAAAAACAAACATCCCGAAATGTGTAATATTAAGTAATGCAGAAACCTAATGTAGTAGCATTACAAAAGTTATTTGAAATTGTAAGTCTCAAAGAAATAATAAAACTTTAGTAACCAAGAAGTTAGACCATATAAACATTAAAAAAGGAGGGGTGAACTTAATACACATTTTATTGTNAAAACTTTAGTAACCAAGAAGTTAGACCATATAAACATTAAAAAAGGAGGGGTGAACTTAATACACATTTTATTGTGTAAGTAAAGGTACAGATTATTACAAAATTCCAACTTTGACGCAAGATTCTCTACTCGATCACTTATAAAAAGACGTGGCCATAACCATTAACGCATAAGTACCTCAAAAAAAACCATAGAGTTTGGAGGATGTAAAAAGGATTTCTTATGCAGTGTAAACTATAGAGTTACCAAGTATGGACGACCTGTTTAATTTTGAACAATCTCTAAGTTGAGAGGATACTATAATGAAATACGAACTACATATTTACGAATCTTATCGCGCGGGATCATACACATTCCAAACATATTCNAATACGAACTACATATTTACGAATCTTATCGCGCGGGATCATACACATTCCAAACATATTCTCTCCAGAGGTAAGTATACCAATTCATATTTACACACAACCATCAAAATCCTTTCTACGATTTTGAGATATGCTCATAAACATGGAGGACAGAAAATATCCCTTATTTAACAGGAATTATACAGGTATACTGTCTTCCTTAATTTAATTTATAGAATATAATATCTTCTTAATGTTGTGGAAGTTGACCAATCTCGNACAGGTATACTGTCTTCCTTAATTTAATTTATAGAATATAATATCTTCTTAATGTTGTGGAAGTTGACCAATCTCAAAATTATGGTATTATTTCCACCTTAAAGAATTATCTGTAAGTAACAACANCAACCAACATAACACTGAAATTGAGAAATTAGCAGTCAAAGTTAAACTTCTATAAACAATTCAGAAGTTGAAGTTAACTGTCAATATTCACTACTTATACTATTAGAGTATCACATTTTTTAACTCGAATTTCGGTGATTAATATACTAAAACAATGAAAAAAAAAAGACACGTAATTTTATGTCATTATAAAAAGGGGAAATTTCCATTTACTGAATATGTTCATGTTGTTATATCTACAAATACTAATACAATAAAACAAATTGTATCTGTTGTAAAAGCAGGCCTGCGTCCTTCAATATTCCGTATTAACATACGGAACTAATGCGAAGCCATTAATACCATACTCCACTTTTTGTACCTCCAAACAAGGCATTATTGAAGTAACAGACTATTCAACAGAAAATAACCAACTCCCATGCTTACTCTTTTAAACTGCTCTTCAAATCGGATATACTACTACGNTAAGGGGGAAAGTATTTGAAGGGCAGGTCAGTCATACAAAATGTACACTACAACTAACCGAATTTTGGGAGGAACACACACAAGAGAAAAACGTAAAACATTTTGAAATGTGTAATTAATAAAGTGTACAAAACTTTTATTGAGTTAAGTAAAGCAACATTACCACTACTAATGCGCCTAAGGGCGCGTCAGACCTCGCCCGGATCAACTAGGATTGAACATTACAATGGCTAGCATTTGGAGTTAACTATATTACGTTTACTAAGGCTTTAGCATTTCCATCATAACATAACTTGGCTTAAAGTGTAAACACGCAGTGTAAATCACTTGACACTGACATTTGAGAAGCAGTGAANTAAATCACTTGACACTGACATTTGAGAAGCAGTGAAAATGCTGTAGTGAAGGAGATAGTGATGTAGCTTATGCCAAAATTGTGGGTTGATTTTTATAAACGTAACCATGTTTGTTACAAGCTGGTGTTCTCTCTACCTGCTGAATTTTTTAACGATCTTTATCTCTAGTTATGGAACAATATTTTAAGAAAAAATATGAGTGAGCGAGGCATATAAAAGTTGATATCTCTAAAAAATTTTTATACATTTTTTTTATACCTAACATAGCTAAAGTTATAACATTTCCATGCATGTTTTGCAAGATACTGTAAATGCAGTAAATTAATCAGTATTATGTTACGAATAAGAGGATTTTCAGAAACACCTCAAAGACAATAATTCTCAAGGAAAAACTATTCTTCTAAGTGGAAAAACAAACATCCCGAAATGTGTAATATTAAGTAATGCAGAAACCTAATGTAGTAGCATTACAAAAGTTATTTGAAATTGTAAGTCTCAAAGAAATAATAAAACTTTAGTAACCAAGAAGTTAGACCATATAAACATTAAAAAAGGAGGGGTGAACTTAATACACATTTTATTGTGTAAGTAAAGGTACAGATTATTACAAAATTCCAACTTTGACGCAAGATTCTCTACTCGATCACTTATAAAAAGACGTGGCCATAACCATTAACGCATAAGTACCTCAAAAAAAACCATAGAGTTTAGAGGATGTAAAAAGGATTTCTTATGCAGTGTAAACTATAGAGTTACCAAGTATGGACGACCTGTTTAATTTTGACCAATCTCTAAGTTGAGAGGATACTATAATGAAATACGAACTACATATTTACGAATCTTATCGCGCGGGATCATACACATTCCAAACATATTCCCTCCAGAGATAAGTATACCAATTCATATTTACACACAACCATCAAAATCCTTTTTACGATTTTGAGGTGTGCTCATAAAGATGAAAGACAGAAATTATCATTTATTTAAAAGGAATTATACAGGTATAATGTCTTCCTTAATTTAATTTATAGAATATAATATCTTCTTAATGTTGTGGAAGTTGACCAATCTCAAAATTATGGTATTATTTCCACCTTAAAGAATTATCTGTAAGTAACAACACACGATTGAAATGTTTGAAAAATGTATGGTTGGAATCAGAGCGATAATTGGACTGCTTTCTGCACACAGGATCCAACCAACATGACACTGAAATTTAGATATTTGCAGACAAAGTTGAACTTCTATAAATAATTCAGAAGTTGAAGTTAATTGTCTATATTCACTACTTTTACTCTAACAGTATAGCTTTTTTTTTAAATCAAATTTCGCTATCTAATATACTAAAAGGATAAAANATAAATAATTCAGAAGTTGAAGTTAATTGTCTATATTCACTACTTTTACTCTAACAGTATAGCTTTTTTTTTAAATATAATTTCGCTATCTAATATACTAAAAGGATAAAAAAAAAAAAAGATACATAATTTTATGTTATTATAAAAAGGGGAAATTTCCTTTTACTAAATATATTTACGTGGTTATATCTACAAATTCCAATAAAATAATACAAATTGTCTGTGTTGTAAAAGCAGGACAGCGTGCTTCAATACTCCGTATCAATATATGAAATTAATGAGAAGCCATTAATATCATCCTCCACTTTTTGTACCTCCAAACTCCCATGTTTACTTTTTTAAACCGTTCTTCGCATCAGATATACTACCACACAAATATACACACGCCAATAAGGTGGCGACGAGATATTACCACGGACTAACTTGGAATAATTGGTACTTAAATTACACTCTTCTACCATATTTTTGTAAGGAGTATGTACATGCAAGANCGGACTAACTTGGAATAATTGGTACTTAAATTACACTCTTCTACCATATTTTTGTAAGGAGTATGTACATGCAAGACAAGGGGGAAGTATACACCTGGGTTATAGATCAGAAACGAGTTTTAATTACCGCATTGTCAGAGAATGTGATATACATAAAGATGGAATACAATTGTCCATACTAATTTGTTTCTCAGAATTTATTTCAGCTGGTGAAAATCCTTCACTCTTGCATAAATGATTGTTTATTGACTTGAGAGACAAAAAAACTGGTAAAGGCGTGCGTTTGCAAGTAACAGAGGTACGGAACCAATCAGAGTAACNATTGACTTGAGAGACAAAAAAACTGGTAAAGGCGTGCGTTTGCAAGTAACAGAGGTACGGAACCAATCAGAGTAACGCGATGTGGTCGGCAGCGCCTTTATAAGACAATAAGCTTCTCGAATGTTACTAGATCGGTAACTCCTGCCACAAAGCAGGTTATCAATATTTAAGTGAGTTTGAACGTGGTGTTATGGTCCGTGCACGAGAGATTGGACATAGCATCTCCGAGGTAGCAATACAATTTGGATTTCCGGGTACGACCATTTCACGAGTGTACCATGAATTTAGGGAATCCAGTAAAACATAAAATATTCGACATCGCTGCGGCCGGAAAAAGATGTTGAACAAACAGGACAGACATCGACTGACGAGGATCATCAAACGTGACAAACGTGCAACCCTTTCTCAAAGTGGCGGAGATTTCAATGCTGGGGCATCAACAAGTGCCAGCGTGCGTACTATTCAACGGACGATCATTGATATTGGCTTCCGGAGCCNTTCAATGCTGGGGCATCAACAAGTGCCAGCGTGCGTACTATTCAACGGACGATCATTGATATTGGCTTCCGGAGCTGAAGGCCCACTCGTGTACCGATGGTGACAACATGACACACATCTGGGCCCGCCAATACCGCCATTGGACTGTTTATGACTGGAAACACGTTGCCTGGTCTGACGATTCTCGTTTCCAATTGTATTGGGCGGTTGGACTCTTACAGGTATGGAGACATCCTCATGAATCCATGGACCCTACATGTCAACAGGGGAATGTTCAAGCCTGTGTAGGCTCTGTCATGGTATGGGGCGTGTGCAGTTGGCGTGAAATAGCACCCCTGATACGTCTAGATACGACTCTGACAGGTGACAGATACGTAAGCACACTGTCCGATAATCTGCACCCATTCATCTCCATTGNCGTCTAGATACGACTCTGACAGGTGACAGATACGTAAGCACACTGTCCGATAATCTGCACCCATTCATCTCCATTGTGCATTCCGATGGACGTGGACAATTCCAGCAGGACAATGCGACACCTCACACGTCGAAAGTATCTACCGAGTTGTTCCAGAAACTTTCTTCTAACTCNAATTCCAGCAGGACAATGCGACACCTCACACGTCGAAAGTATCTACCGAGTTGTTCCAGAAACTTTCTTCTAACTCTGGACACTTACATTGGCCACCTAAGTCACCAGATATGAACATTATTGGGCATATCTGGGATGCCTTGAAACTAGCTGTTCAGAAAAGGTCTTCATCTCCTTGCAATATCATGTATTTGTGGACTGCCCTGCAGGATTCATGGTGTGAATTGCATCCTGCATAATTTCAGACATTAGTCGAGTCNGGACTAACTTGGAATAATTGGTACTTAAATTACACTCTTCTACCATATTTTTGTAAGGAGTATGTACATGCAAGAGAAGGGGGAAGTATACATCTGGGTTATAGATCAGAAACGAGTTTTAATTACCGCATTGTCAGAGAGTGTGATATACATAAAGATGGAATACAATTGTCCATACTAATTTGTTTCTCAGAATTTATTTCAGCTGGTGAAAATCCTTCACTCTTGCATAAATGACTGTTAATTGACTTGAGAGACAAAAAAACTGGTAAAGGCGTGCGTTTGCAAGTAACAGAGGTACGGAACCAATCAGAGTAACGCGATGTGGTCGGCAGCGCCTTTATAAGACAATAAGCTTCTCGAATGTTACTAGATCGGTAACTCCTGCCACAAAGCAGGTTATCAATATTTAAGTAAGTTTGAACGTGGTGTTATGGTCCGTGCACGAGAGATTGGACATAGCATCTCCGAGGTAGCAATACAATTTGGATTTCCGGGTACGACCATTTCACGAGTGTACCATGAATTTAGGGAATCCAGTAAAACATAAAATATTCGACATCGCTGCGGCCGGAAAAAGATGTTGAACAAACAGGACAGACATCGACTGACGAGGATCATCAAACGTGACAAACGTGCAACCCTTTCTCAAAGTGGCGGAGATTTCAATGCTGGGGCATCAACAAGTGCCAGCGTGCGTACTATTCAACGGACGATCATTGATATTGGCTTCCGGAGCCGAAGGCCCACTCGTGTACCGATGGTGACAACATGACACACATCTGGGCCGGCCAATACCGCCATTGGACTGTTTATGACTGAAAACACGTTGCCTGGTCTGACGATTCTCGTTTCCAATTGTATTGGGCGGTTGGACGCTTACGGGTATGGAAACATCCTCATGAATCCATGGACCCTACATGTCAACAGGGGAATGTTCAAGCCGGTGTAGGCTCTGTCATGGTATGGGGCGTGTGCAGTTGGCGTGAAATAGCACCCCTGATTCGTCTAGATACGACTCTGACAGGTGACAGATACGTAAGCACACTGTCCGATAATCTGCACCCATTCATCTCCATTGTGCATTCCGATGGACGTGGACAATTCCAGCAGGACAATGCGACACCTCACACGTCGAAAGTATCTACCGAGTTGTTCCAGAAACTTTCTTCTAACTTTGGACACTTACATTGGCCACCTAAGTCAGCAGATATGAACATTATTGAGCATATCTGGGATGCCTTGAAACTAGCTGTTCAGAAAAGGTCTTCATCTCCTCGCACTCTCATGTATTTGTGGACTGCCCTGCAGGATTCATGGTGTGAATTGCATCCTGCATAATTTCAGACATTAGTCGAGTCCATGCCACGTCATCTTGCGGCACTTCTGCGTGCTCGCGGGGGCCCTACATGATATTAGACAGGTATACCAGCTTTTTTTACTCTTCAGTTTAATACAGAGTAAGTGGTACAAAAATTGGAGATATTTATAATGTAAATAAAGCAAATATGCTTCAGTGGACTGCTATTGGCAGAACACCCTGGCACAAGCTGTCTTTCTCTCTCTTTTTTCCTTTAGCCTGCTTCACGTTTCTTCCTACCAGAGAATTTCAATGCACATACTAATAAAGGTAATCTGAGCATCCTGTGAGGAAAACGGAGCCAGGGACACCGCCTTCGCAACATCTTGCTTAAAACGTCGATAGTATGCCGAAACTTTGACGACACTGGACGTCGACACGAAAAGAGCAATCGAAGAGCATGTCTCATGCAAACATTTGAAAAATGCGTATTTAAGAGTTATAAAATACACGAAAAAAAGTTTAAATTTGCAAAATTGTTTTATTTCTTACACTATTTCTTTATGTCTTTCCAGGAACTCTCCTAGCCATGGCGTAGGAAGTGCACTAAGACCTAGTGATACCCAGGTATTGGGGTACCGCATACACGAGAACTACGCGGTGTCTTCCGGTAATACTCGGGTACCGTTCCTTGCAATTGCGTGATATGTATTGTGTGGTCGAAGTGCACGAATTCATATTAGTTACCCCAAAATGTACGCTCTACCTTATCAGATCTATTGTAAATAAATATAGATTGTACCATATTTTATGGCTATTATTGTATATACACTAAATCGCACATGAATACAAATGTAAATTATTTTGTTTTAATCTATTTCCTACAAAATTGCACATCTGAACAGGGGAGATTACCCTAATGGGAAACAGGTATGTATCCATAAATGAGTTTAAATGACTAAATATTTCACTGAGACTTTATTTCGTTAGTCGTTTATGAACATGAATGTAAAACGAAACGACAATGAATTTTAACAATTTNTTTCACTGAGACTTTATTTCGTTAGTCGTTTATGAACATGAATGTAAAACGAAACGACAATGAATTTTAACAATTTCACCATAAGGCCTGATTTTAATAAATATAACGGATCATTGGTGAAAAACAATTAAAACCAATGGAGGAGTCTTTTGAAAAATTTCGTTGACGTTTCTTTTACCATGTGTAAACAGACAAATAAATTTATGTTACACATATGTTTTAATATAAATAGCACAGTAAGGAAATGAATGAGATCTCCAATTTAGGGGTTTAGAAAACTCAGGTAATGTATAAAAATACAAGTTAATTAATATTATCTGGGCTCAGAGAACCGCGTTTAGAAGTAACTATATTTTCTGCAGTAGAAAAGGTTCCCCCTGAACTAGTGGAAGAAACTATACGTCCCAAATGCATTTTTTTTTAAGAGCTAACACGGAGTACGACATTTCGCGCTCTTCCCACCATTCAAGAGGGTCTACATGTTGTCCAAACTGAGTTTCGTATAGCTAGTGTTCAAACTGGGAAGTGCCATCTGATCCCTGTGTGGCTGTATCAAATGTAACGTAGAAATCCAAATCCCTATCCCCTGATTGCTCGTTAAGCTTGTGTTCCACTGTATGTGCGGAAAACTCGGTTATCATCTGCCGAACATATTGTAGGATCAAAACTGCAGTGGTCACGTCTTCGGCGCGCAAGTCCTTGTATTGGAGATCAATAAATAAAGCAGCCCTTTGTGCAACCACTAACTCAGGTGTATTTAGGTCCGTTTGAAATCTAGAAGAAATGTACACTCATAAAGAGGTTTTGGAGGTAGCTTTCGTGTCACTGTCCTTTCAATTGGACAGAAGGGTTGTCAAGAAGTCCTCTAATCACTGGACGGACAGTAGAAAAAGTAACATAAATTTCACTAGAGAAAGCCTTGTTTGGAGATTAAAAAAGATTCATCAGAATGATCAGTTCTTCTAGTAGAGACCAGTCGCGTTCACAGATCTCAAGCTTGACAGCGATGGTGGCCTTTGTGTATACTCGATCTTCCAGGACAGCGCTGATTGGACTAAGATTGCGTAGAAATTGTCTCACATCATGAAGGTTCAATCCCACTATGTAGGGCAACTTTGAATAAGTCGTTCATGGTGCAGACCTTGCTGGGTTTTTTTTTGTACGGCAGAAGANTACGGCAGAATAAGCAACAAAGGAAGGCTTGAGTTGACTGGGAATGTAACTTACTTTATTACAAACTATACAATACAAATGTACCATTTTTTTACACCCTTTATGGAAAGTTGGAGCGTGTTCTCTGAATATTTTATATTGTGCTTGACATTACCTAACACACAAACTTCAGCTGTAATACAACTTGCATTGTCATGAACAACAGCGTCAATTTCACCAGCTATGCTCCATTCTTCGAGAACTTTTTTTTAAGGATAATGACAAATTCTCTGCTGTGGGACGATTTCCAGAAGTCTCTGTGCATAAACTGAATGCACGCAGGATCCAGTTTACATCAATACAGCGCGCAGTCACGGACAAGTATGAATATTGTGCCCATTCATCTGTTGTCAGAGATAACAGCGGATGATTTGCTAAGTATGTCTTCCACCTTGCCCCTAACCTGATCGTAAGCTGGTTCGAGTCGAGCTCGAATTGCCTGCGGATTAGGCACCTCTTATTCAGATTCCCCTATCTCCACAACTTCAACAAATTCCTCACAGTTTACAATGGATATTGCAAGATGGCATTTCAAGAACACACAAGCTAGAGCTTATGAAATGATTTCCTGACGCGAAGACGTTAACTGCTTTGGGGCTGACAAGATATCAAAACAGCTCTTCTTTGATGGTGGTCTGGTATAATGCCTCGTTGTTGAAGGTCAAGCTGCTTCAGGGTTGTCTCTGTCCCGACATGACGATTCGTTCTCCAGAGTGAAAGGAAGAGTTAAGATGTTGTTCTATTATTTCCGTTTTGACCTAATGCTAAAATTACCATGAATGCGCGTGACGTGTAGCGCGCGTCAGTTTACTTGAACCACCAGCTCCCTGCTGCTGTAATATGGTAAGGTTCTTTATGGCAAGGCTTGGCAGCGGTAGGTATCAGTTGTTGGAAAATATATTCCTTGATCAGGCGGTTCTCTCAGAGCAATAGCAACGAATATTTTTCTACTACAGATAAGTTCGTCTGTGTCACCATGTATCGACTTACTCACAGGATCCTGTACAATAAGGCAAAGATACAGGATCCTGTTGAGAAAAGCACCGGTAGCGTTAATTTAATGTTTGTAATACGACGAGTGCTGACAATATTCCAGGTTTTCTGTAGTTCGGAATGTTACAGTAGAGGATACTATTCAGCGAGGTCAAACCCTATTTGTATACAATTTGAAAACACAATATTGTAACAGATTCCCGAAGAGTATTTGCATTGATGTTACACAGTCGAGTTATAAAATCAAGACGGATAGTGCTCTAACTGTGTGGCTGTGATTTCGTTCTAATCCTGCTTACTAGCCAGATAATATGAATATTTTGTAACGTGTCTATTTCGCTTACTAAGCTATCGCTGGAAAGAGGCAAGATAAGTTATGTTTCTTATCGTGTGGATTTAAGAAAAGCGTCTAGTTTCCGTAGAGGTTGGGACGTCGATGATCACGGCTTCCTGGAAAATTTTTAAGAGGTATTCTGTTATTTACTGTGAATTCGTTTTATTGAACTTCCTGTGTTTTTTGNTTACGTGTCTATTTCGCTTACTAAGCTATCGCTGGAAAGAGGCAAGATAAGTTATGTTTCTTATCGTGTGGAATTAAGAAAAGCGTCTAGTTTCCGTAGAGGTTGGGACGTCGATGATCACGGCTTCCTGGAAAATTCTTAAGAGGTATNTTAAGAAAAGCGTCTAGTTTCCGTAGAGGTTGGGACGTCGATGATCACGGCTTCCTGGAAAATTTTTAAGAGGTATTCTGTTATTTACTGTGAATTCGTTTTATTGAACTTCCTGTGTTTTTTGTGTACGCTACTTCCCCTCTCTGTTAAACAATATATATATTGTGTATATCGCATTTTTAGTTTAAAAAATCATACTGTACAGTGTACTACTTTGTAACGTCACATTTTGTGCCGAAAAGGAATATTTAATAATATGGGATTATTTATATTTATCAGTTATAACTCTATTCATGTAAGTTATTTTTAATGAAAATTAGTATTTATCACCTTAAATACATTATTTCTCTAAGCAGATGATATTAATTTTCCTTTTTTACAACATTTTTTTATTTTGGCCACATATTTATATGGGTTTCTATTCCTGCACTATGAAATTTTTTTATAGAAGGCCAAATATAATTCTGTGCTATTGGACCGTTTCCTCAGTTTTTGAGTGGCACAATGAAGGAGCTTGGACTGGCCTTCTCTTGATTGGTTAGTTTTGGAGAAGTATTTTGAAAGGGAAGTTTGCCATCTTGGTACACGACGTTAGGCAGCCAGCTCGNTGATTGGTTAGTTTTGGAGAAGTATTTTGAAAGGGAAGTTTGCCATCTTGGTACACGACGTTAGGCAGCCAGCTCGCGCGAGTGAACCCCAAGTGATTTAATTACATTTTTAATAGTAATTATTTTAGTTCGCCCCCTGAACTACAGGACGTCTGGAACAGACGAAGATTCGTGGCAAGCTGAAGTAGGAGAAGGCCTGTACGGTCGCCACCCGAGTAATAATTCACTGAGGATAGCTAGAACTGTTACGGCTATGTTTGAGGTTCATATGGACAGTAGCTATAGCAACGTAAGTTCAAGCGCTTACTATAGGGAAGCTTGTTGCTTAGTGGTTTCTGCGCATCTTCATTGAAGCTTCATTCTGCCGATTCAATGAGAAATTCGAGAACTTCGAGATTATAGTAACTTAATCCTACTTTCACACAAGTAATTGATGAATTAATTTGCAGAACAAAGGTGTTAATACAATTAATCGATCATTTTCGTTCTACCCTTTTTGATGTTTAGTGGACACTGATTTTCTCAAATTTTTTAACCACGGACAACTTGAGATTTAGTTCATTGCCTACGTTATATAGCATATTACAATTTTCAGAATAATTATTTATCAATTTTTATTTGCATGGAATAAACCAAAAATAAACACATACATATATATAAAGCATAAATTATGGGCGTGCTCCTATTTTACTTATTACAAAAGTGTGTGTATATATATAATATATATATACTATATACAGGATGAGTATAAAAGAATACCGTAATATATATAAAAGTGTAATATATACAGGACGATAGTATTATATATATATATATATATATATATAAAAGTTTACCATATACAGGATGAGTAGAAATACTACCCAAAATTTGAAGGCCTGTAATATCAAAACCAAACAACCTTCAACCTTGATTAACTCATCATATGAACCGTGGAACCGTGAAGTTGGTTCACTATACATTAATTTATGTTCAATGTGACCACCATGAGCAGCCCGAACGAAATCTACGCGATAATCAAACTCGTTCCACACTCTTGTCAGCATGTCCGGTGTTACGGTTTGGATGTCGTCCGTAATTCTCATTTTGAGGTCGTCAATGTTAGCCGGAAATGATAGACGAAAAACCTGATCCTTTATGAACCCTCTTGGAAAAAATTGCACGGGGCAAGATCCGGGCTTCTTGGGGGCCAGTGATGAAGAGCCTGGTCACCAGCTGCTCCTCGACCAATCCAGCGTTGCGGAAACGTCTCGTTCAGGTATCCGCGAACAGCTAGGTGGCAATGGGGTGGCACACCATAAAGGAAACTTCAGACCATCCCTATCACGTTTACGTGTCGAATGCGAGCTCGCTACTTCCTCACTACCTCAAACCGAGAGTTGCGAATGCCATCCAAACCATAACACCCGACATGCTGACAAGAGCGTGGAACGAGTTTGATTATCGCGTAGATGTCGTTCGGGCTGCTCATGGTGGTCACATTGAACATAAATGAATGTATAGTGAACCAACTTCACGGTTCGATTGTTTATTTGATTGGTTAATCAAGGTTGTAGGTAGTTTGGTTTTGATATTATACACATTCAAATTTGGGGTATTCTTTTATATTTATCCTGTATATAGATGGTACACTTATGGTGTAGTTCAAAATTTTGTTTAGTTATTAACACAACATTATAGTTATAACATGTTATTATAATAGATGTTAATAGTTGAGGGGAGAAAACCATCGTGAATGAACTGATTCCTACCAAATTTGGCAAACAAGTAGTACTGAGGTAAATTATGTAAAATGGTATGTTTTAACTATATCAGGTGCCTATGTTCAAAATGACAGCCACATAGACATTTTTGCTTGGTATACTTTCTCATCAAAACCATGTAATCAATTCCAACCTAATTTTGTATGTTGGCAGTATATGTATATTACATCTATCAAATGCGTCTATAGGCTATTCATGGTAAAGTGAACATCGTTGACGCCCTAGTTACTTTTTATTTTAGCAAATGTTTATCCTCTAACGACCTTTTTAAATAAATATTGCCATGTAAGTAATAAAGAGTGTGTATATTCCACCGCATTCAATAGTTAACTTTTAGAGATTCAAAAGACTTCTATTCCAAATAAGAGGGCTTTCAAAAGTTCTGACCTTACTGTGAATAGCCTATACACGGAACATCATTTGTCCGCCATTTTGTAAGACGTGCCACATGAAAAAATTATAATCTCCAGAATCAATTGACAGATTCCTACTAAATCTGTGGAAACAATCTACACATTCTTACCAAATTTGGCGGAGATGTATTGTGGTAAGCCATATGACTATATGAATTTTTAAGAGTGACAAGCACTTATTTTCAGAATCGTTGCTATAAAATCATTTTACCTTAGTGTGTTATATTTACGAAAATAAGGAATCCATTTTAGCTTTACTTTGTGTACAATACTCGAATGTGCCAATACATAACTTTATTGTCCTCCATGAAAGATATGAAGGTTTTATGCAATATCTCAGGGACCAATCAACTGATTTTCCCCAAATTCTTCACACAAGCAGCGGTATGGCA
The DNA here is from genome assembly GCA_002778355.1 of Clitarchus hookeri. Classification (NCBI taxonomy): domain Eukaryota; kingdom Metazoa; phylum Arthropoda; class Insecta; order Phasmatodea; family Phasmatidae; genus Clitarchus; species Clitarchus hookeri. The sequence continues at coordinate 235,825 of NQII01002159.1, forward strand.
GGTTATGTATACTAATGTGTTTTGAGTTGCTCAATCACTAATTAAAAAATTACGGTGTGTAAATATTTTAGATTAGTAAATACTATCATTCTAAACATTAGACTGATTAAAATCTAAGTTGATGCTGATTGCACACTAGATTATGGTAGGAGTTTTTCTGGACCCGAGTCCCAGATAAGGCACGTGAGTATTTGTATTTGTCTCACTCTTGTTGCATATATTTCTGGTCTCATCTCTATTGGCATTTATGTTAACGAAACGACAGGCCCTATCTACCAACTGAGCTTTAAAGAAATTATTTAAAAATTAATTGCACTCATTTTGAGGAAATTAGACTCATTAATGATATTAGTTAGTTCTGATATTAGTTAGTTTTGTTGGTTGGTGACTTGGGGGTTTTTGGTTTATGGTTGGGCAGGGGGTGGGGTTAGTTGGGGATATTGAGGTAATCTAATATGTTCCTTTATTTCATAATTTCTTATTCAAATATTTTTTGCAATTTTTTAAATTTGTTTGTGATTTTATTGGTTCGGTTTAGTGTTTGATTGTTGGAAACCGTGGAGGGGGGGAGGGGTGCGTATACTAGTTGTTGATTGAGCGGTGTAGGGAAGGGGGTAAAGTTATATGTTCCTAGATTATTAGAATTT